>OZ026606.1:3316422-3671422 GCA_964020085.1 Micromussa lordhowensis | reverse complement strand
ACCATATCCAGACAGCTTTGCCGGACAACGTAAGAATTGTCGTTGATAACTACTTCCCCGTTCTTCTCTCGTGAACTTTCTACAAAGTTCTTCGCTATTTGATAGCGCAGCATATTCATTTCATTTTCTTCCAGCTCGTATAAGTCCGTTCCGTAGATCGGTTGATAACCAAGGATACTTTTGCAGTAACCATCTGGAAATTTGGATTGGTATGGCAAACACAGACCCGGTCCTGAGTGGACGGTGGATCGCTCAGTACTCTCAGCGGGCACGCATCTGAGGAAACTATAAGAATGTTGTTTGCATCATTTCAAGAAATAAACGGGATATTTATGTAAGCTAGCTTGCTAGCCAGTTCAAGGGTTTCGGTTAGTTGACCTATAAGCCATTTCTTTGTTCCCATTTAGTTTTTATCGCATTGCGTGTATTTGTTTGTTTTACTAATTAGGAAGGTTATCAATTATGCATTGAACTTGCACGTTACGCAATTGGGAATCCTTATGAGATATAAGGCCAGATTGCCACAAACAATTCAGATGCTAGCGGGACTTCGAAGGCGATGTTCGACGAGTTCGCTACACTGAAAGGTCTCTGATGAGTCTCTTGGCAGAGACGAAACACGCGTCTCAGACTAGCCATGAAAGTATCAATTAACAAGGGAAATATACGAGACTGATTTTAATTTCAACCACGCCCTCTAATCAGTTAGTACCAAGTAGACCTCGCTTAAAAACTGCGTATTGCTGTATGTTTGATAAAAATGCTCTGGGCTGGAACAATTCAAAATCAGCTAAACTTAACTACTAATACACGAGTAGTTATTCGACAATTAGTCACTATAAATGGTTTGAACTGACTGTCTACAAAGACCAACGGTGAATGATTTCAAAAGTAATCGGTGTTACATTTAAACTGCCATAGGTAGTATTTGTTCATCAGAATAAATTAAAACACAGCTGATTAATAACAGAATACAACTTACCCAGTTGTGATATTTGCGCTTGGTTCTGTAGTGTTCGAGGCTCCTGAAAAGAGATAGGCCATATTTAAGACACACACATGAAATTGGATATTTTAAACCACCTCTAGTATGAACCATCGCTTTAGACTTTACGATTCTTGTCTAAGCGATCTTTTGTCTTGTGTGTTTTGACCGCGACTTATCTGTTTCAGCGTGAAATATTTGTATTTGTTTTGCAGGTCGGGTTTTACCGCGCCCCCGTTCCCCCGACTTGCAACAGAGTGTCAAGTGTATGACTAATGTATACCAGACCTGCATACATTGCTTTTGCGAATTAGTGTAGATTCGTTTCTGCCCGCTTCCAGTTCTATGGCCGTCATGGCCCGACATGACAGCATACGAACAAACCGTTTCAAAACTTGTAAAACGGTGACGAAAAATATAGTATGGACGTTTCTTTAACTAAATATCGATTTCGTCTGACGACCAGAACAGATATGGCTTCGATTGACCACTATATCAATCGATTATCTGATTTTGTGACGGACTTGGAAATCTTTGCCTGTTCTGTCAAATCTGGTTTGGTGCCCGCCCGGAGCCCTAGCAGTCGTTGGGAGGTGAAAGGGGGTTATAGAAGAATTAGCAAAACGTCTATCTGCCGTTGACATATGGACAGAACTGTGCTAGTGATCTAAACTAGGTTTAGATCTACTGTTAAACTTGTCGAGTGTCCAGTGTTCTAAACGTCTCTTTAGCACGTGTTTCGCCAGTGAATAGGAAGGCATATAAATTGTGTGGGTTCATTGGAAATGTAAGTGCAGGTAGCACATCTGCGACGTTAGAAGTAAGAGCTCACGAGTTTTTTGGATGAACGAACGGCTGACGCTCTAGGCAAAAGCGAAAACTGGCACCAGAAAATCCTGGTTCCAGTTTGATTGTGCGCATGCGTTTTAGTTCAATAACAGTTTCTGAACATGCGCAGAATGACTAATACCGCTGTGTCCTAATACTGGCTCACTCCTCGATTTCTCCGAGAGGTCTGGACACTTGGTGCAGTAACCGAAAGGATCGCAATTCTTACGAGCGAGATTGCGTTTTCTATTGTTTTGGTGTGGACGGGAAAAAGATGTGGATGGAAAGCGTTTTCAGTGAAAGCATCATTGAAAACGCATTAGTGGACAATGTCTAGTTTTCTCCCCAAGGGAGGTACGAGTTCCTTTATAGAGCGTTTTCTCATGACGTCATGGCGGCCGTGTTTGTGTACCAAACCAATTCTGTGGGTGTTGAACTCTTTTCTTATGTAAAGGCCCAAGCAAACGGCTTAAACATTTGCTTCAACATCCGTTCGATTTTGTTGAACGCTGTTGAATGATGTTGAACTGCGAGATGGCGAACGGTTTCAACATTTCATTCAACAAAACTTTGCGAGTGGCCTGGTAAGTAGTTCCGGCCCCAGATCTACGCGCGAAACACATGCAAGGGCGCCATTTTGAAATGACAGAATGGATCGCTCGTCTGCAAATCGTCTGACATCTCATAGTCCCCCGTAGTGGGATCAGTTGATAGAAAAGCCATCGCCCGGACGTTCTACAGTCAAGCACAAAATGAAAACTGTTTTGCTTTGCTATCGTCTTTGCATCCACGCCGTGACCATGGTTACTTACGTCTTCTTAATTGCACATGCGCCTGCTCAACAATGTTGAAAGAGCGGGGCAAACGACTTCAACTTCGCTTCAACATTCCGAACATTCCAGAGTACAAAAGAAATGTAGAATGGATGTTGAAGCAAAGTTTAAACGCTTTTAAACTTTTTCAACATCGATTCAACATCGTTTCGACACGTTTCAACTCGGTTGAAAGGGGGTGGCAAACGCTTTCAACATTGCCATTCAACAAAATCGAAAGGATGTTTGAAGCAAATGTTGAAGCGTTTGCTTGGGCCTTAAACACATCACGTCCTTTTGCTCATCAAATAAATTTGCATGTGTGTTGGCCGCGTGACTGACAACGCTCTATGTATAGATATAGTTTTTGAGTCGGTTGATCATCGTCGTCATCATTATCATCATCATCATCATCATTTTATTTTGCCATACCATAAATAAAAAAAAAAACATATGCAATAACAGACAAAAAGGCGGCGAGGAAACATAATCACCAGGCTTATAGCGGATGCCACTTCAGTTTTTAATGACGATCTTAATGATAATTATGAAAGCCGGCTATTACGAACCTCTATCTCTTTCGATCCTGTCGTTAACTCGGTGATTAGTTGTTGAGGTCGATAACGGGTTAAAATTAACACTTCTTATCTCAAATACGTGATAAAACGCGAAACGGAAGTATACGTTTACGAACTGTATATTTTTAATCTTCCGTGTTTCCGAAGAAAACAAACGCCGTATTTTCAACCATATTTGTTGACTTGATATTGCTTTCAATATTTCGGCTGAAACAGCCTTCCAATCCGTTAATAAAACACCCTGGGCACTGATGTTTGAAAAATGATTTTTGCCGAGAGTTAAAGGATTCAAAGTTAATCAAACAAGGTATTAATTTCTCTTGTTCAGAACTGCTTTTCATCGCCTATGTTTGGTTTTGTCTCATCTTTGTCATCAGCTTAAGTCAAAGTGAATACCTCACTGAAAGCTACGGAGCTAAGCTCAAACTTCGCGCTTATCCTGTCTAAGGAAGACAACCAAAATGGTGACATTTTCAATCTTATCTTTTTTTATCAGCTTACTCTGTAAAGAAATGGATTTTTGGATACGAAGAATATCGAATAATCTATTCTAGGCCTGTAGTGGACAATAATAATGAACTGCTGGATTCGTCATAATATAGCGGACATTTACTCATAAACTTCATGGTATAGCAAAATCAGAAATTTCTTGCAGGCAATAAGTGATAATTAGTTTTAGTCATCGCCTCTACTTCCTTCTCTCGCTCTCAAGAGTAATTTTTTCGTGGCTTGTGTTGGCATTCCTTCTAGCCACATTAAAGATGCAAATTTTTGCGTTTTCTAAATGAGTCTTTATGACAGCGCAGACTATTCTTGTCAGTTTAAGTACGCTTTGATTTTTGTCTGAGTTATCTGAAATTAAAAACTAAATTTTGATTGCTCATTTGGAGTGTAAAAGTTCTCTCAGTAACTCAATACTGCAAGTCCACATTGCGGACCTATGTTCGGCTGTTCTTGTAACAGCGGGTCCTTGATACGGCTAAAATGTGATCGCCGTTAGGTCGAAACTAGACTGTGCCAAGTTTCACCTTGCTATTATTAGGCAAAAGAATAAATGATTTGAGAAAATGTCTGAGCTTGACGTTTTTCAGTTAAGGTCCTTACTCTCATCTTTTCCGGTCTTAAATAAGTACAGAATGATTCACGGACAGCTTCAACTTGGTACAAATGTAACCTTGGTACAAATGCATGCAAGCTTTGAAGCTACAATACCTAGAGCTATAAATTACAATTACGTTCAAACCTGAAAAGGCAACGAAGGCTACTGCAATCAGAACTACCATCAAGTTCCCCAGCCAATTCATGTCTCCACCAGACAGTATTTCGCTAACTGTCGAAACGCTCAAGAAGCAAGCGAGAGCTGGAAAGCCAACCAAGTGTTTACTGAAAGAGACCTGCGACGTTTCTGGAGTTTTAATGAGCGTGCAATATTCAAGTGCGAGCCAATAAGATTGCAAGTTGAGCTGACACTTTCGAAACTGGGCAAAAATTGATCGAATGTCTCGATCGCGAGTTTGCTGTGGACAATACAAAGTCAATCTTCCGCTATAATCAATCACATATAGTGGCTGTGGATTGCATGAGGTAAGATCACGCCACTCAGCTAAGAACTTAGTCATGCAATGATGATTTTGATAATTAACAGAGTAAAGCCATCAGATCTGCTCACATTATTACTAGGGCCGTAAATTTCTTCAAAACTCTTTCAAACGTTTTGCGTTTATTTATTTACTTCAGGTCTCGATCAGGTTTTACTTAAATTTCCGCTCAAAAATTGAATATCAAAATGAGAAGCAAGGCACTGACGTCATGAGAAACTATGAACTGAACGGCTTGGCATATCAAACTGTCTGGTGTCAGTTATGTGGCAAAGTGATCGCTCAGTTGCACGAAATTTAGAGAATGTGAAATTAAACTTTCAGCACTTTGTTTTTGGCTGTTTTCAGATTTGTTTGATTTAGAATTGGAGTGTTCAGTTTCCGGGTTGGCTTGTATTGTTCTTTAAGATTTTAGAATAGCGTGTTGCAGAAAAGAGTAAATATTCAAGGCACATATGTTATCGGACCGTTTTTTTAACTTCCTGTTTCGGCTCAAAGTTCACCGGGTTGATCTTGAACAGGAGACAATTGCGTTCATTAGTGTGTTTGAATACGTGTTTCGCATATATTAGTTAGGAACTTAGCCTGTTTTGTTAAATAAGTTTAATTTTATTGCTGTCCTGTACGGTACGGATCGGAACCTTGAATATCGATCACACTTGGACTGTCAAGGCATCACGTTTGGTTCCTGTAATCGTGTGCAATAGAATAAATGTTTATCTTTAAGCATATCTTATTGTCTGACCATATTGAGGAGAACGGGTCCTATACGGTACGGTAGTGATTTATTGTAACAAGTACTTTTTGCCTTTTGACAACTTCTTGGATTTAATAACATTTAAATTATCATAGGGCGCATCATCTTGAACCTAATATCTTGACAGTAGTTTTACAAATTCAAATAAAAAATTAACAAAAACAAAAACCCTGTCTAACTTATCTAGTAATTAATGTACAAACCATACACAACTAATTAGAAGTCTGGAGTTTGGCTTTAAACAGTCCACAAGCACATTGTTCGATAATATCTATCATGATTTTTCCTCTGACATTCTTCTACAGGCGCAAAAAGGACATCGACTAGGTGGTTATTAGCTTGCGAGAGCATTCAATTTTTGGGCTCTTTTCGGCCAGGTGATTATATATTTAGCCATAACTAAAATGAGAAGACAATGATGGTATGAACCTTTCTCAGGTTTTATTGACTTTCGAAGGAACTGAAAGTTCGGTGTGCGGAAACAAGTCTGACAGAAATTAAATATCCTTTCACTGACAACAATACAAGCATCAAATCTAAACGCTTAACCATGACAGTTGAACAGGTAATGTGGAAAATTGTTGGTAACGTTTTACATAATTACAAATATATTTGGGGGGGAGTGCGGCGGGGAGGGGGGGGGGGAGGGGGAGTGCGGGCTCATTAGCGCACAGCGGCTGGTGATCGAACAAAAATTTGTTCCCTTGAGACGAGAAGCAAGTTCAATAGCAACCGGCGAATTTAGCCAAATGAACCATGAACAAAACCGTCTGTAAGTATGGCAACAGCAAAAATGGCGGCCCCAGTTCAATACGTAGCAGTTAAACCTTCTTTATGTGCGGTGTATTCACAGAATTGGCAAATTCCCAACCCGGCCACTTCGATCACTCAAAGAAATTTCTTTCACAGGTCTTTCGAAAGTCCGTTGCTCTGCATCAAAAATTGATTTCTTTGTTGTTTGGACTTTGAATTGATTTCTCGTGTCCTTTGCAGCGGCCGAAGTTTAAACAAAGATTGGATAAGGGGAAGAGTGAAGCATATTCCACATAAGTATCGCCAAAACTCAACGGAGAAAGCAAAATCGAAAGTGAGTTTATAATCTTTGTTGTTGTTAAAAATTTTGGAATTTACCCTTGATTTATTCCGAGATTACACAAGGCGTATTTTCAAGTGGTTTACACAGATACTAAATCTGCTCAAGCTTTCTTTCTCGGAGGGTTTGATATTTTGATTTGTGTATAAATTTGCAGAATGTTCGAGCCAAAAGTGCTTCACCTCTTCGAAGTGCCTCTGCGGACATGTTTCTCGAATCAAGCGATGAGGAAATTAATGGTAAGCAAATTCAGATCAGCTGTCATAAAATATTTTCGGTTCTTTCGTGTTCTGTATTGCTTTTAAAATCATTAAATGTGAGGGGCTTAAATCACAGTTATTGACCGACAGAGTATTATATTATCCCGTTTTATTAAATGGCTACAAAAGTACGCGCACTCTGATTGGCTGCTGAGCGGGCATTATTTTCTTGTAATGACCAGGCATTATGAAATTTTTTCTCGGCTCGACGGCTCTTTTGAGTTGTGAGTAAAAAACTATGTGCGCGTGGGCGAAAACAACAGAAAAGATCGACAAAGCACTACTATATTTTCAATAACTGAGAGAAAAACTAGCACACAGATACTTCTTTAGTATGAGCGATGAAGAAAGCCGTAGCGCGCGCAAGCGGGTGTGGAAAATTACTTGCGGTGTTCAGTTTATTATATTCTTTTCAAGAATAGCACTAAAAAGGCCATATAATAAATAACTTATTAACCTCGTCCGTTCGGTCATTACAGGGAAATCTCAGACCTCGGCCTTAATGTATTGACCTCGCTATCGCTCGGTCAATACATCAAGGACTCGGTCTGAGATTTCCCTGTAATGACCTCACTCTCGGTTAATAAGTAGTATTTAATCACTTGAGTTTACATTGAAATACATCTTTCGGACATGCATTGTTCTGTAATCTTATCTACTGTGCTGTAGTGCATGTGTTTTTAGGTGTAGTTTGGATACAGATATGTTTTTTTTTTGTGGGAGGTAAAAATTGTTTGAATGTGGAGGATAAAATTTGCAAAGATGGAAAAAGTGTAGGGGGGAGTGGGTGTACGGGGGAGGGGGGGTTGACGGAGGGTTTATTACAAAACTGGAACAAAATTCCTGCATGGGAAAAAAGGAAAAAACCTGAATACACAACTTAACTGAGAAAAATGCGAGTCAGAGAGACTTCTCTTCAGCCATTGCAATCCAAATTTTTAATTCTTAAAAGAATCCAAAGTGACCATGTGATCTTACTTTTTACTTCCAGTCAACCCAATGCAAATAATTATATTCTTGTTTCAGATACTGTCAAGGAATTTAAACTTACCTTGGTAAGAAACTAGTTAAGAATACTCACATTCTATGAAGCGATCAGGTCAGAAAATATTCACTTTCGCTTGTAGATGATTCTAATAGCCTGCAAACATGCTCCTGGCAAGGGTGGGAAAAAATTGGCAAGCGATGCGATACGTGTCAGCGAGCGCTTGTTTTGTTCGCTGAATTGTCTCTCTCATGCTCATCGGCTTATGAAAATTTTTTCCCACTTATGCCACTGAAGCTTGTTCACACCTGATGATTCTAGCTGAAGTAAAATAATAAGAAATCGTCTTATAAGATCTGAATGACATTCTGGGTTCTGTGGGTGAATGCATGGTCTGAGGTTGCGAAGAATAAAGATGTCTGAAACTATAGCTGAACTTAAGGACGTTCGCGCCCATTGCTACTGCGCATCTCTAGTGCGCACGCTATTCATTGGTCACGCGCGTGCCACGTCATTTTCAAGCGCGCGCACCGAGTCGAAAACTTAACAAAATATAGAGCTGATGACCTTTGCGTTAACTTGGTGTGCGAATATTTTTGTTGGAAGTTCGGTGACCCCCACTTTTTTTTCGGCAGATCACTTCCTTTTTTAACTCTCTACATTATACTAAAAAAACAAAAAAATCTGTGTGTGGGAAGTTGTAATTATTTGTCATATACTATTAAAAAAGGGTCGAATTGGTACGTAGATACAGGTGTGCGTGACTTAGAAGTTGTCTTTTTTAAGGCTAATTCTAGCAGATTTAATGACATATGTAGCAAAGATCTATCAATTAGGCCTATATAAGCCGTGTTAAACACTCATAGCCTAGAGATGATTCTTCAACTTAAATATATGCCGATAGTAATGAATCCGGCCAGAATCGCCTCGAATGACTGAGAATCGTAGAAATGCTATGGTCTGAGCTACGCTTTATCTTGAAAACGAGTTCGGTGACCCCCGATTTTTTTTACGTTTTTTATCTAATCTTATCATTTTCTACCGTCAGTCAAAGTTTTAAAAAAATCTGTGCGTGGGAAGTTTTTGGGCGCGAACGTCCTTAATAAAGAAAAACATCACTCTTTTATCTTTTTCATCTAGGCAAGAGATTCCTATTACATATTGTGATCACATTAAGTGACATGAATGTTGTTTTCACAAATGATGCCATCTATTTTTTTGTTGTGATAAATGGTCTCAAGGTGTTAATGCAGGACTTTTTCTCTCTCTCAAGCAACTCTTCAAACGACTCACACAGCAAGTGCGAGATGTTAACCAGTGCATGAATCAACAGAGAATGTACAGCTTTAAGGTGACTCGTCCTGAATAGTAGTGTTTTAATTAATATTTAAATAGAAAACATGTGCCGTGTATCTATCAAGTTATAGAAACACGAGTAGAAGTTTGGGAGAATGAGAAATGCTGTGGGAACACGAGCCGCAGGCGAGTGTAATAGAGCATGTTTGAATTTCCGAGTTTATACGTTGCGTGACATTAAAATGTTGGCCCGATAAGGCTCTTGAGTAGGTCAAAAGATGAGTCATTTCTCAAGTTTTTGCTAACTAAACAGTTCTTGCTCTAGAAGAAGTATTAATTTCAATGTGTCAATGTGGCAAAACTCAATGGCAGATGTTTCTGTTACTTTACAGCCTCCATCATCTCCATACAAAGCTCTATAAATTTGGGTGAAACACTTTTCTGAATAAGGCATGAACGAATACAAGCCTAAACCTTGGCAAAGTTGTTTATATATTGATCATCATTCACCCTTTCCATGGCGTGACACTGCAAACCAGCCATACATATTTTATTGACTGGTTATTTTTAAGCTTTGCTGTGGATTTTTAAACAAAAACTGGGTTAAATCTTTTGCAGTCTCTAATAAATTTTACAAGTGAAAATGTGACTTGCAGTACTGTTGGTCAGGAGTATTAGAAGTAATGTTCAGTAGGGTCTAATAACGATAATCACTTTATGTTTATTTTTTCCTATTGTGCGACTGATCAAAATGAAACTATTTGTGATGACACGACAAGCTGAAAGGAGCTTATTTTTGTCTAGAACATGTTCTTCACAAGAATTGTACTGTTAGTATTAATTTCATTTTGAACTAAACATGCATATGACAGTACAGTTGAACCTCTGGTTGCGACCACCTCGTGCAAGCGACAACCTCTCCTCGACAGCCAGTTTTCCAAAATGCCAAAAATTTCCAAGTCAAAATCACTGTATTTGGAACCTCTTCTAAGCGACAACCTCTTGTTAGCAACCGTGACCACTTTTAGAGCTAAAAATTTGAAATTGTCTTTAATTTTTAACCTCCCGTAAGTGGACCACCTAGGCTTGACATTTTGGCTGGTCACTTATGGGAGGCATAGTTTACTTAATGTTTACCTAACAAGCCATCAGCTCTAGTCAGGTCATCCTTGGAGACCCAGGGGCTGCTAGCTGGGACGATGCGGTATTTTCAGGCGAAAGTGTGCTTCAAGAGGGGAAGAGCTCTGACTTCCGCTCTTGACAGAAGTAAACCTTCACCTGAAAGTATCGTTCGCCTGAAAATATTGCATCGTCTTGACTAGCAGCCCACAGGTGTCCGAGGATGCAACAAGGTAAGATTCATCGTGAAATTGTCACTGCATAAGAAGTGTTCACATTTAAATGTTTGGAAATTAATAAACCGAAAGTGAATTCAGTTTGGAACAAATTCTTTTATTTTCCTTTTCTCTTGGTGGTTGTACATGGTTTAGTTTCAGCCTAAACTATCCCCTTGGAACAATTTGATAATGTCCTTTCCTTGAGAAAGAACGTCAATCTGTTTGCATTTTGAAACTTGAATGGGTTCCAAGCCGATATAATTTAAGACCATTGCATGATGATTTATAAAATTAGGTTATAGCAAATGACAATTATTGCTAATTTTCATATATAGATTTTGCTAGCCGCAGGAGATATAAAGCGAAATTTTTGTTGAGCCACAAGGACAAGGGAATACAATAATTGAGAAATGATGTACTATATATCTTGCTGATGTATTACATACGTGCACTGTAGAAATGAGTATATGTTTGGGCATGCCAAAATATCATTTGTCTAGCTTTTTCCAATGTACATATGTACATGTCCTTTGAATCTCAGATTATATTGACTTGTCTATATCGTCAGGGAAATGCTCACTGTTTTCATATTTTAGCCGGCGTTATTAATAGAGCTTTTAATAATCATGTAGGTTTTGTAAATCTTAACCTCTTTTCCATAGAAGAATATTAAAGTTTTACTACTAAACCGAAACAACTAAGGTCTCCTACAATTTTTTTTGAATTCAAAACGTGAAGTATGTACACAAGCTTTTCAATTTTTGTTCTGTGACTGGCTTAGTTTATAATTTATGCAATTTTTAGTCCGGAGGAAATAATTTGCATGTGACAACCACAGAGTTAGTTAATTGTGCGAGATAAACTTAAGTCAATTGAAGGTTTTTTGAAAATAATGTTGAGGGGCAGTTTCATAAGATTTTATTTGTCTCTGACATTAATATTGACGGACTGGGATGTGCTGAGTTGCAATTTGCAAAACTGAGCAGTTGGTTTTGGTTGAGAAGTAATGGTTTATCAGTTACCTGAGTAACCGTGAATCAGCTGCTACTATGTGTTTGTTACTTGAGTGGAAATTGATGTGAATTGCTGTGAGCGATCAGCTGTTGACTGTAGTAAATGTATTGGTGCTTTGGTAGTTCTTTGTCCATTGTTCATTCCATTAACAGCAATTGCCGATCAGTGGTCAGTATTCTTGTCAAAAGTATTCCCTTCAAAATGACAATTTTCAACTTGTCGAAAATTCCCGCGTAATCTCTCGGATTTTCAGCTTTTTTCGCGTTGAACCTACACGGGTGAGTGATTTCTCGTTGGGTAAATTTGTTTTAGCACACTTCAGGTTGTTATTGAATTGGTCCAGTTGTCAAAATTTCCCATTTTCGTCATGATAGTATAGAATACCTATTTCCCCGTTCTGGTTTTTATGTTGTATTATTCACTGACATAGAATTGCCTGGTTCGTTCCTCCCGTGTAATAATTTTTTAATTTGTTTATTACAATTTATGGCACACTATTATAACAGAAGCCAAAGGATGTAATGCAAAAGAGTCAAAGACCCCATATTATAGCAGAACACCAGTGGTACAAAAAAGTACAAAAAAATACAAATTAATAGTTATAGTAATGATAAATAGAAATATAGATATCGCGAAAAAAAATGTCCCAATACAATTTTAACCCATAAAAAACTTTCTAACTAAAGCTTTAAAACTATTTACACTAGTTGCCTCGCGAAGGAAAGGGGAAGGGAGTTCCATGTTCCCACAACCCTATTAAAAAAAGAATATTTAAAAACATTCGTTCTTGCATATCTCATCTTTAGAGTTAACTTATCATTGTGTCTAAACAAATAGCGTTCAGTTTCCTTATAGAAATCGACATAAGGTTTAACATCAATCTTTTTTACCTGGCTTTTGGGGGATAACAACGTATAAGAATTCGTGTTGAGGAAAATAATCGAACGAAATGATATTCAGTGTTACATCAAAACGAAACGTTCATGGCAATATTAAACTAATTTCTTAAATGGAGTGAAGTAACGTTTGTATAGAGCGAAGTAACTTTTGTATGGAGCGAAGTGACTTTTGGTCGGAGCGAACTGATTGGGGACGAAATGACCATGGGGCGAAGTGACCGTAAATCTTTAAAGAAATTAAGGGCCAAGACTGAATTGGACGTTTCTAAAATATATTTGTCATTTATAGATCTCCGCAAACAAACATAAAATCAAGGAGCCTTTATTTTCAACCAGCAGAAGGTGTTACACAATTATTTTAAGTGTGAAACATTATGGCAGGCGGCCAGAACTTGCCTTCAACTACGACAGATATTTCAAGCAAATCATTCTAATTGTTACCAGTGTCGGATACAATGGGTCCTCATTAATGGAACGCAGCCGCAGCCTTTTTCTATAAGTTTCACTTGAAAATATATACGGATCATCATCTCCGGGGACGCTTGCCCGACATGAAATAAACTACCCTCAACTCCTTTTTTACGTGTAACGCTTTCGTCATTTTGTTTGTCCCCGATGAAAACTGCTTGTTCACCTGTTGAAGTAAGACAAGCAAGGAACCTGGCTCGGTACTGCATAAGCGATTTGATCAGAGAGGTTGCCAAAGCGCGACAAGTATTAAAATCGGACTCATCTGCGCAGCATTAACGATGATCGGGAAGGACTGAAAAATTAGGAATTTCCATGAGGCCGTTGTTTGTGAAACTAAAGCATCTTTTCCCTATAACAAATACGAAATGGCATCCTGCTGGGTTCTCTAAATTTGTCGATGCGAAAGCGCATGGATAGACGAGTAATCACAGCGAAAAAACGGAGCAAGTTGTCAAGGAAACAGTGGTGCTTCGTCGGTGGGGAGTATTACAAGATAATGTTGGTTTTATGACGTTTCGAGCGTTAGCCCTTCGTCGGAGCGAATCGCTCCAACGAAGGGGCTAGCGCTCGAAACGTCAGCTTTCGAATCTCTTTACGGTGGCCAATTTACACCATCAATTCTGTTGATAAAACCAAACTATCTTATATATAATCACACCGAAGCCTGCTCCATTCGAGCAGGTTTGCACTGAGCAGCTGCATACAAACCCTTTAAAAAATGATGATGTGACCATCGCAGTTATGATTGCAATCTAAGCAATTACAAATTAAGCTTGAAAAAAGATTTAAAGAATTTAACGGGATTTGAACCCGTGGCCTCTGCAGAGTAGACTGTTGACAGCCCTCTATTTTCTCATATTTTTATTCCATCGTTGAACATGGCGATAAAATCGCGAGAGAACTGGACGCCAGCGCAAAACGGAGGACTCGACTGGGTAAGGGGTGGGGACGGAGATAAATAAATCTATTCTTCCTGCTCGCTTCGTTCGCAAACACCACCCCCTACCCCCATACTTCGCGGTCACTGCTTGCTTTTTCTTTCGTGTGCGTAAATAGAGAGGCTGTGAACAGCCTACTGCAGAGCACTGCAGTGCTAATGTTCACTTCATTCTCATCCTATGCTTCAAATTAAACTCTTCTTTATTTTAACGTTCACAGCACCACATGAACAATGAAGGTATCGCCAGCCCTGCTCTCCGTCGCAGCCAGCTGGCAGCAGCTATGAGCAAGCGAGAAATCCCTGCTACTGAAGCTCCTTACGAACCGTGTAACGACCTGGGACCAACCTGTGCTAGCTACCTGCCAAGACCCTGCAGTCGACACGAGAGGTCTGTTTGTAACCCGCGTAGCTGACGAGATTTTGTTCGCGAGTGCTTGATTCAACCCCGAGGTAGCAGGGAGCACTCGAAACTAAGCACGGAATAGCACCCGCGAGCGAAATCTTCAGCCAGCTTCAGTCGCAGGATATTGAGAGGCATGTTACTGTATATAGCAGGGACCAATTACCAGGAGCGTTTAACTCCCCTACTAAGCCTATGTCACGACATTTTTACAGACCGGTCTATTTTTAGACTTCTTTTTCCGTGAAATAGATCAGTTCCGGTCTACATGAGCGCGCATATGGTAAGGAAAAAAATAGCTGTTTTTCTTTTTAATATTCCGGTGAAATGATGACGTCAGTTAAAAATTAAGTCCGTGCTTGTGATTGGTCACTGAGGTTCCTACAGGGGTCTCAATTTGCGTTAAATTCAAACTAAAAATTGGTCGGTCTGTGAAAACGCACTGACGGGAATATGGGGTAAAGATGGGCTCCTGTATATAGCGATGTTGTGGTATGAGATGCATGGGGAAGGAGGATTCTTGACCGGTTTTTTTTCCTGTTAAAATATGCTAGCCCGAACTACAAACCTCTTCACCCATCCTATAAATCCCCACTCCAGATTCACACTCATTAGTCCGCTACAAGACGTATAAGTTATATTGCTATAAGTTAACAACTTTTCCAACGACATCGTAGAGGACGTTGTCCACAGTCGTCGACTCGGGGAATGATTGAGAATTTTTCATAAGCCGAGGACTGGCGACGAGTCAGCTCTTTATTCTCCAAATCAACAGTTAGGCGACCGTCGTGTATCCGTATAACAAGAGAGTCCCTTTCCCTCCCCGCAAATTGTGTTTGTTTCTTATCGTATTCAGAGTCTATAATCGGAAACGTTTATGTTGCTGGAACTGAGATCGTATTTGTTCCATTACAGGGCAACAAGCAGTCCCGGACCTATGCCACGCCCTTCATCATCTGCTTCTCTCTCCCGCACCTCATCACCCTCGCCAACTTTACACCCCTCCTCCCGCACTGACACTAAGCGCAACCCAGAGAAGAACGCAGATCCTAAGAAACTCCAACAAGATTTAGCCGAAGCGGACGCGAGGGCAAGAGTAGAATGGGAAGAAAGCGATCCACACTTCGAAGAGCTGTTCGTCCCAGAAGAGCTGGAACTGGAGGATTTAGGTTTCAAATTTCACGACCCTTATCCAGAGACTTGGGTCGAAGAGACTGTGGAAGACGCTTGCTTTCGAGGAACAAAGAAAACTGACCCGTTTATGCACAGGCTTAAAGAACTGGAAAATTTAAAAGAAGAGACTGTGTTGTGGGAAATATACAGAGAAGAGAAAGCAAAGCAGAGCGTGGATGCTGCAAGTTCGTCGAGAGGATCTTCACACAAGTTTTCCAGGCTGTCTTCTGGTGCGGCGTCTCATCCTAGAACTCAGTCCGCCAAAGTCATCGCTCCTCAGTTGTACCGAGGGAAATCGGCGGTCAATAGACTGAGGCGAACGTCATCGGCAGGAAAAGGTAGCTTGTCGAATCAGACGATTTCCGCTTCCGATGAAGGTTCGGATAGCGTGCAAACTTTCCGTAACAGTGGATACCAGTTGGGTATATCATTTGTTCCAGGATCACTTTATCCGGAGGCGCGACCACCGCCTAAAACTCGAACGCCTAAATCTCCTAACGGCGAAAACAACTCTAAAAAGGGTCGCAACGCGTCTGCTTTTGCGAATACGCAAACGAATGACAGTAAAAAAGCACCCGTACCTAAATCACCGCCCTGCGAAGCGTGTAACCCAAGACCAGTGGTTTCTCCTCGGTCTACCCACCCGCGGAGTGTTGCTACCTCGGTCCATGCCCTCCGCAGCCAGTATGCTCTCAAAGCTTCAGAATGCTACGACATTGTAGAATTAGCAAGAACGTTTGATCCGCCGTGTAAGGCTCACTTTGTTAAAGCTAAATCGAAACAGTGGGCGTCTGGCGTTGACAACGCTCTAGTTAAAGGTATATCCCCCGGGAAGAGCTACTTCTCGCAACGGAGAATTTCTTTGACGCGGTTGAAGCCTGACGAGAGTATGACTGTTAGCGGAGTCCGTCCGCAGAACATGACCCGGCCGTCTACCGGCCGCTGCAAGTCCGCGAAGAAAGGGCCCAAGAGGAGATGACGGTACAGCGGGGCGTAGAGAAATGCTCAGAGACGATTAGACGAGGGAAAAAAACAACAACAAAAAGAACAAGAGAAGGAACAAAAGTCGCGTCTTAGTCATTGCCTTTCCTGCTGCCAGGGGGGAGGGGGACGGGAATAGACGATTTTTGAGTTGCCTTTTCCTCCTTTTCAAACGAGTCCTCGTACAAAACACGAGTTTGACTTGCAGGCGCAGGTGAATGAATGATTCTGCACGAAATCTCGTTATGAAACAGAGGCATACAGCAACTCGGAAATGGCCTTTTCTATTCGTTAATCTCCTTCGACTGGCTAGAGTTTGCTTAATGAGAGCCAACTTCGCTCAATCAAATTTTGAGCATAATTCAAATGCGGCAACTAATTTACCAATCATCATCTTTTGGCCGCTCTAAGATATTGTAGTGTCCTGTCTTCAAACGATGTAAACTTGATCAACTTTCCAAGCTCGCTTTTGGATTGTTGTACATCTAACTGGTTTTGAAATGGAAAGAGTGCGTTACAGTTTTGATTCGGTACAATTTACTACATCGTGTGTATATTTGAAAGGAGTGACTAAAATAGTATTTTTCTATCATTACACAAATATTGAGAGTAAACTAACATACGAAGCGAGACTTTTACAGATCGAAACGTTGATTAAAGTTTTATCATTGGGGGTTATAGTATTATGTAAATTTAGTCTGAATGAAACTAATTCTACACGTCGAGAATGAATTAAAGAAAGAGTAAAGTTTATCAATAAAATAGCGGCTAGAATCAGAATTATACACTACAACACTGCTGTTTTGTCTGAGTGTTTCCAAAGAAAGATAACAGTTTGCAAAATTTCAAACTCAAGAATTCACGGCTTTTGCCTGGTTAATCGCGGCCTCTTGGAACGACATCGTTTATGAGCTCGAAGCATCTCTTTTCGTTCAGTTAGTTGGGGTGCAGCGCGGAAAATGGGAGAGAAGCCTCTCCTTTATTTCGCTCCACGGTTTTTTTCGTGTTTCGCCCAACTACACCTGGGAGACGCTACGTTGCCAGTTGCCGCGATCTTTTTATTTTGTCCATGGGCCACCGTTGCCACCCTTTTTTCCCACGCTGGCTTCTGTTAACTTATTTAACGTCATTACAGGTTGTGAGAGGCCGTAAACCTTGTGATCACCTGCGCAAACAGGTTCTCAAGTGTGGTATAAGGCTAAAACAAACATGCGGCGAGCCTTCTTGCCTGCTGGACCGAGTTCGCCTCGCTCGATATGTCCTTCAGTACCCCCTGCCCAACTACAGAGCTCGTCACGGGCCACAAGATTTTCAAACTTATTGACGGTTTCTACTTATTCCTCGACAATATAAAGGAACTCTCAGTTTTATTTTTCCGACCAATTCTGTATATACATAGTACGAAGTTTAATTTAATTTATTATGCTTTTTTGCACGACCCAATAAGCTTCCGAGATTTCAGTTTAATCGTGCTTAAATAAAGGTTGTCTGTCTCAAATGTAAAGTGGAGGAGATCTTTCGACCACTGAGAATAAAAGCGATTATTGCGCTCCTCAGTGGAAGTTTGCTCGTCAAACTGTACGAAAGAGCTGTCTTTCCGAACAAAGGTTCATACATTTCCTCAGCTGCATGTCACTTCTCGTCCGTGCATACTTCTTGACAAGAAGATATTTTACAAAAGATGCACATGCGCTTCTTCTTACGGAAGTGTTCCTCCATGCAAAATAAAGTCATTCATTCATTCAACAGGTTGTCAGTTGACCTCTGCTAGCTGTGTTAGTACATCAGAGGGCGTCCTCCATATCTTTTCCTGAGGTGCGATGGAGCGCCTCTGTAATTTCGGAACGTTGAAACACTCTCCTCTTCCTCACGTAACTTGTTGATGTCTAAAGGATAATCTCCACTGAAAAAACAACGAAGGTTAAAATTACGAATATGGCTGTTTGTGAAAATCATTATTTGATTCTACGATCAGAAAAATCTTGGTTAATTTCCTCGAATAATGAAGCTAACGAAAACAAGAAGAAGTAACGTGTAGTGTTATGTAAGACAACTTCCACACTATGCCGGAGATATTTGAAAACGCAGCTTTATTTCTCCGGTTAGGCCTACCGTCCACACTAATCCGTCACGAAAACGAAGCTTTTCGAGCACGCTCATCAAACCGGAGGAATTTAAAAACGCCGGCTTTTCAATTTCGTTTGGACGGAAAACGTTTTGAAAACGGAGCTTTTCAAAAACGATTGCGACACGATAATCATGTGATTTTCCTGAAGCACAAATCCAAAATGACCGGTGATTGTTGCGTTTTGTTATTCACAATGGAAGCGATTACGTTCCAGCGTCTTCTGTGACTGCCAAATCTGGAGTGGAGTGTATAAGGATCCTCATTTCTGAGACACCAAAGTTGCGGATTTTACCAATATCGTAATATGATGTAAATAGTTTAATTCTTCTTTCGTTGTTGTTGTTGTTGTTGTTGTTGTTTTGTTAGCATTACACTCGACTCATTAGCTACTTAAGCTAGGAGCCTAATAAGCTCCAGGCCCTCGAGTATAAATAAAGTTTTCAGTTTTCAGTTCTCTATAACTCACGTGACAACTTAACAATATAATCGACGTAAAATTTCTTGTTGGCAAATGAAAATCAATCGCAAACGCGTCAAGAATTCTGCGGTAGGATTTGGCAGAAATACTATTTGTTTCGATGATGATTGCAAGAATCCGTGTTGTCTTACAAAGCGAACACTCGCAACTTGTGCGAGGGCTAAGGCCCCGTAGACGCTATGAAAACATATCCAATGTTCTCCGCCCACACTACTCCAGAAGAGTTTAAAAACACAACAATCACCGGTCACTTTGGATTTGTGTTTGAGCAAAACTCGATCCGAGGGAAATCACATGATTATCGTCACGCCATCGTTCCGTTTTGAAAGTGTTTCAGTTCCGTCTACACGAAAATGAAAAGCCGGCGTTTTCAAATTCCTTCGGTTTGAAGAGCGTTTTCAAAAACCTCCGTTTTCGTGACGGATTAGTGTGGACGGTAGGCCTCACCGTAGAAATAAAGTTCCGTTTTCAAATTTCTCCGGTGTTGTGTGAGCTCTGCGTGAAACTTTTCCTTTATTTTTGTTTAAAAAAGCGCAAATCGTAACCCTACTTCGAGCAACAGTCGCAACATAATTTCCCCGCTTTTTTTTCAGCGCAAAACGTTCCGAGAAATGTCTTGACCATTTCAATAATTTTTTTAACCACAATGACAATTTCAGGTGAAAATATTACTAATTTTGTCATACAAAGTTAGAACAACGAAGAAAAACGTTGCAGGAACTTGGTCGAGCACATAAATCGGGCAGCATTGTTCTGAATCACGGCAGTGATTGGCGCTTCTGCCTTGAAGGCGGGGAAATATGTAAAGAAAATATTGCGACTGTTTCTTTATATATGGTTATGACCGGCTAATTCCTTCAGTCTATAATACGACTGCTCAGAATAACAACATCACACTTACTAATAGTAATCCCAGATAGCGTAATAATAAACGATGACACCCATGAAAAGAAATGGCGACACTATAGCGTAAAAGACGATTTTCCAGGCAGCAATCTGAAAGAGAGAATTCGCGTACTTATAAGACGACATTTCAAGGCTAAAGCTAAAGGAGCTTCTTACATATGCAATAAAACGTGCACAGGAATTTATACAACGACAAGTCATGAGTGTCCTCGGAATAGTGCTGTGTTTTAAACAGGACTGGAAAATCAAAAGTGAAACTATTCTTTTACTATGCAAAAGTGAAAATATAGCACGGAGGGTCGTGGGTTCAAATCCCATCTGGGGCTCGGATTTTTTCCGAGTCTATGTGTCTCCTAGAATTTACGTAATTCAAGTTTTTTAATTGAGTATCGTAAAACCAAAATCAAACGAAGTAATCAATCTTGCCAATCACAAATGACATAGACACTTTTCAGTGTCAACCAATCAAAAATCCAAGCAAATACATTTATAAAATAACTGAGCTACTACGCGCGCTCTCATTGGTCGAGAGGTGTGTTTAGACGAGAGTATGTAAACACGGTTGTGACGTTTTAGATTCGCGCGTATTTTTGAGAATTATTTTATAAAAGCAATAGAGCACTTTTTCCGTGTTTACACCGCCACGTCTAAACACTCGAGGGACTGGGAGAATTCTCGAAAGTTATGCAAGCCCTCGACTGTGTCTCGGGTTTGCATAACTGTCTCAAAATCTCCCAACCCTACTCGTATTTAGATAATGCTATTTAAACACCGAAAAAGTGTTCTATTGCTTAAAGGGGCTACGTCACGGTACATGTATTTTGAGTTATTTCTACCATCGACAAAACTAACTCTAAATTCAAGGAAACCCAAAAATAATACAAAGATAATACAAAATAATACAATACAAACATAGAAAAACACTAAAGAGATAATAATAAACCATAAAGGAACAAGAATGGTTAAGGATGGAGAAGATTGACACGGATTACAAACAACAAAATTGAAAAATTTAGGCTAAATTTTTCAAACCGTTTAACCGTGACACAGCTCCTTTAAGTAGCTGACACGAAGCGCGGGAAAACGTGTGCTAGCGAATGACGATTTTTTACTTCTGCTAAATGGCACAACCTTAAAAACGCGTGGCGTAATGCAATGTTGACATATATCTATCATTCTGACCAATCATAGCAATCAAAATAACACAATGGACCAATCAGAGCGTGAAATAAAAACATGTGACCTGCGGCACGCGCGGGAAACTCCTTGTAACCAAATGAAGAAAAACAAAAATTTACCACGCTAAAACAGTTGGTAGGAGTTTTTTAACAACCAGAAAATTATCATTTCGAAATTTAATCTTGGCAAGCTTGTTCTCAAAAACAATGCTCCACTCACATCATTGTTAGGACGTTTCCAGTAGTCTTTACAATTCAGCATTGAACATATGTTACTTCCAATTGCCTCTAAAAAGAAAAAGAAACCAGAAACATTAAGAAAGAATCCACCACAAGTTCAAGTAACAGGTGGACAAAAACTTTGTACCGAGATTATTTACATTGTATTGGAAACTTCTGTACGACCGTTTTAAATATCTTCTCTTTGAAATTTATTTTCTCAAGTTCCCATCAGGGGAAATCACTTTTGGTTTTATCTCAGACAACTGTTTACATCTTTACCTTTAAGAAAATGCGAAAAGAACTGTTCTGGTATAAGGTTTTTGTCCATAAAAAAAACTGAAATTGCTCAATTTCCTGTCGGATTTCGTCTTAGCACAATGACGTATCCTCAATCATGTTTAGGCATGTTCATCCTCACAAACAGCTACAGGTAATGACAATGGACAACTTAAAATAGTCCTTAGAGAGCTTTCCTGACCTAAAAACAAATTCTTCAAAGACATGTCATAAGTGTTTGTTCTAATAAGCTAAAAAAAAAACTCCAGACGTTTTGGAATAATAACTCTTTATTAGAGACAATGGAAGGCATATTTTCCATAAAAAGCCTGGTCAGGTTTTGATAGAAAATATTAAATGATCTGTATTTGCAACTGATGAGGAGACCAGGATTAGTTTACAGGACACTGTATACATGTATTAAAGCGTCATTCCTGACTGGAAAAACTAGCCATCATACTCACCAAAAATTTCAGATTCCAACTCAGCTGATAGATTGCCTTGAGGAAGGCAGCTCTTCATCAAAGCCTGAAATTAAAAGAAATAAAAATCCGTCAGTTGTGTTGACTCTCAAACAGGGCCGCATATTACAGTCGTGGGTGTCTGCAAATATGAAAATTCTTGTTTTTTTTTATCCTCTGACATTATGATCAACCATTTAAATCACCTCTGAGAATTGGGAAACAGGAGTTCTCCTTCCGTTAGAAATAAGGTTGAGTAGAGTGCCAGAGTTTATTCTTCTGAAGCATGATATAGAAGAGAATAATAGTACTTGTTAATCCCCATGGATGACATTCTAGACAGGGCTTGAAAAAAAAACATGAATTCCAGCTTGCCCTTGGGATAAGTACCTCTCAAATTCCCTTACCCTGGGCAATTTATTGTTTGCTCTTTTAATGATATCACAGACGACTTGCCTGATCCCTTGCCCATCGGGCAAGTGAGAATGAAAAGCTAATTGCCCAGAGGGAAAAACTACTTGTCCCGGCCCTTTTTTCCGAGCCCTGAATACCCCTCCCCTCATTTGGTTATCTTGCCCTTTGCGAAGAGTTCCCCAGCAACCATTTATACTCTAGGATGGAGAAATACTGAGAATAATCTAAGAAATAAAACACAATTATGTAGACTTACATGTAGATACACACTCAGACTGCTGTTACAGTTCAATAATGAAAGCCACAATGCCACGCATAATTCTTCATGAACTGTGCTTAAAATTGACCAGCGTTTAACATCCTACCACTAATTAACCCTGTCCCCTGATCAAAGAATCCAAGTCTAATTACAAAACAGTGCAATTTACCCAAACAGCAGAGACCTCTTTTCATTTCTGACAATGATTGTGGAAGGTGCAGACAAAGTACATGGCACCATACTTGCTCGCTGACTGAGAGTGTGGAAAAGGTTGAAAACTCGTGTGGTGGATACTGGGGAGGTACCTTCAGTAGGCGGGCCTGGGTTTCCCCTAGCTATGGCCTAAAGGGCTCAAAATGTTTTAAAATTGGTGTTCCCAGCATAATTTAAGTCCTAAATGGCCAGAAACATCTTGCTGTTCCCACTCTAAAAAGAGGTGTGGCTCCACCACTGATGTCCATCGACAGCCCAAGTCTCAATAAAAAACACCCAGCCTGGTTGCAAATACAGTGTAACCTGGCTTTTGTTTTTGAAGGAAATGATTACACTTCACTTGAGAAACATAGCTACATGTACCTCACATCTCTTTTTGCGCACCACTAGTCTGTCCTCCTTGCAAAGTTTCTTCTCCCAAAAATAGTCTTTTCTCTGGCTCTCATCAAGTACATCACATCTAAAGATGTCACAGAAATCAGCAAGACACACTGTGGAGCCCTAGGTGAAAGAAAATAGATTATCTACAAGTATAAAATATTTATTAATTACCCAAACAAGATAATACATTCAGTAAAATTAAGTAATCAATAATATTAAATACTTAAATTAGTCAAACAAACTCTAATACCGTAGTCAGATCTTTTGATCTAAAATTCAATTGGTCAAATGTATCTGCATTTATTTACCAATTACAAAATAATCACAGTTGAATGGGTTGGTCAAAAACTAAATGATATCAGATGGAAAATTTAAAACTGAATCTTGTGTTTGATGTTAAGATCATTTATTCAACACATGAATGGTGTAGCTGAAAAATTAAATAAATTGTTCCGTTTGCTTAAATCTTAGTGCTACAAATTGAAGAGGAACAATCCCAGTTAATTGCACAATCAAAAGAAACCCAGTTGAAGATCTTGGCAATTAAGGGTGTTCAAGAAGATCCTTGATGATCTTTGAAGTACCTTGAATGATTTTCAATAGGGAATGGCCTCTGTCTCTTTTAAGTACAAAGCAGTGGAAGGCATTGAGCAATAAACAAATAAAGAAGCCTAATCTGTGTATTACACTGTGATAAGACATGACGGGCATTTGAGAACATGAGGGAAATGTAGAAAAGTGTAATACACGGCTTAGGCTTCTTCATTTGCTCTATGATGTAGATTTTACGCACACAAAACAATAAAACAGGCCTTTTCTATGTTTTATGCTCTGATAAAACATGGGTTTTTGACCAATCAGAGTGCGTGCAGGGTCCTATCTATGTTATAAACAACAATAAAAAACAGTCCTTACCTTTACCAGCTTATCACTATGTTTGTTCTCAAAGTGTTTATCAAGGTAATGCTCAGCATAGAATGCTTTGCCACAGAAGTTGCACACCCATTTTGCAGCATATTCTTGTGTCTTATTTCCCTCTTGAATCCAGTACAAATCCCTGGATGTATGTAAGGGGCATCTATTGTGAGGCTCTTGATTCTTGGCTTGGAATACACTGAAGAAATGCTGGAAAATGGCAATGACGTTCACTTAACATATATTTAGATACATTTATCCAGAAACTGTTTATGCATATCTTCTGCAATGTAGGACTGTATCCTTCATCTACCAGAAAAACTACAGTAACTAGGAATAAAATATCTTCCTAACAGTAGTATGTTAGTAAACTGCTCCTAATATCCAAATGGTTACTGTCAACGTCTAACCCAGAATTATTTACATGTATAAAATTTTAATCCTTTCAAACATACAACCTTGTCTGTATGTCAACTGACCATGAAGGAATAAAGCAGTGATGTTATTTTTCATTTAGAACCTCCCAGCCTGGAATAGCTTACATGTACTTTGCTTCAAAAAATTGGGTGCTATTTGTTATACATGTATATGTTGCAGGTCAAAATGAAATTCAGGTTAAAATGAAATTCCTTTGTTCTTTACCCTAATTATTCATGGAACATGAATAATTAGGGTTAGAAGACAAAGGAAATTGAGGATCAAACTAGGTTAAAATCATTTTATAACATAGCCTTAGCGAAGCGCGCGTTCTGATTGGCTAATAAGCTCGATCTATTTGCCCGTGGGTTGCACGCTCACGTCAGTTAGTTTATTTTTAATTTCTCTCGGCAATCGATGTTGACACTCTTTTAAAAATAATACCTGTTTTTCTTCTCCTAAAAGATGGAAAATTTAATGATTCTTCCGGAGATGAAGATTATTCCTTTGAGCTACGAAATTTTGAGCTCAAGTTTTTTGCCTGGGAAGGAGATTTGCTTATTTAAGCGAGGAGCTGAATCTGCTGGTTGGACAAAGGCACTCGGCACTCGGAGACGGACCAAAACAACAACAAACTGGTCTGCATCAACCTTTCGAGATTAGTAATGCATAGCAGGAATTTTAGAGAGCCTTTATTCAGCGATTTGGTGATAATAAAAGTCAGCACAAGCTTTCATTGTAATTTTTTTTTCTCTGGCGTCGAAAGCCTCAGTCGATCGTGAATCGAACTCTTGAAATTGGAGAAACAGTCGCTTGAAGGAATGACTGCATCGTACACTAATATGGCTTACATTTCTGACATTTCCTCAGCCTTAAGCTTATTTTCTGAAATAACGAAAGAGTCAAATCATTTTTAAAAGCCATTCATGTGTTCAAGCTTCAGCCTTGTGGACGCACAACTCATCAAACATGGAAAGAAAAATGAAACCAACAAACCTGCTATTGAATAAGAGCATCTCAAACAGCTCAAAGCCAGGGGTGTTTGTGGGCTTTCTTCTCCACTCCTACTTTTATGAAATGTCTGGTGCCATATCGTTCTTTTCTTTTGCCGAAGACGCCCTGAAGGATAGAGATTTCAGCCACCAAAAGCTTCAACCATTTGAGGTTTGTTTTCGATTCTACGGAAAACTGATCCAATGCAAGCTCAACTAACTTTCCAGAAACGCTTTTGCCGACTGCAAGTTTCGTTTACTGTCAGCTTGATATTTAGGCCAGGTGAACCGACAGTTTGAAGTTCTTTGTTTTCCCGAGATCGAGAAAATGTTAACTAGAAAACTCGCCGCGATCCAAGAAGAATTTTGATGTGTTGCTTTGTCAGATTTTTGAATGAACATTTTCGCGCGGTTTATGGCGCTTTTGACTTCATGTAAGCCGGACAAGATTCAATATACTCTATCTCAAAAGTCTCAATGTTATAAAAGAAATGGTGAGAGTGCAGCCGTGCAATTATCGAGTTCATGACGAGATTCATGAGACTCTGAAATTCCCAGCAGGACATGGGTTTTAATTTCCGGTGTCGTCATGGTGCTCGTGCTAATCAGATTACAAATCTGTCATTACTGCGCAGTTTGTGGGTGTTTGTGGTTTTTAACCAGATCACCATAAACGGCTGCTTAGAAAAAGTTAAAATAATTAATATTACAACCAGAGCTTTGTTTATGCATCGCGCGAAATTCGAATGATGGCAAATATGTTCTGTTCGCCTCTATCGATCAAATTCGCGAACCGTCGCTCGATCCGAGCCAAATTTGATTCGCCATATCGAGCGAATGGTTTCATAAACCACGAGAGTTAATCGTAAGTAATTCCTTTGCATTTTGAAAGCTGACATCGCAGAAGTTTATATTTTTCATCTGTCTGATACAAAAGACCAAATGGCGGGATCGTGAATCCATCGTGGGCATCATGGTTTTTCGATCTTCGAGAAAGAAAGATGCAGTCATTGCCGCCCCTCTCTTCGAAACAGTTTGAAGAACGTTATGAAGAGAGAACCTGGACGCCGAAGAAATACAGAATTTCAAGCGATCAGGCATTTATTAAATTCGATTGAAGCTCGAGTTATTTTTTCGGCGGAGACAAGCGAGGGACCGGAAATACGTCTGCGTTCGTAGGCTAAGTGATCCGCGGCTTTTTGTGAGACGCACTTGAGCAAAATTGCTAAACAGCTCTTGCCAAACTCTCTTGATTTTTCTGAACGTCGGTGGCAACAGGTACGTTATAATATACATTTTTAAAGATATATCAAACAAGTTGGATATTTATTACTTGTACTTTTCATTAAAAGTTTGCATGTCAGTTTTACGTTCCCCACGGTCAAATCCTGCCCTTGTCGGCGCACTATTCTAGGTCTAATCTTCGTTTTAAACAACAAAATCTATTTTAATGCATGTCATATGTTCCGGGATTGGGCCGATTATTTTGTCGATCTTTCAAGGAATAAGAACGTCACATGAAAACAAAATGTTAAAGAATTAACATTTAAATATAAATAAATAATTAATATAATTTAATTATTGTGCTCAGGAAATATATAAACACTGTAAATATCCTTGTATGGCCT
Source organism: Micromussa lordhowensis (assembly GCA_964020085.1). Lineage (NCBI taxonomy): Eukaryota > Metazoa > Cnidaria > Anthozoa > Scleractinia > Lobophylliidae > Micromussa > Micromussa lordhowensis. Next base: position 3,644,147 of record OZ026606.1, on the reverse strand, counting down.
GCCTGAGACAACAGTGGGAATGTTTTCTCCAGGTGTTTCTTGGGTACTAAAATGTACATCATTTCGATTCTCTTGATAATCATTTTGATTTATTAATAATGATGATGAATATAAATACTGTAATCACTGTTTGGCTTGCCTGAAACAACAGAGGAGCTTAGCTTTTTCAAGTTGCAAATCTGTGGGAATTTTGTTCCCCAGGTGTTTCTGGGGCACTAAAATGTACATTATTTCGATTCCCTTGATAATCATTTTGATTTATAATAATGATGATGAATATAAATACTGTAATCACTGTTTGGCTTGCCTGAGACAGCAGAGGAGCTTAGCTTTTTCAAGCTGCAAATCTGTGGGAATGTTTTCCCCAGGTGTTTCTTGGGCACTAAAATGCATATCATTTCTCTTAAAAATCATTTTGATTTTAATTATTAAAGTAATAATGATGAATATAAATACTGTAATCACTGTTTGGCCAGCCTGAAACAACAGACGAGCTTAGCTTTTTCAAGCTGCAAATCTGTGGGAATTTTCCCCAGGTGTTTCTTGGGCACTAAAATGCACATTATTTCTCTTGAAAATCATTTTGATTTAGTAATAATGATGAATATAAACATTGTAATCACTCTTTGGCTTGCCTGAAACAACAGAGGAGCTTAGCTTTTTCAAGCTGCAAATCTGTGGGAATGTTTTCCCCAGGTGTTTCTTGGGCACTAAAATGCACATTATTTCCCTTAAAAATCATTTTTTACTTCTAAATAAATGAATCGATTATTCAGTATAAGTAAGTTTTTAACTCAATCCGACAGGATGCAGAGGAGCAAAGAATTTGTGCGCAAGGTTCGTTTGCATGTCTCGATTTTCTCTGGCCTTTGCCCAAGTTGATAAATAAACAACTATTAAAATTAGAGAAAAATCCTTGACCGAAATGACGTGATAAGTTTATCTAGGCCTGCTCGTGGTCGCGGTAAATCGATTTAATTAAAAATTATTACACTGTAAATCGGGCAAGAGAAATATTGACTTAGTCTGTGACTGGTACCTAGTGATGTAAGTGGAGTGTTCTTTGGACGTTTTATTTCAGCAAATATCAGTAAAAAGAAAATATATAAAGATCTATTTGGTGTAGCGGACGGAATTCATAACGTGCGGCATTGGTTGATACAAGCTTCGATGTTCCGGTGTTAGAAACCAAAGATAATATCCGGAAGATACCACGCATAATTCTTAACATTCCTCAGATTTTCAGTTACAGCCAAGAAACGAAAACCTCGGTGTCGATGAGCTGATTACGAAAAATACTTCTCTGATTTGTAGTGAGACTGAACCTTAGCAGAGTGTTTTTCCCGTTTCGTTGAGCATTACTTAAATGGAAACACTTTCGCAGGACCTTTTTTTACAGTTAAAATACAATAGGATTTAGTCGCAAGAAACCTGACTGCTTCACTGTTTTAGCAGAGGGAAAGCTATCCGAGTGCCATCGCAGTGTGGAAGATTACGCCGACTGCGCTGAAGTTTCCAGAAAAAAATAGATTAATAATTACTTTGATTTTGCTTTGAGGATGATTCCGTTGACAGGTAGATGTCGTCTTAGTTTGATTTTTTGACACGTTCCTTGTCAAGAAGCATGAGATAAATTATACCCTGCGGTTAAGTTGGTCAGGATTAAAACTAGACCCCCTCATGACTTTGCGCTGTTCAATAGCGCAAAGTCAGTAGGGGGCGGCTCTTTCAGAACCTCATGAATCTCGTCGTGACATGTGTGTATATGCACTTGGGAGGTTTGCTAAGCACTCAAGAAGCTAGAGTCGCACTCGGCTATCGCCTCGTGCAACTCTTACGCTTCTTTCGTGCTTAGCAACCTCCCGCGTGCATATATAACTCGATAACTGCACGCTGCACGCTCACCATTTCTTAATTAACCTGAATTTCATTTTGACCTGCAACACATGTATATGTTGCAGGTCAAAATGAAATTCAGGTTAAAATGAAATTCCTTTGTTCTTTACCCTAATGATTCATGGAACATGAATGATTAGGGTTAGAAGACAAAGGAAATTGAGAATCAAACTAGGTTAAAATCATTTTAACCTGAATTTCATTTTGACCTGCAACATATACTATAGAGACTCAGGCTGGAGCCAGTTATAAGTAACTACTCATAATATTACAATTTTGATGGAACACTTACCTCAGCCAATTGGTTTCTCACAATCCTGGAGAAGGGACGAGAACAGTGGCCATTTGTTTCTTGTATACAATGCAGCAACTGAAAGAATATCACCAGTGGACATTTACATTGTGTACATATCTAGAGTTTTGTCTGATTATTATTTTTTTATCTATTATATCCATTTGATTGATTAATATGCTGTAAATTTTGACTGATAGTATGTTAACTTGGTTAATTGGGATGATTGAACCCGTTAAAATACAACTCTGATACACATTGAAGAGAAGCAAATTACTGCATCCAATTGCAATAGTCTTGTGTTCTTAACACAGAATACAATGCAAATCAAATGCAATAAGCTTATTATACCTAACAACATGAATTATATGTACTTTACGCACGCACACGATCTGGAAATAAATAATGACTCGTTGTAAATTACTTTTCATTGATTTCTTTCCGGTTTTCTGTCAACTTTTCCAACTGTTACTTCAATTAAGCTTATAAATTCTCTCATAATTTATAGATTTATGGCGATGAAGTCATTCTAAAAGTTGCAATATGTAAAACATCCTTACCAGAACACACATCAGTGAAACCCATGATCTTGATAACATAACTTGGCCGAAAATCATTGATTTCTAGAGCTAAACGCAAAGTTTTTTTTCGCCAGTCATTCCGCCATTTTTCAAAACGAACGCCCGCACTCCAGTCAGTGGCGAAGAAATGAAAACATGCTCACGAGCAACTCGCGCCACTCTTCCTCGGTCGGCGACAGTGAGCTGCAAGCACTGTAGGACCTTACAAAAGGCTTTTCTCTAAATTTAAACCGCTGAAGATAGGGAATTAAGCATAATTGCAAATTCCTGGGATGGCCCGTTCAAAAAGGTATGCTCTTATGGTATTTAAATAGTTGTTCTCCTTTGAAAGTGAAGAAGGCGTTTGTAAACAATGTGCACGTGTTGTGTAGTGGCATGGCGATTGGAAGCACATGCATAATTCAAATGCTTAACTTTAACTTTGTATCGAACCATGGTTAGTCGACTAACTATGGTTAGACCAGCCCTGTTTGGTCTTCTGGCAGTGCAGAATGGGAGGACGGCAGCTTTTGAGACCAACACCCTGAGACTCTTTATATAGTATTATAAACCTTCCACTGTGAAACTTGGAGGTTTTATACATGTACAGTAGCATGTCCAAAAATATTTTCTTTGAAGTTGAAACATGAAGCGGTAATGCCATTATGTCAAAATGATGCCACTGTGTGTTTCTGAACAGTGACCATCTTGGATCCAGCATCTTGGGCTTCCTGATTTTTGCAAGATGTCAATATCACCAAAATTGACTCCAAAACAGGCAAAGTTGATAAAGAACGCTAGAGTTATCTAAAAAATAAAAGTTACTCCAAGAAATTAAAGTTACATTTTTCGGATCTTATGTACTAAAGGCGTCCATGGTTGAGTGTCAATAATATTGATAACCTTGATTGACACTCAATTGATTCTCAATCAACGCCTCAGTTGACACTCAATTGATATTTCATCAACATCCCGGTCTAGAATCAACTCGTTTTTGCAGACTTGTGAGTGTCAATCGATACAAATTAGTTGGTCAACACTGGACCGATTTTCGACTCAGTGTTGATCAAGACATTGCTCGCATATCAACTGAATGTTGACTGAGTATCAATTGAAATGTCCATCAAGTGTCAATTGAGATGTAGATCAAGTATTTGAGATGTTGATCGAGTGCTGGTTTGATCAAGGGCATTGATTGACATTCAACATCGAATGCCTTTAGTACACATGATCCCATTTTTTGTTAGAAACATGAAAATTCAAAAAAATAGGAAAATCTGTTATAATATGATTGCCATGGGAACAGTAATTTCCCTGAACAAGGACATTTCATACCAACTTGTTGCCCAGTATAGTTTAGGAAAAGCCATCAAATTTGGAGTTTAGCTTCAACACTTACAAGCATTCAAATATGGTAGGTACCTCCAAAGCCTAAAATGTCTGAAGTGAAGTCATCAGGAAAAATCATTATGGAGTAGGGAGGGCTCATACATGTACCTGGGGGGGAGGTGGGGCTTGTCTGGAGTATTTTATGCCTGCATATTCTTGGAAATAGTAGTATTTCTTTTATACACATATCTGCTATGTTTTTTTGGATCAAGGGCACGAAAGTCAGCAAAGAAGAAAGTTGAAAACAAAGAGGGAGTTTATGATGAACCAGATCCTGTGAGTGAAGAGCAAATTTTCCTTTGGTTTATTGATGTTTCAAATGTTGCTTGTTTATAGCTGTCGTTATTAACAAGTAAAACAGTTCAACCAAGGAATGCATTTTCATGTTACATTGTTACTCAGTTCATTGATACAGCAATAATAATAATAATAATAATAATAATAATAATAATAAATAATAATAATAATAAATAATAATAATAACTTTATTTAAGTGTCGTTTGTGTTTAGCACTGTTGTGCTAATTGGGGACACTATAAATAGTTAAATAAACAAATATTTCAAATAAAACATAAACTGTTAAGAATCCCAACTGGTGGGAGGCTGACCAGTTGGCAATTTACACAACGCGGTCGGGGAGTTGAATTCGGGACTACCGAGAACAAATCCAGATAGTGGTAGGGTGAAGGATTTGAACTAGCCTGAATTTCAGCCGTCTCCTCCTCTCGCTAAGTCTCGGGAGAGAGACGTCTGAAAGCACTGGGCGATAATGTCGTCCAGTGACGTCACGAGTCAAAAGTGGTAATTTATGAAATTTCACACGCGACCTTCGCTAGACAAAACCGTTAAGTTTGGTGGACGTCAATCATCTCCGCCTCCTTATCGACCGTATGCAAAATTTACAAAAATAGTCTTAAACTTTGCAGCGGTCCACTCGTAAAAATTATCATTTTACTTTCAGTATGCTCGGTTAGCTCACTAAATACACTGGAATTAAATATTCCTTGAAGTTTGTAACTTGACTCGTGTGGCTTGGGTTTCTCAACTCCATCCGCATGCATGAATGACCCCGAGAGCAAGCAAATCTACACGTGAACTAAATTATCTATGTACGTATTCATGGGGCTACGGACTAAACAAAACTTCTAATAAACCTGATAATTTTATGGTAATAGCTCGTAAGGTTTATAGGTTTAAGTATATGTTCAGTCCGTAGCCCCAAGAAAATACTTGCAGAATAATTTGTTTGCTCACGTGCAGATTTGCTTGCTCTCGGGGTCATTCATGCATGCGAATGGCGGTTGAAAAACCCGACAAATGTCTTCATTTAAGGATTTGAATGAGTGCTTTGCCAATGTATTTAGTGTGCTAGCCGTACATATCGAAAGTACGGTAAAATGATAATATTTTACGAGTGAACTGCAGCAAGGTTGCAAGCTTTTTTTTTTCAGGTAAATTTTGCATATGACTATGCTTCGTTTGAAAAATGGCTGTACCGCTTTGAAAGCTCAATCACCACTGACGAGTGGAGCCATACATATTAAGGGTTTTCCATATCCCATAGGCAAGTTTACGAATTTTCCTGTTGCGGATTGAGGTTTTGAACCCCAAAGGTCGAGCATACACCAGAAACGGCTTTAACTCTTGTGGTGTAGCTCGCGATTTTCTTCGAACGTGCAACGTTTGGCAATAAAATTATTCAAATTATCCGCGGAGGGCGAATAAATTAAACACGGCAACCAATCAGAAGCACTACCAGGTTTTCTGGTAGTGAGGTCACTGGACGACATTATCGCCCAGCGCCTTCAGACGTCTCTCTCCCGAGACTTAGCGAGAGGAGGAGACGGCTGAAATTCAGGCTAGATTTGAACCAGGTATCTCCAGATTTCAAATCCAGCGCCCTAAACCACTCGGCCATGCCACCTCCACTAATGCTCCACTAATGCAATGGTAGTGTACATACATGTATGTTCATACAATTTACAACAAATACATTTGTAACATACATATAATTATAGTTGTACAGGTAGCTCAGTGTTTCCCTTTGCATTAGAAAGTAAAATAAAATAAACATTTCGAGACGGTTAATAATTATAACAATACCACCATCCACAGGAAGGCAGTGACTTCTTCCATGATGATGTTGATAAGTTTCATGCTGAAAGAGAAAAGGTAAGTGATTTGGAAATAATGCCAGATATATCAATTGTAGGGATAAAGTCTGGGTCTGTGCTGAAGTGGTTTGCACCATGATTGGAGCTTATGAAAGGTTTCTGTGGTGTAAGGTGACTACAAGCATAGAAGTTACATGTACTGTACTGTACAAGCTACCCCAGCATAATTTTGCCTGGTTGGCCTTTACATGTAGAACACAAAAGAATGACCCTAATCAGTGTTCCAACTCAGGCAACTTGATGTTGAATCCTGCTACAATCCATTAGGTCACTGCATCTGCACTCACTCAATGAATTTGATATAAACTAAATATTGGAGCCACAGGAGCCAATGGTTTGTACACTTGTACATTTGACTTGACTGAATCTAGATTTATTATTATTATTAGTTATTTAGTCCTACAATACAATTATGTATAAACTCGTTTTATCTTGGTATTTATGCCAAATAACTAGTCAACATGGTTATTTTTGTTATAGCATGAAAAAAGGTAGAAATTTATTTGTGACCACTTTGTGGCAGTTAATCAGAATAAGTATACCAACTGTACTTCACAATAAACTGGTGTGTGGCTCCTGTTTCTTTTAGATTCTTCTAGACAGTACAGCCTACAATAAGGATGGGCAAGAAGAGTCCAGTGATGACAATCAACAGGTATTGTGTTGAATGGTTTGGGATTAAAATAATACATGTAGTCAACCTCGTTCCCAGACTCTCTCTCCTCTGCCTCCCTTTGTCGTTTGGAGAAAGACCCTGGTTGCGGCTGGTCACGTGACCACCTGTGACACAAACTTTTTCACCAGGGTGAAGTCAACAAATAATTTTTGTCGATATAAACTGAAGCGAAAGAAAGGCGATCACTGGTCGCTATATTAAACTACACACTGGCAAATACAGCTTTGAAATTCTTCAGTCCTATTCTAAGCTTCATACAGGACAAACGAAATATATTTGTATGTATCCAGCGTATTGAAGTATCACTCTTTATTTCAATTCCAGCTGGTCGAATTAAGCGTAAACTCTTTCATAGCATGTTGCCTGAATTAACCTCATGGCACATTGTTCGCTATATAAAACGATGTTTTATTTACTATTTTGCGAAACATAATTCTTGACTATGTCAAGGAATCGTGTTTGAACATCTGCCTAAATATAAACTTACATAAACCTGATGCAGATGAAATATAAGCGCGGGCTTAAGTCAACAAAACTGCAAATCATTTTGCATTGCGTTAAACCAAATGCAAGTCAGCTCGGCTAATCGGCCATGTGACAGAAATACATGTACTCTTTAAATCCAAATTACTGCACAAAGAAGAAAATAAATTACCTCCGAACGCAAAGATTCAAGAGACTGATCCACTGGTCTCACTTCGATTCAGTACGTGACGTTTTACATGTGACAACCGTCGGAAATTTTGTGCTCCATTTGGCTGCCGAATTTCTTTGTGAACGAAAGTCTTCTATATTTTGGAGACGGCAGAAATAATTTGCCTTCTTCATCGGCAAAATCCGACTTCAAACCCGATAGAGCGGGTAGTTTTTTTTAGCGACTGCTCGAGGTTTTGAAACCCACAAAGTTTGCCACAACAACAATCAAAGTACTCTGCCACCCCTCCCGCCCGCTGGTCGCGTGACCAGCCGCAACCAGTGTCTTTCTCCCAACGACAAAGGGACGCAGAGGAGAGAGAGCCTGGGAACGAGGTTGACATGTAATTATTATAAATGAGTACTGGACTCATCAAGGATAATCTCATACCTTAGGGTTCAGGTATTTTGTCACTTTACTTACCAGTAATAATGGATAAGCTTTAACAAGGTACCAGGTTATCTTTGATGGGTCCATCACCGAATGGGTGGGAACCATGTTTGAGATCATTGAGAACATTGCAATTGGGTACATACATGTTTTCAGTGCATCTACATGTATGATGACTTTAAGGAGGATGAGGAGGAGAGGGAACTAAAGTGGAAGGGAGGGAGGTAGAAAGAACAGGGAGTGGTTGTGAGAATATCTTTTATTATCTTTGAAAAACCACAAGACTTAATGATCTTCTGTCAGCAAATTGACAGAATAATTATTTTTTTACAACTGGTGCATGTACACTTGTTGCATCTATAATTCAGAGTGAAATAGTATTGGAAGAAGTACAGGCCTACATACATGTACATGTATGGTAGCTACATGTATCTATGAACAGGAATTTCTTGGTTCTCTTGTAGGACGAGGAAGTAATGGCACTCAATATTGATGAGTTTGATGAAGAAAGTGATGATGAGGAGGAGGAGGAGGAGGAAGATGGCCTCGATATCAATGAAGATGGCCATGGACAGGAAGAGGATGATGAAATTGAGGTATTTGAAATTTAGTTCTCCTTTCTGATGCTGTATGTTAATTATGTTAGATCCGAGGATTTAGAATATTAATCCAGCTATTAACTGCAAACAATTTTTTTTCCTATCGTCTGTCTACTGGCAATGGAAAAAGAAGAAAAGGCTTATGTGTAGGCCACATGTGTAGTTGCAAACAGCAAGCACATATCAGTAATAGCTGTTTCAAGTTAGCGCAGAGGATATTAGGGCACATGCATGAGTTGCAGTGTGCAGGTGTGTTGATGGCCAGTAGGCAGTATATAATGTTTTGGTGGTTACCTGTACATGTACCTCATTCTCTGGCAGGAAGATGAAGAAGACAGTGAAAATGAAGAGGATGGAGAGAAAGGTAAGATGAACAGGCTTGATTAAGAATTCAAGTTGTCTTAACTTGTCGATAAGCAATATTCAAATGGAGAGTACATGTAGGTGCCATTGACAGCAAAGCAGGCCATAGGCAAGTGAGTGTGGGCAAAATGCAAATAAAGGGGGTAACCTTGGCAACCTCCCATGGTTCACCTCCCCCTGGCACCTGCCACACTAAATTCTCAGTGGAGAATAAGTGAACCTGCCTGGACACAGGGCCCTCCATGACCAAGAGTTGGGTGGGAGGGGGCAAATAGAGGGCAAAAGCATCGAAGCTATACAAAGCAAGACTGCAAGGGCAAAACCACACAGCCATGACTCAACTACACATGTCCAAAAAGGCAATCATCTCCTGCCCAACAGCTTATCGCCTAGTTAACTACATGTATGATTAATGATAATCTCAAAGAGAATAAAAAATCAAGCAAAATGGCTTATTGCTGTTAGTACTGGTGATTTTCACAATGACCAGTGTATAATGCAATGTACACACAAGTGTAATACATGTAGGTAAATAGGCTTGTTGAAATTTGTGTGTGAAACCCCCTCTTTGCTATCCCCTCAAAAGGTCTAAAGATTGGAAAGGTTGTCGGAATGCCTTATGAGTAATTGCTTCTTTTGTTGGCACTGCTTATCAGAATTCTCCACAGGTTTTCCAATTACAGGGACCCTAATATGTAAAGAATTGCATGTACCAATGTTAGTTACTGTAGGTACCACATGTAATGTGACTTTTTTTGTAGGTATTCCAAGCCAGAAGTCCTGGGGTAGAAAGAAAGCTGCATTCTATGATGCTGACATTGTGGAAGAGTATGCAGGTGAGCTAACATTTAAATTATAACAGTAATTCCTTGGACATCTACCTTTTTTCCTTCTAATCTTCTGTCAGTTTCTTTGTCCATCTGTCTCTTACATGTACTGTACACATGTAAAAGCCTAAAGTTCAGGTCTGACTGATGTAAATAATTTGACTGAAACACAGGCTTTCAAATATGGAGATTCTTAAACGGTAGATGTTTATTGTTACGATGCTGCAGGTTTAGTTTCTGATTTTAGACACCAATGTGAGATCATTGATAGTAAAGTATTGTTGTTGTTCAAGGCTCTGATGAGGAAATGGATAAGCTGGCAGAAGAGGAAGAAGAAGAAGCTCTGGCCCTACAGAAACACATGGCTGCCTCCTTAGAAGAACAAGATTTTGATGCAGCCGATTTTGAGGTTTGCTTGTATTCATTACATTACATGAATCAAGGGGTTTGTTTGAGAACATATACATGTAGTACAGAATTTACATGTACATGTATATTTTTAACTGCCTTGATATTACAGGTAACTGGAATGAGTAAATCACAAGACTTGTTTTTATTGATAACATATAGAACTTGCCGATATTTTAATTCATTTGTAATGTTCTTGATTGCTATTAATAATAGTATTGTTTAGAATCACATAATTGAATAAAATCTTGCATTCTGATTGGTTTACGAAGCGAGGTATTTAGCGCGGAATTGCGAGTTGAAAACGAGGCTCGGTGATATTGTTTCGCATCTACGTCATCTATCTCATCTATCTCAGGATAAAACCAAACTGCTGTTTTCTTTTTTTCTCATTTTATTCAATTATGCGATTCAAGGAAAATTCATTACCTGACTCGTGAATTCCGCGTTAAATTGCACTTGAAAACCGATATCGCACTCATCGCTTCGCGATTCGTGCGATATCGGTTTTCGCGTGCAATTTAACGCGGAATTCCCTCGTCAGGTAATGAATTTTCCTATAAAATTTTAATTTCAGCTGCCACAAACTGCTCACAAGAAAGACGATGAACTAGACAAGGTACATGAATTACTAACATTGTAGTAAAGTTCTAAAATCACATGGTTTATTAAACAGGATCATACTGCACAACAATATTACTAAATAACGAAATGAATATTTATGGTAAAAAATGGTGTTTAAAAAATACTATTCACTTTACAACGACTCATTTTCAGGAGAAGATTGTTCAGGACCTTTCAAAGTTGTCTAAAACAGAGAAGATTCAGGTACAGTACTAGTACTTGGCTATTAATTAAGCAATAGAGCACTTTTTCGTGTTTACATACCCTCATTCAAACACAATGAGGGTTGGGAGAATTCGAGACTGTTATGTAAACCCTCAACTACATCTTGAGTTTGCATAACTTTCGAAAATTCTTCCAACCCTCCGAGTCTAAACTCTCATCTAAACACACATATCGACCAATAAGAGCATGCTTAGTGGCTCAGTTATTTTTAAGTTGCTTAAAAATGCATTTGCGTGTATTTGTGTGCTTGGTGCGTGTAAAGTTAGTGATCGCTGCATTTAATATGTATGTAGTACACACCCATGTGTAATGCTGCAATCCCTTTGACCAGTACTGTACCTTTAATGCTAAATGGAATAGTGATTGGGAAGGGTGGAGTAAAGGCGATGAGGAAACAAATCCTCCAGAAAGCACAAGCCTAACTTCGTGTCCACTCTCAAACTTCACACTCGGCAGGATGTACTAGTACATGTGTGGCATGAATTCTATACTTGCACTGATCACACAAGGAGCTGTTTATTGTAGCCACGCTTTTTTTCCAGTCTACCAGCAAATATTTTCAATTCAGTTCCATTTGATCACAGATGATTATCTTATGGTTATTTACATATATATACAATGAATTATTTGCATTTGTTAACTGTAAAAATCTCTTGTTAGATTTTGATCAAGGATTCCCCAGAACTTTTAAAGCTCATGGACGAATTCAAGTTTAAGGTAGAAATTCTGTTGTCTATATTTTTACCAATGTAGCTGGCAAAAGCAATGATTTGTCGCCTCTTTGTTTGTTTGAAATCGCCTGAATCAACTGTTAGAGAACATTTTTAGCTAAGAATTTCCGAACACCTCACCTCTAACACTATAGCCAAATCATTAACTCTTTACCAAAAGTGTATGCACCAAGTAAACATATCGGAACAACTGGGCCTGATTTGAAAAGCATCTACTTGCTATTGTTCAACCAACTATGTCTGCGCTAGAGTGGGCATTGTGACTAAATGTCTGTGCACCAACTCATCTACAATAAGAATGACATCTCCAGTTGGAACTATTATTACTAACTGAAACTCTTGTTACAACTTCAGCTTAAGGAAGTTATAGAAAAGCTCCACCCACTTGTAAAGATGGCAAGAGCTGGACAAGTTCCCAAAGAGGTATTGGAGACACTGTAATAAGCTTAGAATTGTTTACCTGGAAACGTCTGTTTAAGGTTACACGATAAACGAATCTGTTTTGCTTATTTTAGGGAGCAGACTATCTTGAACTGAGGCACCAGCTCTACCTCAAGTAAGACTTTGAAATAGTCATCAAGAACACATAATGTTTTACTGTGATTTTTTTGTGGCTGCTTATCACAGGGTTACAACCATAGTGCAACAAAGACAAACTATTACATCCTCCTTGGATGTGAATGAATGAATGAGTGAGTGAGTGAGCGAGCAAACGAGCGAACGAAGAAAGGAAGGAAGGAAGGAAGGAAGGAAGGAACGAACGAACGAACGAACGAACGAACGAACGAACGAACGAACGAACGAACGAACGAACGAACGAACGAACGAACGAACGAACGAACGAAGGGACGAACGAACGAACGAAGGGACAAACGAAGGAAGGAAGGAAGGAACGAACAAAGGAACGAACGAACGAAAGGACGAGCGAACGAAGGAACGAACGAGGGAACGAACGAAGGGACGAACGAACGAACGAAGGGACGAACGAACAGACCATAGTTGATAGAAGGAAGTGGCTAGGAAATCTGGCAAAGTTCTTTGTTCTATGTGTTTGTTCACTATTTTGGGGGGTTGACCCTGCACAAAACCTGCCAGGAAACAAAAGGTGGTTATGTGCGCTTATACAACTAACCAATATAAGCATTGCGATTACGTAGTTCATGCATATTGAATGAGCTCAAAAAAGATGTGCAGGGTCAAGGACCTTCCAAGATATATCTCAACCTGTTTGTTCGCTTCTTCGATGTTTACCGGCCTTCATAACCATTTCCCTCTATTAGCTATAGACGGACGGACGAACGAATGAACCAACAAACTTTATTTAAGTGTCTTGAGTATTTGAGTAATAAAGAGTAATAAAATAGATAAAAGTATAAAAAGAAACGAATAGATAAATTAATAAGAGATTTGTATACATATGTTTTGTACACTAATATTTAGTCAAATTTTGGCCTTACATGTTATAGTCCACTTAAAAGAATTGTTCTTTCATAGGAGGTTAAAAATGTGGTTCAAAAGGGCTGCCATTAAGTTTCGAGTCACCTGTTACCTTAGTCTTTACACCCGTAACAACCGTGTTACTTTTTTGGGTGATTGTATCAACAACTAGCAAATTCAACCTCGGGGTGGAACCTCCCGTAAAGAACTTTTTAGAATACCCCCCTCCAGGGGGGGGGGGGGGGGGCTCATAACATCAAAGCATACTTTACTTGGCTGTAGCTGGGTCGGAGCTGCTGTTACGTTACGGCCCTTAGGGAACATGAGCAAGTGTCCCTTGCAAGAGTGTTCTGTTAGCGGTAACACCAGATGTTTAGCTCTCATATTGTGTGTTTTAACTTCTAGTTATTGTATCAACATTGGGTTTTACTTGTTGCTGAAAGCCAGGCAAACTTCCGTAAGAGATCACCCTGTAATTGAACGACTGGTGCAGTACAAAAAGGTGAGAAAAACAAAGAATCCAATTCAGATTCATCAACGACTATATTGATATTGCTTTAATTCCAGTAGCTCTGACAGATTATCGGGCTTTAAATAATTTACTGGATTTATTTATTGGTTGAATTTTGTCCAACAAAGTTATTTCTCAGATCCATTCCCCACGCTGCCACATGCAGATGGAGCTAACGACGAATTGCTTCCTTGATGTCAATATCTGCTTAATTTTTGTCAATATGTTTCCTTTTTTTTCAATTCTCATGTAGACTTTAAAATTTTACAGCGGTTTGCTCTTTTATGTTTGAAGCTCATGACAGAACTTGAACCGCTGGATGAGAAATTGAAGCCAGAGATAGAGGTGCTTCTTTCGCAAGGGCAAATCTCTAGACAAAATGGTAAGATACACATGTTTATGCAGTATACCTTCGCTATCCATAATACATAAATGTGCATTACAGTGTATTTCGTTGACTGATCTCTAAATGGATAAACACGAGCGATATAAAATAAATAGAACGACGTTTCGATGACTCCATGTCATCATTATCGAGTTCGAATTACATGATAGAATTGATTGTATATATAGTAATAGAAGTGTGAAAATATGTGAGAAATTGAAAAAGGTATTTAAATATTCAAATGTTATGTAAAAAGTTTGGCGCGAACAGAATCCGATTGCGTGTTAAGTTTTGGTTTTATGTTCCTGATGAACAGCATCTCGTAGATTAAACAGTCAAACTTTGTGCGACACAATCGGATTCTGTTCGCGCCAAACTTTTTACATAACATTTGAATATTTAAATACCTTTTTCAATTTCTCACATATTTTCACACTTCTATTACTATATATACAATCAATTCTATCATGTAATTCGAACTCGATAATGATGACATGGAGTCATCGAAACGTCGTTCTATTTATTTTATATCGCTCGTGTTTATCCTAAAGTGTTTTACGAAACCTTTTATCATCTGATCTCTAAATACGTTCATTGAGGTGCATTTTGGTTTGTAGACTCTGTTCCACTCATTGAATAACTTGTTAGTTTGTGTATTTTATCAATTCCTTGCGCCAGTACAATTATTCAATCAACCGACCAACCGACCTACCGTCCGTCCGTCTGTTTTCTTGTCCGTTTGTTCGTACGTTCGTTCTTTCGTGCTTTATTCGTGCGTTCGTTGATTCGTACGTTCGTGGTTTATTCGTGCGTTCGTTGATTCGTACGTTCGTTCTTTCGTGGTTTATTCGTGCGTTCGTTGATTCGTACGTTCGTCCTTTCGTGGTTTATTCGTGCGTTCGTTGATTCGTACGTTCGTCCTTTCGTGGTTTGTTCGTTCGTTTGTTCCTCCGTTCGTTCGATACTTTGGTTCGCAGTAGTTTGCCGATATTTATGTTTTATTTCTTTTCTATAGGTTTACAAGAAAAGTCCAACCCTAATGGTGATCATAACAAGGTACATTGTACCATGTCGAATTAATGTAGCTTACAGTCTTAACATTTACATGCCTTCTCCCTTAGCCTTGGGGTTGATTCAACCCCTCTTGGATCTCCGTTTATTAGGTTAGACCTGATTGTAATTAAAGTGTGTGCGATCACCTTGAATATATAATTATATTATTAGTAAACACTGACCGCAATAGAATCTTACCCAAACCTTTTTCAGAAAAGATCCAAAAAGCTTTCCCAGCGTACTGGAAAAATATCCTCTCTTCTTGATGACGATGAGAGTGATGTGGAAGATAGTAAAAACAAGGCTGAAGACGGTGGAAAACGGAAGCCAGAAAAGGTAGATACACCGAGAGCTCACGTGGAGGCTTCTCCTTCACGCAGGCTAAAACACCGATAGTGCAAGGCGTTGTACATCTCCTTAAAGGTCGTTCTTAAGAACTAATTACGGACACTATCTTAAATAGCTGTTATTTAGTTGAGAAATCTGAGCTCTTGAAATCGAATCTCGAAACGCATTAAGATAACTCAGTATAAATGGAACACTGAGATAGACATTCTGTTTCTGTCTAGTAATGATTTGCCATACAGGTGCAAGAATTATTTCTTTAATAGCGCTATGAATAACAACCAATATCTTCTTCAGTCTTCGAAGGAAGGAAAGGTAAATAAATCGAAGAAAGAGAAGAAAAGGAAGAGGGAGGTAGAACGTGAAACAGACGCGATGGACCCGTTGGAATATTACGAAGCAGTCAAGCTTCAGAAGAAAAAGAAACAAGAGGCCAAGGAAGCGGTATTCAGGTGAGTGTATGTGCTCTTGCCCGCGTGGCTGGCGTTCAAAGGGGCGGGAGAGTGGAGAACTAGAAACAGCAGTGACCACGTTGTGTTATTGTCAAACGGCAGAGTTTCTGGCAGACATGTCTCGGTTATAGGCTCTTGATTTGACAAATCAAACTCGGAGAAGTTTGGAGTGGAGTTGACATGGCAAGTGGGAGACGCGGTGGCCTCATGGTTAGTGCGCTCGACTCCGGAGCGAGCGCTCCGGGTTCGAGCCCTGGCCGGGGACAATGCGTTGTGTTCTTAGGCAAGACACTCTACTCTCACGGTGGCTCTCTCCACCCAGGTGTATAAATGGGTACCGGCAAATTTAATGCTGGGAGTAACCCTGCGATGGACTGGCATCCCATCCAGGGGGGAGTAGAAATATTCCTAGTCTCTTCATGCCACAGCTCCGGCCTGATGAGCCACTTGGCTCGTATGCAGACTTTACCTGACATGGCAAGTGATAGTTTTCCCGCCCAGTGTATGTAGTCCTGAGAATTCTTCCGCACACATTTTTGAACATTTGATTGGTCAAATTAAAAGAAACCATCAAAAAAAAATGTGTGCTTTTTACAGTAGTGTGCTTCGCCATAACATATTGGTTACATTTTGGCGTCGGCTTACAAATGTTAAGTAGGGAAGGTCAATCATGATTTGTTTGCTCAGAGTTGAAGATCTCACTACAATTAAGTGACGCTAACTGCAATAAGAGGATTCGTTGTTCACGATGCGAACAAACAAATGACACAGCGCAATTTGACCAAGTGTATAGCTTTGACGTGGCAGCTGTATGCTAACCACCCATCTTTGACAACAGTTTTCTCTGGGTTATCTGCATTTGTCAACAACAGCACTGACGCTGTCAATTTTTTAAGTTGTTCTTTCTTTAAAACTGAAGATGCCCTTTTGTTTCAGTTTCACGGAACAGTGGGGTGCGGACGAGGAAGAAACTGGCGACGGAAAAAGAGGAATTACATACGAGGTAAAGAAGCCAAGGACTTCAACCAGTTGTTTTCATTCTTTTCCTTCACGTATGTTTAAGCTTCTTCGAATACGTTACATTTGATTGCAGATTTCTCAGAACAAGGGTCTTACGGCCAAGAAGAAAAAAGAACTTCGTAATCCTCGTGTAAAACACAGAAGGAAGTTTTACAAGGCTCAGATAAAGCGTAAAAGTCAGGTATAGTTGTTGTGAACTTCAATCATCTTTTATAGAATCGCATAATTGAATAAAATCTTGCATTCTGATTGGTTTACGAAGCGAGGTATTTAGCGCGGAATTGCGAGTTGAAAACGAGGCTCGGTGATATTGTTTCGCATCTACGTCATCTATCTCATCTATCTCAGGATAAAACCAAACTGCTGTTTTCTTTTTTTCTCATTTTATTCAATTATGCGATTCAAGGAAAATTCATTACCTGACTCGTGAATTCCGCGTTAAATTGCACGCGAAAACCGATATCGCACGAATCGCGAAGCGATGAGTGCGATATCGGTTTTCGCGTGCAATTTAACGCGGAATTCACGAGTCAGGTAATGAATTTTCCTATAGAATTGAATATTTTTGGTTTGTGATCATCAATTGTTTATCACTTTGTAACCACCACATTAGTCTTGTGATTCTAGGGCCCGACTGCCTACACAGAGATTCTTGTGACTTCAAGTTGTTTATCTAGAGTTGTTGCTACGATTATCAGTTGAGTAAGGCACGACGAAAGTTTGGTGATGCAGTTTTGTCCTTAAAATTACGGTGTTGTCACGTCACGGGCAACTGACCTCGTTTCCATTGGTAACAATATCAACAGCCGTGCGTCACCCGTCGCGTCGCCTACAATTTCGCGCGCTTTGTTGTCAGTGACGTCAAAGGCCGAAGTTGCCACTGGAAACGGAGCCAGTTGCCCGTGACAGCAACACGATTTTCACGTTAAAACATGGTAACCAAACTTTTGTCGTGCCTTATTCAACTGATAATCGTAGTAAGCTCCAAACAATACCCCATCGGTGGTCATGTTTGGGTGCGTCTACTGGCCTTGGTCTGGATCTCCCACAAAAAAATCCTGTTTAGGTTTCTTGTTCTCTAAACTTAAAGGGGCTACGTCACGGTATTTTGAGTTATTTCTACCATCGACAAAATTACCTCTAAATTCAAGGAAACCCGAAAATAATGCTTTAGAAAGATAGGAAAACACTAAAGAGATAATAATAAACCATAAAGGAACAAGGATGGTTAAGGATGGAGAAGATTGACACGGATTACAAACAACAATATTGAAAAATTTAGGCCAAATTTTTCAAACCGTTTAACCGTGACACAGCTCCTTTAAGCTTCTATTGGTTGTTTCTCATCATTCAAAATGTTACTCTTACAGGTCTTACCAGTTGTAAACGAGCAAAACCGGTATGGTGGCGAGATGACAGGAATACGGTCGCACCTGACCAGGAGTATCAAAATCAAATAAGAGAATACGTCATTCAATGAATACAATGCTGCCTCTCCACAGCGTTTTTTATATCCTAGAAACTTCCAGATTCATTGTGTGTCGTCATTCATGTTGACCTGGTGAAAATTTATTCTTAATTTATTTTGAATGACATGTTTCACCCAGATAAAATTTATCAGCTTTATGGCTGTGCAGAAAGCCGAACGCTCTTTGCAGCTATTCAACCCATCGAAGTTCAATATTTATGCTGTCACGCGGTCTGTGCGTGACATGGGCGTTTTTAGTCAGAACAGTGGTGGTTGTTGGTGAACAACAGGGAGTGTGTATCAACTTTGCTCAGACGTCATGTCCACTTGCACGCGAACTCTTCTTTCGATTTCCTTTTTTCGAAATCACTTCCAATTTAAAAATCAGTCATGCAAACGGTGTTGGCCATTTCATTACACTTTTTGTCAAATCTGCGCAAATATGAAATATACTCCAACATTAAAGTCACGTACATCTTGTACTAACTTGGTGTTTAAGGTTTGGAGTAGAACAAAATGCGTTAACTACTCTAATTGAAGGGCGCGTTGTTTTTGTTTCGTTATGAATGGTTGTTAGAACAGACATGAAATGCTTTACTTGATCTCAATATGGTGGGAAACTCAATTTCCTCTGCCCAAGATTTTTCTCCCAATTCCTGTAGTTCTCTCTCCACTGAGACAAACGCTATAACAACAACAAACTGGAAAACATGAACGAACGAATTTCGATGTGGTAAACACAGCCAATTCGATCCGACGAAGGGCTAACGCTCGAAACGTCAGCTTTCGAATCTTTTTACGGTGACCAATTCACATTGTCAACTCAGTTGATAAAACCAAATTATCTTGTAATACTCCCCACCGACGCAGCACCACAGTTTCTTTAGAAACTTGCCCCCTTCACAGCCAAACATTACTCATCCTAGAAAAACCCATACGCCTAAACATGCGAGAATATCAAAATAATGAAATTTTAATACCACGGTATCCTCCCCCACCTCCGAAGAGAAGCACCTTTGTGATAAGTGTAAAGACATGAACTTTTCCATCACTATGAAAATTATCTTTATCAAACATCGAAACACTCAAAATACTCCCGAAAATGGGTTGGAGCGGGGCGTGGGTTTAGTTAAGACAAGAACTTTAATATTGGTTAAAACTATTTTGGAGTTTGCGTGCGGCACTTAGCGACCGTTCAACCGGAAAGAACAAAACAAGGTATAGAACCAAATATTATGACGAACGTTTTATGCTCGAGGAGAATTACGCGCTTTGCAACTGCACCGCTCTGGGTCCTGCAGGGAGGCGTAATAAGTGCGTTTAATCTAATGTGTTCCAGAACAATCATAATTTTTTCTGAAAGCGAATGCATTGATGTATTCGTCGGTTGCTAGTTTACTACTCCCGAACACGCCTGAACCATGTGATTATACCGCTATTTCTTGGTGCTATGGAAACTTGTTGGTTAACTGACTATTGTATTTAGATGTGGGTATTGCCTTTTTCGTTTGTATTTATAATAGGTTTTGCGTACTTAGTGATCGTAAAACCAAGATCAGAATTTGCAGTGACATTTATGAGCCCCGTTCTTGCAGCGCCATACTTCTCTGCTCCAAGTTGCACACAGTAATTGATTTTTAATATTGCTTTTCAAGTGTTGAGCCATGAAAATCGCCCACTAACGGCACTGCAGTATATTTCAGTACATAATAATGCTCAGGACCAAGCAGTGATTAACAATGTGATCTCTGCCTTATATTCAGTTCCGCAAGCTGAAAAGTAGATATGCCTTTCAAGATTTTGTTTTCAAGATACGGATTCGGGGAAGGAGCAAACGTTTTTGGCCGGAATTAATGGAAGACAGAGAAACTGTAGAGGAAACAGGAGAATTTACTGGCAAACTAGAAATAAAAAAAAAAACAAAGTAAACAAAACAAAAAGAACGATGGAAAGAAATATGGAGAAATAATCGGGTGAATTTACGGGACGATTTCCATTTCTGCATGTTCACTCGCTCCCTGATACACTTCTCTCTAAAAGCCAACAGCAAAAAAGTGTAGCATTGCATGAGCGAAAAAAATAATTAGAGCGTCTGATCTGATCGCGGGTTAGGCAAGTTCCGCAAACTTCCTCTGCGAATCACTATTCCGATTTCGAAGCAGACGACTTGAAAATGGATTGACTGGAAATTAAAAGTAAAAATAGTAATAAGAATATGAATTTAAAACGAAAACGCTGCGAATTTATACAAAGCTACTTAAATTTTTTTCGTTTCCTCTGAAATCAAACGACACCGTATTGTTTTGGGTTCAGGGGTAAACTATATTTACATAGTGACCGATAGCAAACGATCGGAGTTGAGTTCCTGATTAGTTATGCAAACATGTTCTAGTTAGACAAACAAATTCGTGGGCGCGTGTTGTTCCTTTATCTTTAAAGTAAATGAATAGAAAAGGAAATCGAAATGTATCACGGATTGTAAGTTCTGATGACTGGATCGATTCTAAGCGCTACTTTGAAACAAGGAAATGTGCTTGAAAATTGCAAAGGTATCAGCTTTCCGTGATAGGTTTGAAGCAAACACGGTGGCAAAATGTCGCTAAAATTTATCTCCCAAAACTCCCGTATGCCTTCCGGCAATTAATAGAAACCTTTCTTTTTTCAAATGCCCCTTTTGGTTGTTTATGTTAAAAGCGTGAAGTTTGAGATGAGGTGTATGGCAAGCCGTTTGTAGCAAAATTTAATCCTTGTAATTTATGTTTAATCTTTTAAATAACGGTTCTATTTAAAGAATAAAAATGCCTTCAATTCAATCGTAAATGTAATTTTTGGTTCAATTCAATCTTTTGATTTTTATGATTCAATCCAATGCCCGGAATATTGATTCAATCCAATACCTCATATATTGATTCAATTCAATACTTGGAATATTGATTCAATCCAGTACTTGGAATATTGATTCAATCCAATACCTCGAATACTGATTCAATCCAATACTTGGAAAATTGATTCAATCCAATACTTCGAATATTGATCCAATCCAATACCTTGAAAATTGATTCAATGCAATACTTGAAATATGCAATACTTGATTCAATCTTCCTGGGCCGAGCGCGGCCAACAGGAACGAGAGTGACTGAGCGCAAGAGAACAAGTGAAAAACATGGCGGCGAAGAACGATTTGATTTAGAAGTCTTGCTGAAGTGGATAAAAACTGAAATACTTTTTGAGAATTTTGACTCAGAAGCTTTACAAGGTCACGCCGAAGTTCCAAGTCACTTCAATCCATCTGTTGGCCACCTCGTTCCATCAATTAGTCACTTCGTTCCAAAGAAAAGTCACTTTGTTCCAAAGGTAAACAAAGCTAGATTTTTCTGAAAATTCGAAGTTAAGGAATGCTTGGTTTGTGTTGAGTGTTCTTCGTACAAGATTCATACAATTCTTTCGATCGCTCTCGGATATGATGCGAAAATTAAAACACGTTTATTGGCTTTTCTACGCGAGTAAACCAGAAGTTTGTGTTAAACCGACTTCAGATGTGTATCCAACCGACTTTTATGTATATCGAAACGACTTCGATTCATAAGGAAACGATCGCGAGGTGATTATTCTTTCGAACGACGTGACTCATAAGGTGGCTGAAAACAGTTTCCACACTTAGATTTTGATGGGTCGTTACAACCACTCTTTATTACCTGATGCTACGAACATGGTTTCAAATTGACCGCTGATAATGACTCAAAAGTCAAATTCTAAAGTAAAATCCCTCCAAGAAGAGAACGACTGTCTAAAGAAAGCAATAGAAAGCCTGAAGGATGAATTTGGATGGATCGCAACCGCGCCAAAGTCTCATGAATCCTCTTGCGGCAGCCATAAGCCGCATCCTGAAGTGGAAAAATCTCTGGAATTTATTGTGGCATGTGTGCGAGCAGAGGACGCTGCTATATATATTTCTGTGAGAAAATAAAATGAAAAAAATGAATTGAAAACAAATGATAAGCATGATAATACGCAACTTTTGGCAAGGTTTCAAAGAATTCTGTAGGTGGGGTTCAGAGCCACCTTAAATTTTCGAAAAGTTTAGGTGGCTCTAAACCTTGGCTCAATTTCCAGCCGTTTCTTGAGCACGCGTTCCTTGCCCCACACCACAGTTGAGAGGAGGATCAACAACCGGACTCCCAAAACGGTTGGAAATCAAGCCTACTCGAGCTCTGATCCCCACGTACTGAATTTTTTTGACTTTGCCAAAAGTTGCACCTTATCATGCTTATCAAAAGTTGATAAGAAAAAAAATCATTATTTTTGAATAATAAGCCCCTGAGGCAGTAATTAAGGGTGTTTTTAGGAGGCCATTATGTTGCTATGGTAACCCATTGTGTTACAACAATGGTAACAACGTGTTTACCAATGGTTAGGCAGTGTTTTGAAACCATGTTTGTAGCATCAGGTGATAAAGAGTTACCCTGGTCCCAGAGGCTTTCTTGTATTCTTTATTGGCAAATTTTGTGACGCGAACCTCTTCTTTTAATTTTTTTTTACTGGCACGAGAAGCGCTGAGGTTCGGCGCTTCGATCAGCGCTTCGCGTCGCAAACTTCCGAATAAAAAAGATCGTATAAAAGAGAAAGCCTCTGGGACCAGGGTAATAAAGAGTGGTTGTAACGACCCATCAAAATCTAAGTGTGGAAACTGTTTTCAGCCACCTTATGAGTCACGTCGTTCGAAAGAATAATCACCTCGCGATCGTTTCCTTATGAATCGAAGTCGTTTCGATATACATAAAAGTCGGTTGGATACACATCTGAAGTCGGTTTAACACAAACTTCTGGTTTACTCGCGTAGAAAAGCCAATAAACGTGTTTTAATTTTCGCATCATATCCGAGAGCGATCGAAAGAATTGTATGAATCTTGTACGAAGAACACTCAACACAAACCAAGCATTCCTTAACTTCGAATTTTCAGAAAAATCTAGCTTTGTTTACCTTTGGAACAAAGTGACTTTTCTTTGGAACGAAGTGACTAATTGATGGAACGAGGTGGCCAACAGATGGATTGAAGTGACTTGGAACTTCGGCGTGACCTTGTAAAGCTTCTGAGTCAAAATTCTCAAAAAGTATTTCAGTTTTTATCCACTTCAGCAAGACTTCTAAATCAAATCGTTCTTCGCCGCCATGTTTTTCACTGCTCTCTTGCGCTCAGTCAATCTCGTTCCTGTTGGCCGCGCTCGGCCCAGGAAGATTGAATCAATATTTCAAGTATTGCATTGAATCAATATTCAAGGTATTGGATTGGATCAATTCGAAGTATAGAGTGTGTGCGGCTGTCACGCAATAAAAAATAAAATAAAAACTATGCAACGGTCAAAGTAAAAAAATTGTGATATTGTAGACGATAAATAAAGAAGACTGTTCTCCAAGTTTAAGCTGTGTGCGTTGTCCCAAAGCTGAGATATTCGTCGAAATGTTCCGCACAAAATTACAGAGCGTAGTATGGAGCCGCCATGTTGGAGGACCTCTTTACTCCTCCAACATGGCGGCCAGTAAATCATGTGTAAACATCTGGAACTTACTTTGGCTCTCTAGTCAACTGATTATCTAAACCGAACCAAAAAATATTTACAAAAACACTTTTCCTGATACTTAAACTCCTAAAATGGACGAAAATCACGAGATAAGTGTATATGTTTCGACAAAAGCGAGCTTCGCATTATGTCACGCACCGCCATAACTTCGAAATTCAAAATGTTATGGTTTCCAAACGAAGGATGCTATTGAGCTGGAAAGTTGTAAACAGAGCTAAATTTGGAACCTCTTAAGCCTGATGAGGATAAAACATTTAGTGGTTCTTTAGTTTTGGATTTGAGAATTTGATGACGTCACCCGCACACACTCTATTGGATTGAATCAATTTTCCAAGTATTGGATTGAATCAGTATTCGAGTTATTGGATTGAATCAATATTCCAAGTACTGGATTGAATCAATATTCCAAGTATTGAATTGAATCAATATATGAGGTATTGGATTGAATCAATATTCCGGGCATTGGATTGAATCATAAAAATCAAAAGATTGAATTGAACCAAAAATTATATTTACGATTGAATTGAAGGCATTTTTATTCTTTAAATAGAACCATTATTTAAAAGATTAAACATATATTACAAGGATTAAATTTTGCTACAAACGGCTTGCCATAGAGGTGCTTGAAAAATAATGGGGTTGCATTAGGGGTGTTAAACACACGTGGACATCTGTAATGGCTTTTCCTTATACAACGCATTACGTCCCTAATCTTTGACTATAAATACGGTTATTTGACACCGGTAAACTTGATGCTATCGTGTCGACTATTTAGAAAATTTAAAAACTAAACTAAATAGTCGACACGATAGCATCAAGTTTACTATTGAATTCGAAGAAGACAATAAGATTCCATTTTTTGACACCGGTAGTTATCAGTGGTTAACAACAACCATACCAGTCGTTGTTATGACGAGTCAGCGGTTTGCATTGGTTAACCCCCTCCCCCCTCCCCCATGTGAAGTTAAGATTTCTTTTCCTCGTTCAAGGCAACTTGACAACGAGAGGATGGCTACAGAAAAGAGCCAAGAACTCGATCTCCAAAAAGTCACCGACGCCTTCAGAGCGTTGCGAAAGAAAGCCAGAGAATTAGGAATCAAAGATTCACAGCTTGCGAAAATAGCGGCTGTGAAAAACCTACAGAAAAGACGACCAACCTGTTTTGTTGTGACGAGCATCGTATTCGGCTTGCTTGGAGTCCTTTGTGGATTGGGTCTAATTCTGTATCAACAAGAACTTCTATCGCATCGCTCACTGTTCCAAGCTGCTCAATATGTGCTAGACTTCGAAATGGAGAAAGATTTTTGTCTGGTCCCGTACCCTGAAATTATTTTAGACATGTTTCGCCCGCCCGTGAATTGCGGTATTTGTAAGGACGTCCATGGGGTTGACAGAGTTTCCGGGCTGTCGAAAGAGGAATTCGTTCGAAAATACGCTTATACATCGCGACCTGTTGTAATCACTGATGGAACGAAAGACTGGACAGCTTCGCAGCATTTTAGTTTCAACTACTTCAAATCAATTTATGGCCCCGAAAGTCCAGTGTTACTTGCAGAGGATCAAAAGTGCCAGTTCTTCCCGTACCAGACAAATTTTAAGTCGCTTCAGGAAGTTTTTAACATGTCGGACAAAGATGCAGGCATGCAAGGGAACCCTTGGTATATTGGCTGGTAAGGATGTGTTGTTTTTTATTTTCCTTCCTCGTAGTCATAGAAGATTGAAGACGTTCTCGAATTTGAGTTCTAAAAAGGCCATTTGATATTGTTGACTTTTGTTTAACGAACAAGCGGGCATGAAAAATTAACATGTTTGCAATTCGTCATTGTTGTCAATTATAAACGAGAAGAAGGCGCCCCTTGAAAGTCGGCCAGTTTAACAACGTTTTCATTGCTTTTCAAAATAAATTAGGATTCGTTTGAAATGGTGTATTTAATAATTGATATTTGAACAGCAGGTCCTACTGATAAACCAGGAACATGAACTTGACTTCACTTTTGTCTCGGTTTAACTTGTGGAAAAACAAGACCTGTTTAAATTTTTAATTTGTTATCTCAGTTTTCCTTTTCATCTCATAATATAGTTATTTATTTTTACTTCTGGTTCATTTGAGCTCGGTTATTGTTAATTATTCATTTCTTGTTATTCATTTCTTGGCCTCAGATAAATTTTGTAGCCTTCTGTTTTGTTCACTGAACCAGCCATTATATAATGCCTGTGTTTGATCTTATATGAAAAATGAGTTTGGCAAGTACAGACCTTCCAACCCTCACGGTTTGACCGTGAGACTCACGGTTTGGGATGCCAATTCACGGCTTTGCCTCTTAACCTCACGGTGAATCAGAAAGCCTTAAAATTGCCAAACAATTCCGGAAGGTATTATTTGACGCATATTTTTGACGTCTCCAGGTTTGAGGTCCTAATCTCCAGGTTTATCTGGGCTTTTTTTCAAAACCTGCAGATTTGGATGTGATGGGGGTTGGAAGGTCTGCAAGTAAATTAAAAATTTGGTAGTAGACGAACATTCTGCCGTAAAAATTGGCTTTAATTACCACACCAGAATCGGTGAACTTTTCACAGTTGTTGATTATACATGTACATGTACAAGAAATGATGGGCAATGCCCAGGGGGCAATGCCATCGTGGAAACTAGAAAAAGCTACAGAATGGTAAAATTAACTTGGCAGCATAGAGTTTGATTGAAAGTATTTTTTTTTGAAAGGGCTTGTACTTGTAAATGTGCAACAAAATGACTGAATGAGGAAGAAAGATATCCAAAGCAAAAATAATTTTGAATAAAGTGACGACAGATTTTCAGAAAAGCTTCCAGGTTATATATAAATGTCTTTTATGCTTCTACGAAGGTGATCAACTCTAACCAGCACAACAATATTGTATACCATCGATAAAAGCCTAGTAATCAAGTAAACTCTCAATTTGACTAATGCACAAGGCTTAAAACTTTTAGAAAGGTTATACAATTCTTTCAGAAATCTCGCATATGAACAGAAAA
This sequence comes from Micromussa lordhowensis, assembly GCA_964020085.1. Lineage (NCBI taxonomy): Eukaryota > Metazoa > Cnidaria > Anthozoa > Scleractinia > Lobophylliidae > Micromussa > Micromussa lordhowensis. The sequence continues at coordinate 3,617,038 of OZ026606.1, read as the reverse complement.
CAATTTCCAACTGTTTTTTTAATATTACCATATTGAATTTGACATAAATCAATACCAGCCATCACAATCAAAAAGGCTTTGTGAATAAAGGATTCATTACTTGGTGTAAAGAACACAATGGTTCCTGCAGAACTCGGCAAGCAATTACAAGTACAAAGGTAGCTTTATTTGGCCTTCTCAGGTGGCCAATCGCAGTGCAGGATTAGGTTCATTCTAATTATCGTCCATAGATAGTAAAAGTGTAAGGTGGAGGCAGCATGGATGACTGGTTTAGGGTTCTGGATTTAAATCTGGTCTGAAATTCCCTGGTTCAAATCCTCCATCTTAGCTATTTGGATTTGTTCTTGGTAATCCTCTTTGTGTAAATAGCCTGCTAGTCAACCCCCCATCAGTTGGAATTCTTGACAGTTTAAGTTGTATTTGGAATATTTTTTTAAAATATCGCGCGAAACGAGTACAAATAACAGATATTTGTACTCGCCTCAGTCCTCCCGGCCGCGTGAAGTTCAAAACCTTGGCAAGTCAGAATTTTGGGAAAAGAAATCGTTGGATAATAAATCTCTTATTAGACGTTTTGGTGTGTAGTATCGCTGTATATTTTTACTCGCTGTTTGTATTTTGACTCGCCCTACGGGCTCGTCAAAATACTGCACAACTCGTAAAAATATACAGCGATACTACACACCAAAACGTCTAATAAGATATATTTATTACCACGCTGACCATCAGAAGAACTGTAGAAGACACTCGTACACTTTTCCCTTGCTCCTCCCCTCTCAAAAAGCACATCATTACCCAGACCCCTGCAATATCTTGTGGCAGTCACAAACGCACTGTATATGTAATCGGTCTGAGTTTAAGGTAATTTTCTATTTGCTGCTTTAATTGCTGTAAATTTACTATAGCATGTTCTTGCCTCCAGGAGCAACTGTGATTCATCTGCAGCTAATGAACTCCGGAAACATTACAAAATGCCTTACTTTCTGCCCGAGACTTCAGAATCAAGCAAGACAGACTGGTTGTTTATGGGGTGCCCAGGGTATGGTGCTCATTTGCATGTAGGTACTCTTGCTTAAAGTTTTTCATTGATAAATGCATCCTCTTAAAATACTGTGTATTTAAGACTAAAGACAGTGAAGCCAAGGGGTAAATTAAAACCTCTTGGGCAGACTGTATCCAAGCACAGATGGCTTCCATGTTTTAACTCCCCCTTGCTTTTGGAAATTTGAAAATGCGCTCCCCCCCCCCCCTCAAAGTCCTCAGAATTCCATAATCGTGAACCCCCCTCCCCTTCAGAATTTCCATTTTTTTTGGAAGTACATTTTCGACTTAGCAATGTCGATATGAACAAACGAACATGAATTTACAAATGTATTCCTCAAGGCTGTGATCTAGCGGCACAAGGCAACAAGCGTTACTCTTCAATGACAAGAAAAACCTACCGCTAGTGGCCAGGCTGTGCAAACTCCTTTTTAAGTCTGATTTTGGCTGTAAAAATAAACACCACTTGCATTAATTTTACTCCTCTTTGTTTTCTTGTGTTGTTTTAATTGACGTTTACAAAGTAAAGTAGCTCAAGTTAGAATGGCGGACAAATATACCGTCGAGTCTTCAATCTTTCTTCGGTGCGTCCTTTTATTCGTCATGTAGTGTACATGTAGTCGTGGGCACTAGCTCTTGCTAGTTTTTCTTTGCAACGATAGAAGAACCTCTGATGACATTTCTTCTAAGCGAGGGACTGGTGCGAGTTTTTTACTGTTCATCGGCCGTGACTAACAAGAAATTTGCAAGCGGTAAGATACATTTTCAGATTTTGTTCATGTGACAAGAAATTCATCAAGATACATGTGAAACCCACATTTTACTGTTCACTTCTATAAGTTAAGAGCGTAAACACATGTCTGATCTATTGATGCTTGTCTTGTGCTTCCGCAGTCATACGTTCGTGGTTTATTTACGAACTACAAAAGTCCACAACAATAGCGTTTTCAAGGAACTCACTCTACACTTTCTACTTCGGAAATCCCCCCTTGCCTTCGGATTTCCAATCGTAAATACCCCCATGCCTGCAGAATTCCATAATTGTGAACCCCTCCTCCCCTTCGGAAAAAGCTGTCTGTGGTATAGGTTTGGATATTTTCTGGAATTGCCCGATTTACTATTTATCCCTACTTTATTTCCTTATGACTTACCCTTGTGCCCTAATATATTAATTATAAATGTATACATAGTTAACTACTCTCAACTGCAAGGTCATTTCATTGAATTCCAAATGTTGAGAACCACTAGGAGATAGAACCCCATTCACTTAATCTCTAAAACACCCAACAATGCCAGAATGTCCCTGACAATAAGCTTTGCTCAGAACATTGGCTTCTTAATCAGCAGCGTGGTTTTGGTTATAAATGCTGACTACTCTCAACTACAAGGTCATTTCATTGAATTCCAAATGTTTAGAACCACTAGTAGATTCCTTAAGCACATTGAGTATACATGTACATGTACATGTATATTATATACAGTGTACTGTATCTTTAAAAAATGGTTCAGAAATTTTTTCTCCTATGGTAAGAAAATAGACAAATGCATTAATTATCATATTAATATTGATACTTGGAATTGAGATGAGGAAGCATTTTGAAATACAGTTGATTGCAAAAATAAGTAAAGAAGTATCTAGACTCCATTATCAAGAAGAGAAAACAACGTTATAAAGATCTCTGTAATTTAATAGTGTGAAAGGCATCAGAATGTTTTTAAAAGGAATCCGGGTCTATTAAAATGTTCAAATTTACATTTGTATTGAAATGTTTAAATTTTCACTTCTCAGTGCTGTTTTATTCTGGTCCGCAGATTGATAACGTAGGGAACCCCTCTTGGCAGGCCCAAATCAAGGGTACCAAAAAGTGGACTCTGGAGCCCCCTCCAGAATGTGCCCTTGTTTGTGATCCAAAACTTGAAGTGACTGTCCTTCCTGGGGAGATAAGTATGTCATTTGGTCTTGTTATGTAAGCGCCAATGACCAAGTCAACATTACATGAATATTTAATCAATTTCTATGAATTTTTGCCACAAGAATTGTCTTGTCTTGAATTGCAAAGATCTGCTCATTGAAGTCATAAAATTGTGACCCTCTCCTACCTAGGACATGGTTGACCATCCCTACAATTTTTCAATTTCGTTTTTGAGATGTATATGGGATGCAAGCCTTACTGCACGTTATGCTGTGCACTAAGAGCTGCAAAATAAGGTACCTAAGGTACCTAAAGACAATAGAAGATTGGCACATTTTTGCATTTTAAACTCATTTCTCTCAAAATGACAACATCCTTCACAGCTGCTGATGTCAGTTTACCATCTGAGATCTGAGCACGAAGAATCGCTCCTGAGATGCAAGAAGAATCAAACTGCAGGAAAACAATTTACAACTGCACAAGTTTACCATACTAATGCCATGCACTTTTAGATTTTAAAATGTGGTCATGACTTCACTGTTCTTTAGGAACATTTTTATTAAAGGCAGTTTAATTTTAATGTGGTGATTATTTCTGATTGCAGTTGTTTTGGACACAAACAAGTGGTTTCATCAGACAGACATCATGGGCAAGGAATTGAGCATCACAATCGGCTCGGAATACGACTAGCACCTTTTTGTATTGAAAATCTTAAATTAATGCTCCTAATACTTGTGGAAAAAAATGTAAAATACTGTTACATGTAGTAGCAAAAGAAAGAAATATCATAATAGTCTACAGCAAACATGTCAGAGACTATAAATATAAAAAGAAGTCAATATCCACACTATTTTACAGCCATACTGATGTACCATTTTGCAAAGTGTTTCTGAAAGTTGGTTGTTGTCACCAATGTCCTTTAATATAATAGTAATACTGATAGCTAATAGCTGTCAGTGTTTGTACGATTAAGTATCGTGCAATCCCAGCTTGATTAATAGTTTAAAAATTGATAATTTCAGGTAATCAAGGGTAGGGTTAAGAGATGAAAACTAAGTTGAGATTATATTTAGTTGGTTATTAATCAGGTTGCTTGTAAGACGGAACAGAAAATATATTTAAATTATAGGTTAAGGTAAAAGGGTAAAGTCTGCATACGATCCAAGTGGCTCATCAGGCCGGAGCTTATCCCGGTTTCAGTAGCATGAAGCGACTAGGATAATTTTTACTCTCCCCTGGATGGGATGCTAGTCCATCACAGGGTTACCCCCAGCATTAAATTTGGCGGTGCCGATTTATACACCTGGGGAAAGAGAAGCACTGAAAGAGTAAAGTGTCTTGCCCAAGAACACAACACAATGTCCCCGGTAAGGGCTCGAACCCGGAGCGCTCGCTCCGGAGTCAAGCGCACTAACCATAAAGTGCCGTGCCTCCACCCCTCCCAAGCCAGTATAAATTATTAGATGTCTGAAATTTTGAACAAGTAATAGAAGATATTTAAAGCAAACAAAAACTGCATTTAATGTTTAGCCACCTGTAAAAGTTTTAAATTAATTACAATATTAAAGTTTGTTTTGGCAACTAGTGAAGTAAATACATAATGGTTGAAAATGTATGTACGAGGCCCTTGTGCGTCCTTATAATTACCCATAGTGTGGTATTTGTATCTGGATATTTGACCAGTTACCTGCAATGAACTTGCAGATTATTTTGGTCTTTTTTGTAGCTATTTCAGAAACTTGTCCCATAAATGTGTTAAAATTACCTCAGACAATATAGAGTTACAAAATACTACTTCAATCAATGGTTCTTTATTACTCAAGTGTATATAGCTGCAGTTAAACATCCAGTTAAGGGCCTTTAAGATCAGGGAGAAGTCAGGGGATTTTGTTTTGAGTGAGGGAAAATTGATATTTTGAAGAAAAGTCCAGGAAAATTGAAATATTTGGGGTCATTTGGTTTTTTAGAAAACTTATCCGTCGTAACTGAACGAGTAGAAATTCACACTAGAATCGGCTACTAGATCTGACGTTTTGTAATTTTGACGTCTGTGACAACCATGATGTATTCAAACATAGTCTCCTCTACCAACTAGGATTCAAATGACAACTTCTTAGTGTGATGTTAACTAAACGGTTTTCAGTTCATTAAGTCCATAAATCCGAAGATCAACATGTGATTTTTTCTATTAAATGATTTCGTAATCGACATTAATGGTAATTAATGATTAATCAGCCTCCCCTTGCTTCTCTTAAAATAAGGGCAACAACAACTAAAGTGGTTGAAAATGGGGAAGTGGCGACAGAGTGCTCAGTTAATATTTTAGTCCCATGAACCCCTGGAGTGTCGAGAAAACAAAACCTACAGCCCAAGGAGATGGAGAAAAGGGAGTAGGTCTTCACTCAGGGCCACTGTAAACATTCCTGGGTAGGGAGGAGGGAGTGGGCCTCCACTAACCTTACTCCAGGGGGTAAAATTGGAGGGAGTTGGCCTCCGGAAAGTGTGACGAGAGGAGCACTTCATCCTCATGTCTGGATAAAATGTCGCACTGTTGTCTATCGCGTGTGAGAGCAAAAGACAAGGGCCAAATTTAGCAAGCACGTATCAAGGTGCTCAAGTTCGCTCTGATTGGGTGGTTTTCAGAAGGATTCTCAGGTGAGGTCATCCAAGGTCGATGGATGAATGATTAGCAAAGAGCGTAGCTCAAAATAGAAACGAGAGTTGTTGATTTACTGAAATTTATTTCATAAATTCACTAAATTGTGACGCTACAAATTCAACTGAACGACAATCACACTTGTAGCATGGGTGCTGTCGGTTCTTTGAACTGGTCACCCACAAAATCTACTAGTTGGACTAACGACAATTGTGTCTATATTCACTGATGCCCTATTGCCTTAGTGTCCATGTGTATCTATGATCAAGTAGTATGATCACGTGGATTCGCTAATCAAAGGTGAGCAGTTACACCTACCAACTCTCATGCCTGAATGCCTGAGTCTAACGCCGTCGGGTGGAAAGCGCGAATCTCGCGCCTAGCCGACCAATTTGACTGAGCTTTAACAGCCTTAACTGAAACAGTTCCGAAAATCAAGTTAACTCGAACCAGTGAAATAAAAGAAGAGTTCACGTAATTGATGGCAAATGTGCTCTAATTCTCCCACGTCGACCCATTAGAATATTTTTGGAAAACCCACCTTGTTTGGACGATGCTGTAGTCTACGAAGACAGGTGTATTTTGCGACAAGCGACAGCCAGAAATACGACTGCGTTCGCAGGCTGGTGGGACGAGTCGGAGGCTCGAAACATCTTCGGATATGTTCGGCTCAGTCTCGAGAATCTTGGCTTTCCCAGGGTAAAATTATCACCCCTGTGACCGAGAAAACAGTTGGCAGGTACACTGCGGTAATTGATCATTTGACTCGGTAGAAATCAGCTAAGTATTGTGCTTATAGAGTGTAATATAATAACACCTTAACCAGTCATTGACCAGTACTTTCTCTCTAAGCTACATATACCTTACATCAGAAGCAGTACAACACTAATTCAAAGCCGAGTGTCACAGAAATAACTAGACATGACATGGGATTCCGTTAAATCAGTAACTGATCATGGCATTACGATGTTCTAACTAGGCCTACCCACAAATACCACCGGTAAAGTCCGCCTAAATGTCTTCCCGGAAATTTTCAAGAATTTCCAATTATATGGGCCGCCGTCACCACCAAAAATACAAACAATACAAACAGTCTAGCATAAACAGAAATGGTTTAAACGTCCTTTGTTAGTTGATACAGGTTATATGGAAATGATGCAGTTCCAATGCACTTGGACCGGTTGTCTTTGGTGGAATAAGATACTCAACCAGTAAATGGTTTAGACAGTTTAGAAACTGTCTAGCCGCCCTTGTCAAAACGGTACAATGAACACCCGATTGATTCAGTCTAAATGTAAGTAGTTTAGCTCCAGTTTGTTAAAGGTCAAATGCAACGAAATTTGGACAATTTTTCTTTTCTCGAAAAACCTTCGTGAAAAAGTCAGTTGTATCAACAGGAAGCAGAATCAACTCTTAAAAATAAGTTTTGTGCGAATTGTAGCGCCCAAGACACGAAAATCCGACGATTTCCGAGAGCTTCACGAAAACGAACCAGAAATGGCCGCGCTTGGAGTGGAAACGAAATTATAGGTTTTGTGACGTCATATTTGGCGAGCTCATTTTCGCGACCAAATAGATAATTCCCTTGGAATTACCGAGTTTGTTTCAAGGATTTCCTGGCGTTTATTGGCTAGCCGATGTATAAAATAGATCAAGACCCTGATGTCTTATTTGGAAATGACCATTACAGCCGTGTAAGTTCGAACCATTGGAATCAGGCAACGATTCAGGCCATATAAACTTGAGTGAATCAGACTCGTCGAGTAAACAAGATGGCATCAGGATATCAACAACTAGACGAAAGAATCGATCACATGGATTGGTGAGCCTTTCTGAATATGTTGAAAACTGCTGTTCAAAGATTATTAATAAAGTTCATGTTCGAGTCTTTGCCTTGTGTTATTTTGCAAAAGATGATGTTTACAATTGTCTTTCTTTCAGTATGAAAGCCCTTACCGATAGTTGTTTTGGGCGAAGGTTTAACGTTTAAGCTCATCTTTTTTTTGTCGTTTTACATGACATGTAGTCCTTTTTTTCGTTTTTTTTTTGCTATGGGTTGCAGGGTTTTCACAGGTCAGAAACTGTTTAGGGAAAAGTTCATCAAGATTAGGGATCGGAATTTTATTTTGTGTCAGGGAATTGACATTTGGAAGGAAAATCAGATAAAATTAAAACATTGCCTGAATCTCAAAGATTATTTCCTCAACAAATAAGTAAATTTGTTGAAAACGTATCAGTCATAAATGGGTGGAGATTATGGCTGTTAGGAGAGGCTGGAGGCTGCTACTGCATCCGACATTTTAATTTGTGATTATTTAGTCAGTCAGGGATAAGTCAGAGAATTTTTAAACCTGATAACTGTGGTAAGTATGATTTGTGAGAAACACTCTCATGACCAGTAGAACGGTAAAAAGTCTACATACGCACCGAGTGGCTCATCGGGCCGGAGCTTATCCCGATTTTGGTAGCATGAAGCGACCAGGAGTATTTCTACTCACCCCTGAATGGGATGCTAGTCCATCGCAGGGTTACCCTCCAGCATTGAATTTGCCACTACCCATTCATACACCTGGGTGGAGGGAGGTACTGTGAGAGTAAAGTGGCTTGCCCAAGAAGACAGCACAATGTCCCCAGCTAGGGCCTGAACCCAAACCGTTCACTCCCAAGTTGAGTGCACTAACCACAAGGCCATCTCCCACAATGGCAGACCAGTACTGTAGGATTATATACGTAAATTGCTTTTATTCATCCTTTGCTATACTATTCCCTGCATTTACAAGCGCTTACCTGCCCATTTAAAATATGTTCATGTTTTTAATTTGATAAATAACTTACTTGCTTACTGAAGTATTGTACAACATGTAGCTTCCTACGGCTATTCTCACCACATCAGCTAAACATCAAACTATAATTTATAAATTATATGACGTACAGTACATGTACTGAATGTAAAGATCCTGGTTTTGGTTTCCAAGTAAGCACTCTGGCCTCAATAATTTATTAGAAACATGAGAGATGTTCAAAACAAAAAATATTCTGACAGAACAGATGAGAATTAACCCATTGACACCTGAAGGGTCATGGCACACCAACCTCAACATGTTTCATACAAGAGCAGATAAGGAACTTCTTCAGTTTCAACTAGACATGCTCAAAGACAAATAAAAAGCCCTTTTAGGATTTAATAAGAGGTTAGTGACCTTTATTAATTTATTGCAAACACCTAGTAGAGGAAATCCCATGTGAAAGTGCTGTGGATGCTTGTTGTCTGTCTTTTTGCATTGTAAAAAGATGAGAATTGTGGTATTATCAGTCCTCATTAGGAAGTACCATTTATATCATGCAAGAAGGCTTGAGATTTTTGCATTCAATCCTTCTATCCAGCAAAAAGTTGATTTATCAACAAGCTGATGAACAATGAAAATTTACACAACATTATAGCATTACTTACAGGGTGATAGCCAGGAGAAAAAAATGATTGAGGCATGTCCACAGTAAAATTCTCTCTACAGGGCGACAGCCAGACAAAAAAAATATGACTGAGGCAATGTCCACAGTAAAATTCTCTGCCTAGATGATTAGCAGTGTTTTTACAATAACTGTCTAATTTCTTGTGCGCTGATTGGCTCATTTTTATCATCAATAAGAGTATGGACGGATAAAATTTTAATTTATGCAAGCTGTCAACAGTTCAACGTTCAGCTGTCAAACTGTCAACTTTTTAACCAATGGGATTTTATTGACTTGCTTAAGTAGCCAATCAAAAAGCGAGAAAAGCTATTGACAATGCTCGCGTCCTTTTTTAATAAATTTCACATAGCTTTGTTTATGGCAAGTTTACAGCGTCTTTTCCCCACATTTATTCCTGGCATTTGACCACTTTGGGGTCTTGTCATTGTAAAAGACAAATTGATGTCAGTTTTTTAAGTGTCTGTCCTCTTATTGAAGATAAATTTCGCCATAACATTGTCAAAGTTTACTGCGGAACCACTCGCCTGCGGCTCGTGATTCCACAGCCACTTTGACAATGTTATGACGCAATTTGTCATCAATAAGAGGACAGACGTATAAAATAACTGACGTCAAGTTGTTAATTTACCTTTGCCATCAAAAACGAAACAACAGAGACGAAAAAAAAAAAAATGGCTGAGGCAAGTGGCTCGGTTTGCCTTACACTAGCTACGGCCTTGACTAAGGTATTCCGGGTGAAATGCCTTGTCTTCACTCACCAAAGTATTACTAAGGGTTGCAAGTGAGAGGTAAGAGAATATTGTCATAGTATGTTCTTGGTTTAGGCCTATCAGTAATGAAATGAAATACAAATTAAGGCAAGATTTCCGCATAACCCCATACATTTATTATGCATACAGCTCTTTGTTCAGCTTAACAATAGCAGAAACAATAGAATCCCTTTGAGACTTATCCGCTTTGAATAACCATACAATTTGCCATTTATTTAGCCGGCATTTTCAAAGAATTAACTCTTAATTAAGCTCATTTAAACCACGATGGCAAATGACACTTTTCTATTTCCTTTTTTTATTTCAACTAGGCTAAGTTAAGAAAATGAGATTGTGAATCTAAAATGTTAAACTTGATATAATAAAACACGAAATGGTTTTATAAACCGCGACTTTACCCCGGGGCTTTACCTCGCTTTCTGCTCTTGACAATATGGCTGCCGAACAAATGCATTCCGTGTTGGTACAGGTAGAGTGTTTGTTTCGAGGATGTTCGTCGTCAATGCTTGGTTTTACGGCATATGGTACAGCTTCGAAGGCTTTTGGGCTTGAAATCGAAACCCTGCTTAGCGATTGCGAAAGATACCGCTTCAAGAGGTCTCTGCTGAAATGTTAGCTAGTAGCGCGAAGAGATGAAACTAGATGAAACAGTCGGTTAAAATCCGTTCTTGTGTCAATAGTTTCCTCCTTTTATCAAAGTGATCAATTCCTTACACCGCTTCTCGTCCTTTCAAGGGATGTAACCACAGATTTTTGAATGATTGCTACAATTAAGCTCCACAAAACACTCATATTCGCCCTAATACTTTGTTGTTCTGAACGGGGAGCTCACCAATTATGACGTCACAAAATCCAGTTCCGACAATTTTCCGAACTTTCCACGAACTGTTCCGTTTGTGAAGCGAAGAAAATAACTGTTTTCAAGGTCGAATATCTCGGCAGGTTTTTGATTAAATCATGTAAAACTTTGGATTATGATTATTTGGATTAGTATCTTTTATTTTAACTTATAATCAAACTAGGCCAAATTTCGTTGCATTTGACCTTTAAATGGTACAACATAAAAAGATCTGGTCATGTCAAAGAACGAATAGGCTAGCTATCTCTGTTCAAGCGGCACAGCATAGTTTAAACTGGGCTAGAGTGATGTCAAATGGGATAGCGTTACATGAAATGGCAGAGCATAGTAACAATTGATACAGGGTAAGATGGAATAGCTGAGCATGAAATGGCACAGAGTCGAGCGAAACAGTTCAGCGTGATGTCGAATGAGTCAGCCCCGGATGAAATGGCACAGTATTTGGTGAAGTTATACAGCGTAATATCAAAGAGCACAGCTTTGCGTGAAATAGCTGGGCATACATTCAGACGGTGCAGCCTAAGACCACGTACACAGCTCGGCGTGAAGTGGTACAGCGTAACATCAAATGGCACAGCGTTGCGTGAAATGGTTCAGCATACATCCAGACTGATTAGGGCGATAATAAGTGAGCGGAACATTTTCAGAACTAGCTCAGCAATGCAATGCATGAAACATAGTATCTGAAGTAATAGAGTATTGCAGGAAGTGGTCTAGCGTGAAACTGGGTATAGGTGGCGTGACATCAGTGCGCCGAAACCACCAAAAATACAAAACACGAATGGAACAGCCAAGAGTCAACTGAGACAGAGGTCGGTATGACGTCACCTTTGTGAAATTTTGGCGCCAAACATTGAGAGCTCATTCAGTCAGCGTGATATCTGTAACCTCGTTTCATCCTATTTTGGTAAGTCTCCTTCCTTATTTCGTTTCACAAGGCTGTATGAATTCCCTGCAGTTCAAGAATAAATGCTTATGTTATTTCACGGAATATCATTTCACCACAAAAACCCGACACAATAATATTACATTTCCATGTGCTCTCTGCTGTGTCTGGCAGTAATAATTCCATTTTTTCACTGATTGTCGATGTTCCCATCGTCATTTTAAACTCCGTTGTACTTTTTGAATTAATTGGATCGTTGATAAACTCTTGTAGTCGGTCAAGGCTGCGAAAATTATCGTCTACTAGACGAGAGAACTGTTTATTATATAACTGCTGTTCAATGATTAAAGTTTGTGTCACGCAATAATCAGTGACGTAACATAGGAAGTCCTCTCTCGTTTGCTGGAGGTAAACAAAGGGAGAATATTGCAATAAATATTGCATTGAAAATAAAAAAATCAGCTATGAAATTAAATCCCTGATCTCACAACTCTAAAAGGCCTTAAAATTACTCCAAGCAATGGCGAAAAACAGAGAGAGGAGAGCAAGGGACCGTTCATTTTTTATGAGATAGGGGGGGGGGCTGGTGGGATTAAGGGGGGGGCATGAAAAAAAAACTGGTCTTAAAGGGGGGGCCATCCAAAAAAATATCGTCTGTAAGGGGGGGTCACTGAAAAAGTTACCCTAAAATATTGTAAGAAAAGTATCTATGATGATGCAAAATTTTCTACCAAAATGCCCTAAAATTGCATCTCTGAGGTTCTAAAAATCTAAAATTTCTCGGGGGAACATGCCCCCCTGGACCCCCTAGTTTGTAATGGATGGAACAATATCAATTCAAAACTACTTGAGAATGTTCACTCCCAACAACAAACAGTACCTTGTTTATCAAACTAAAAGACAGATTACCATGGCCAGTGCACATGTAAATATTTAAAAATTATTTCAACTATTTTCAATTTAAACTGCAGTAAATCTACAAATGTTGCCAGAATGGCGTAAAATAGCGTTTCTGAAGTTCTGAAATTCTAAATTTTCTCGGGGGAGAATGCCCCCGAACCCCCCTAGTTTGTAATGGATGGAACAATATCAATTCAAAACTACTTGAGAATGTTCACTCCCAACAACAAACAGTACCTTGTTTATCAAACTAAAAGACAGATTACCATGGCCAGTGCACATGTAAATATTTAAAAATTATTTCAACTATTTTCAATTTAAACTGCAGTAAATCTACAAATGTTGCCAGAATGGCGTAAAATAGCGTTTCTGAAGTTCTGAAATTCTAAATTTTCTCGGGGGAGAATGCCCCCGAACCCCCCTAGTTAGGGCACTTGTTTGGTTAAAAATAGTCAGATTACACGGACATATCCCATAGGCGAAAACGGTGATTCAGAAAGAACTTTTTGAAACTGCAGTTTTTGTGTTTAACTTATAAGGTAGAGTTTACTTGATCATTCTTTTTGCTTTGCTTTTGACTTCTTTTTTTTGGGGGGGGGGGTCATCAAAAAAATTCAGGTTTATAAGGGGGGGCCAGGGAAAAAATATCCGGTTAAGAGGGGGGGCCATCATATGCTACAGAGACTATCTACCAAATCCCACCAGCCCCTCCCCCCTACCCCATAAAAAATGAACGGTCCCCAAGAAAAGGGGAATAAAAGAGTGGATGAAAAAAATACTGACACTTAAGACGACTCTCTTAGAAGTGAAATTTGAAGAGAGGAAATTAGCCCTCCAACCAAAACAAAAAGAAGGCAAACGAAATTTTTGCTTTTGTCACAACATATCAACCATCAATTCCAAATCTAAACAAATTCTCATGAAAAAATGGCATTTAATTGAACAACAACCATTACTGAGCGAAATCTACAGAGATCCGCCCCTCATTTCATACAAAAGAGGGCGTTCGCTCAAAGATATACTCGTGAAAGCCAAGCTATGAAAAAGGCTAAAAACACGCGCTTGGGAGTCGTGCAGGCCTGTCAACCCCATTTTACACTGTGGAAGATATCGCGTTTTCACAAAAAAATCACAGCGGCTAGATTATAGATGACAATGTGTTGATGGAAATACAAAACTTCACAGGCAGAATGAAACAGAAGATACATATGAAGCTTTGGAATAGGAGACTGTTTGATAGTCCATTCCCACGCCTGTCTGTTTTTAAGAGAAAGCGACTGCTCGCAGGGTAAAAAAAAAATGTCTAGCTTTAACTCTCCTTAGTACTGCGGCAAAATAAAGCAAAAGTAATGGCATATACCACTAACTAAAAACAGTGAAGTTCTCCTCTTTATACCTCTAAAAAACAATAACTGTTGCTCCGATATCGAAAACTTGGGTCTTCCGCTTTGCCCATCCCCAGTCATTCAATAGTGGTGCTTGATAGCTGTGAAAAGGCTGTTGAAGATTCTGATTTGCAATGAGTTGTTTGCGTGCTTGGTCAATTAAATCAATGGCATCTAGAGGTACGTCCCCATTAATCAACGCGCTCTCAAACAGAACCTCTAGCCTTAAACTAACGGTCTGTTGGTCACTCCCTTCGAGGCCATTTATTTTTTCGTGCAAGCTGTTTGAGAGTTCCCGTCGAAAGTCCATGCGCTTAGAATGCATGCACAACAGCTAAAAAAAAGAAATGGATACTATTAAAATTCCAGAAAGTAAAAAGAGTAGAAAACACTACATGAAGATACACAAGCTATGAAGATTAGACAAAAAAAAAAGCCGGGAAAAGGAGAGCCACAAAATGTAGTTAAACTAGTTGATAAGAAAAAAATACTGACTTACCTTTCAATTCTTATATCGCCAACTTTTGAGACTACGGTTAGGGCACGCCGTTCTTTAACAGCGTTTTCATAAATCCAGGCATTTCTATATATGAAAACAGTGTCAAGAAATCAAGCGTCTCTAAAGTAGACGGAGTGTCGGTATTTTTTTTTTTCATGCACTCTTTTACTCCCCTTTTCTTTTTCTCCTCTCTGTGTTTTTTGCCATTGCTTGGAGTAATTTTAAGGCCTTTTAGAGTTGTGAGATCAGGGATTTAATTTCATAGCTGATTTTTTTATTTTCAATGCAATATTTATTGCAATATTCTCCCTTTGTTTACCTCCAGCAAACGAGAGAGGACTTCCTATGTTACGTCACTGATCATTGCGTGACACAAAATTTAATCATTGAACAGCAGTTATGTAATAAACAGTTCTCTCGTCTAGTAGACGGTAATTTTTGCAGCCTTGACCGACTACAAGAGTTTATCAACGATCCAATTAATTCAAAAAGTACAACGCAGTTTAAAATGACGATGGGAACATCGACAATCAGTGAGACAATGGAATTATTACTGCCAGACACAGCAGAGAGCACATGGAAATGTAATATTATTGTGTCGGGTTTTTGTGGTGAAATGATATTCCGTGAAATAACATAAGCATTTATTCTTGAACTGCAGGGAATTCATACAGCCTTGTGAAACGAAATAAGGAAGGAGACTTACCAAAATAGGATGAAACGAGGTTACAGATATCACGCTGACTGAATGAGCTCTCAATGTTTGGCGCCAAAATTTCACAAAGGTGACGTCATACCGACCTCTGTCTCAGTTGACTCTTGGCTGTTCCATTCGTGTTTTGTATTTTTGGTGGTTTCGGCGCACTGATGTCACGCCACCTATACCCAGTTTCACGCTAGACCACTTCCTGCAATACTCTATTACTTCAGATACTATGTTTCATGCATTGCATTGCTGAGCTAGTTCTGAAAATGTTCCGCTCACTTATTATCGCCCTAATCAGTCTGGATGTATGCTGAACCATTTCACGCAACGCTGTGCCATTTGATGTTACGCTGTACCACTTCACGCCGAGCTGTGTACGTGGTCTTAGGCTGCACCGTCTGAATGTATGCCCAGCTATTTCACGCAAAGCTGTGCTCTTTGATATTACGCTGTATAACTTCACCAAATACTGTGCCATTTCATCCGGGGCTGACTCATTCGACATCACGCTGAACTGTTTCGCTCGACTCTGTGCCATTTCATGCTCAGCTATTCCATCTTACCCTGTATCAATTGTTACTATGCTCTGCCATTTCATGTAACGCTATCCCATTTGACATCACTCTAGCCCAGTTTAAACTATGCTGTGCCGCTTGAACAGAGATAGCTAGCCTATTCGTTCTTTGACATGACCAGATCTTTTTATGTTGTACCATTTAACAAACTGGAGCTAAACTACTTACATTTAGACTGAATCAATCGGGTGTTGAACAGGGTGTTCATTGTACCGTTTTGACAAGGGCGGCTAGACAGTTTCTAAACTGTCTAAACCATTTACTACTTGAGAATCCCATTCGACCAAAGACAACCGGTCCAAGTGCATTGGAACTGCATCATTTCCATATAACCTGTATCAACTAACAAAGGACGTTTAAACCATTTCTGTTTATGCTAGACTGTTTGTATTGTTTGTATTTTTGGTGGTGACGGCGGCCCATACAATTATCTCAAAACGCTTTCTAAACATCCGGAAATACAGTCGAAGTATCTATATACGCTGAAGAAATACCTTTTTCATCATAACTGTGAAGATATAAGGACACCAACAAAAGTAGAAGAAGATTCCGGCTGCTCCGGCGCAGTTTTCAGTGTACTCCGTTTTGGAAAACGGCTGCTCTGAAATATGATATTTTTCAGACGGCAAATTAGAGAAGTGCTCAGTGGAGATGATGAACCGGGTCTCAAATTTTCTTGAAAATTGTTGAAAAACAGAAAGGTCTGGAAAATCAATTTTTAAATATCCCCAAATACTCCCAAGAGAGTTCTGAATATCTCCACATTTTCAGTTTTTTTAATATCCCTGGAAGTCCTGAATATGATATTAGAAAAGTACCCGGGTATTTGTGGCTAGGCTTACAACCTGGATGCAAAGTATAAACAAGCAGTTCAAGTATAGAAAACCCACAGCCTATAAAGTATAGCATACATGTATAGGAATGCTACGATGTCACGCGAAAGACATGCACGCAGTCGGTTTAGTCTCACATGTGTGAGTTGACCCCGGTCTCTACTGGGACGGGCTGAGAGAACGAGCCAACCATTTGTTGCGGCTCTGTGCGGATAACAGCTTGCTCCTCCGCCTTTTGGGTACCAATCATCTTGTAGAGATGTCGAATGTCGTCCAGGAAACACAAGCAGGCAAAAAACCCAAAAATCTGGCGAGAAGAACAGGCGTTGTTTATTAGGTGTTGTCAATTTCAACAGGACTTGTAAGTGAAAACCTGAGAGAGGAATGGACTCGGTACAAACTATAACTTCGTTTACATCCGGTTCTATCAAAACTAAGTAAATTTACAGCAACAGCAGAGGTGACTGGAGTCAAAGCAATTCTGTAGCTAGAATACCTCCAGCGGGGAAAACGGCTGATCGAGTACCGCAGCGTCGCGCCATATCGTCCTAACACTTTGATGACAAAAATAATACTGTGTCTTATATCCGATCTCCTATTTACTTTGGGTGAGCTGGATTTGGTTCTCCTCATTTGGCCAACCAAGACAAATGATAAAAGTTTGACACCACCTATGCCCGTTTACGCATGCGCTACCGTACTTTTTTGGCGACGTGATGTTTCTGTTGGTACCTGCAGCGTTATCTACACTTAATTCACATGGGTCAGAGCGATTCGTTTCGATCCGCTTTAAACAATTCGTCAAATGTAATTCACAACCACAATTTCTAACAGTGTCTGACGACAATAATAGTGTTTGGATTAAGAGCAACTAGCAACTAGCAACTAGGGGCGTATAAGCTGACGAAGTAAGAGATGATTTAAAAGTTGTTAAATTACCAGTGCCAGGTAGAGAGTTATAAGGGTTGTTTTTCCCCTCTCGCTCAGGAAATCGTACAATTTGGTGTGGTCATGCGCAAGGGGCACCAGATATGCCGAGCAAGCGATCAGCAAGATGGTCAATATGATCTGCACCACAAGGCACTGCAACGGAACAAAAGAAAGATATTTAGCGAACAACATTACGCATACTAGGAAAGCGAGGGTATTATCTCGCCTTTTGTTACTCTGAGAGGTCCACAGTGGCGCAGGGAATCAGTACCACAATGACGTCACATGTAAACCAAGTTGGTTTGAGAGGCAAAGGGATCTTCATTTCCGCTTTTGTCTTTATTTACCTTCCACAGCCAGTTACATATGACTGTGTTATTCCTTTCCATTATATATAAATTTTTCCCGAGTTAAGTTTTGTGGAGAATCATGTGCATTCACATGAGGCATGCATACTTACGATGGCAGTAAAGTCCCTGGGTCTTGAGAAGAAACGTTGGGTAATTATGGAGACGAAAACAAATGCTACTTCAAGCAGGATGACCATCAACCAAGAAAAGATTGTGATTCCCTTGAAGAAGTTGATCCTTCCATCTGCTTTGTAGAGGCTGAAGAAGTTGGTCCTTCCATCTGCTATGAACATTACGTCGGAATATCTGACAATACAGATCCAAGCGGCTAACAAGATAAACTATACATTGACAGAAAGGAAGAAGAAATATTCTTGTAAGAAATGTACTGCAGTATAAACAACAGCTCCCTGAAGTAACGTTTGATTGGAACAAATCCCTGCGCATGACATGGCTCCGGGCCAAGCTTGCGAGCGAACTCTCTTGGTAGCTCTTTGGAGTGCCCGCTTACTTTTCTCCTCGGCAGGAGCTCTAAGGGATTTTCTCTGGTGGCGAGAGAGCGCTAAGCAATGTGAGTGCAGCTGAAGGGCCATTTGAATCCATTCGACTTTGTGCCTGCACTTATCTCGCACAACATATTTCTTTACTCCAAGAAAGCTTGCTGGCAGGCTAGTACAGGCTTTAAAAAAGTAAAGATCTCTTGTAATTTGTAACTTACCCAAAGCCCTTAAGACGAACAGTCCGATAGAAAATCGAGCAATTCCAGTTTTTAATGGACAAACGCCTTGTACCCGAATAACGTTAAGTATAGTACAGCCCTTTTTACGTTTTCTAAAAGTTAAATAAATAAACAGTTGTCTGAGATCACACCAAAAATAACTTTCCCGTGGTGGGAAGTCGAGGAAATAAATTTCAAAGTTCAGAGAATTGTGCAAACACAGGTACAATTTCATCATCAGCTTCACTTCACCAGTACTTTCAAGTGTTTCGTATGACTTCAAAACATGTTTTCGACATTTGGTGTTGTTAGAAAGGATTTCTTTTGAGAAGATATTTAAAACAGTCGCACAGACGTTTCCAATGCAATGTAAATAATCTCGGTACAAAGGGTTTGTCCACTTGCTACTCGAACTTGTGGTGACCATTGATTCCTTCTTAATTTTTATAATTCTTATGTTATGTTCTGCGGTGAACCAGAGATAAGTTAATTGGTAAAACACGCAAAAGTATATGTGGGAAAGGTCTGTAAATCTTACTCCTTTCAGAAATGTAAGTTTATTCTTGCCTGTATTATATTAATGTAGACGAAAGCGGTCCAAATATATATTGAAGCCACTGGGAGCTTGTTAAGGCGGGGGTAACCATGAATAGGAGTGAAATTTGAAGTAAGATTAAAAGGAAATTGCTAGGATTAAGAGGGGTTGAAAACACTTCCAGACAGTTGACCCCCACAAAAGAGAGCCCCAGGTTGGTAGGGGACTGTTTGGTATCCGTCTACTAATTCTTCACTTCAAATTTCAATTTTCCAAATCCATCAAATCTTCAACATTTTATATTTTCCTCAATTTAACCTACCCATTGAGAAAAAATATCTCTTTCCCAAAACGCCCAAAAATCACTCAAAAATTTACACAAAACCGCCAAACAGTGGTTAATGAGATAAGCAGAGAGATTTAGTGTCGCTTGAAACGTGACCGAGATAATGGTAGAAAGGCCGTGTTAAGCGACGTCAAAACAGCCTTCACGTGTACCCCCGCCTTAACTTATCTGTTCAATATCTTTGGGTCTATTCGCGATTTTGTCATTAATTAGTAAAGGATGTCCAGGTTTGGCGTCAGATGCAAAAGGAACGGTACTCACAAACTCGACCAGTTTATCCGCAATAAAAGCACTTCGCCAGTAAGCAGTGGTTGGGGGTGTTGTGGGCCTCCGTTGATTTGGACGCTGACCAGGCTGAGCCTGTTGTCCCACTGCTTGAATCGGTTGCCCAGGTTGGCCGTAGTATTGCCCAGGTTGACCATAGTGTTGCCCAGGTTGACCATAGTGTTGCCCAGGTTGTCCTTGTGGTGTCTGCTGGAACTGCTGACCCGGAATGGCCTGGGGATACGCAGGCTGAAATTGACCAGGAGAAGTCTGTGGGAATCCTGAGGTTTGGCTCATGTTCAGAAATGATAGAGTTTATCTATACAAGGAGACAATTCATGAATATAATAATTGCAAACAAAAGTGATCCCTGTATCTGAGAATAAACAAAATATAAATGTAAGAATACAAAGCACACACGCTAGTAAAATATGTTCATGTTATTTGCGTACCTTTGGCGAGAATTGCGTCGCTAACGAGTACTCGCCTCTTCCGCGTAGTCCATCGTACGTGACGCGAAAGAAAACCGCGAGAAAAAAATGGCCGCGCGAACTCGGGAGGCCGAGAAGCAAGCGAAAAACGCCCCACAGGATTTCACGCGTCCATTTTTCCCTCGCGGTTCATTACAGGCTCGCTCCACGGACTAAACAAAAGAGGGACTACGCTTAGTCTACTAACGAAGAGGAAATCAAAATTACCCAGGAATTGAAGTCTTAGTTATTCAATTCAGCAACTCGGAATGGTTACGTTTAAAAATTGTCATGCTTTAGTAATCGACCCTCATCTAGCTAAGTAGCACACAAGACCTCAATAGGTATGATAAGCATTTAGCAAGATTCCCTGGCAATTACTCCCTTGTTTCATAGTACATTGTTAACACACCGCACTGGAGTCGTTTAAACGCAAGTAGAGTCACTTTTTTAGGGTTCTGGAAACTGTTTTCACCTCCTTACTACCTAAAATGAATTGGGCTGGCTTGTTTGTTCCCAAATATTTGGTATGCGACAAATAAATTATGGAAATTGTACACTGCTCCTCTCCGGGCACTGTTCATCCGAGCCCTGTTCATCGGAAATTCCGTGTGAAGCTCTTGCCAGGTGTCCCAAGAGAACAAAATGGGTCAATAACAAATATAGAGCGCTAACTCACTACCCCATTTCAGTTTTCAGTGGTCTGCAGTACTGCATTTTCTCGGAAACTCGGCTGGTGTAGTCTGTAAACAAAGTCTCAAAGGTCGAATAGCTGAGAATCTAAACTAGTAGACTATGGTACGGTGCAGCAAAGCTGTAAATGTTCCTGTTAACTCCGTTGGTACAACACTCGTATTGAAAACAAAAGTGGAATTAACTTTCCAATTACTCGCTGAATAGTTTTGGGGTTGCATTTACCTACGGAGAAATTAGGGTGTGAAATGAAATCCCAGCTCTCTAGCTCTACCTCCTAGCTCACTTCGTTTGAATCCAATTGCGCCGCGAAAGCTAGCGGCATACTGTTCAAAACTCTGTATAAGGACCAGAATTTTACATAGTTACTCACGTGACTGCACATATTCCAGCGACGTGTAAAAGATCAATGTTATGTTCTTTTCTCAGACACCCAAAATAAACAATTTTAATTGCCCTACCTTCGATGTCTCGTAGATGAGAATGGATTGTCCACTCGAGAGAAAACCTTTCAAAGACTACGTTTTAACGGGTGAAAACACTATGCTCTCGGTAAAAATGAGTGATTTACAATATGTTCTTGCTTAAGTTTGTCTTGCCAAGCACACTAACCAAAGACGTTCTGACCTCACTAAGGACGCGAAGAACCTCAGTTGTTTTCTCGGAAAAGCAGGAACATGAAAATATGTTAATCTCATAAACATAGGTCCGCTGTGTGTGCAATGAGAACTCCCGCGCAGAGATCATGCGCACCCGATATGCATGTCATAAAATAAAATGACTGATCGTTTGGTAACTCTAGAATTTGACAGAACTTCTAGGTTTCACGCAGAATTCATTTAAAGTACCACTTCGTCTCACGTAAGTCTCGGGGCTATGTCAAAACGAATCAGAGCCGCGTACATATACCCAAAGCGAAACAGTAAATTCTTTAGGAAAATTAATTATCGTACGAATCCCTTCGCGATTCGAGCGACATCAGTTTTTTTCAACTGAAATTTAACGTTGAGTCAGGTTATGAATTTTCCTTGAATCGCATAGCCTTGTTTTAAATGAATGAAACCCCGTTTCATTTGCGTCTGTGTGAATGTTGCAATATTTAACGCGCGCTCGAGAAAAGCCATTCCGGTTCTGATCAACTGTCAAGACTGTCAGAAATCCAGCTAGAATCACAAGACTCTATTTGAACCTCGTGGAATTAAAAGGTCATTGTTTCTAATTGCTTTTGAGTTGTTGCTTTGTTGTCGCTCCAATGAACGCAAAGCCTTGCTTTCAAGAGTCGCATTCCACGCTGAATATATACCTCGCCTAGGTAACCAATCTGGGTGCGAGAATTCTCGGCTCGAAGTAACGCTCGGTTTAAAAGGATTCTAGTGATATGGGTAGTATGACAATATTTTAAAAAGTCACTGTTTCTCGACGTCTACTAAATTCTCCGGCCCAAGAAGCTTGGTTCAAAATGTATAAAATTGAAGCCGAAACGAAACTTTGAAAATAGCGCTGTCACAGACAATTCATACAGTTTCCTAATCTTTTCATACGATCTGTCAATTCCTGTCAGCAGGTAAATTAGTCGTGGACCAGATCTCCGCCAACATTAAATTTGTAAACCTTTAATACTCGGTCCGACGCTATCTCTAACTATTATAATTAATACTTCGACACTTTGAGGTGAGTATATAAAGGTCCGTGCTTAGTACGAGAGTTGGGATCGACTAAATTAATCCACTATAAATTTACCAAATGACTCAGATTCTTTTTCACACAAAAGAGAACCCTCGATTGCGTCGTTATTGTTTTCTATCGAGTCGGGGATATCATTTGAAGAAAGTCAAGCAAATCTTTCTCTGTTCACTCGGCAGAGAAACAATGATTATCGTGGCTACATAAATCCTACAGGACAGCAAAACAACTTGTTGCCACTTCTAAATTATTTTTATTGAAGTATCAAAGCATCACAAAAACCAAAGATGCGCTAAATATCAGTGTGTATACGCCTCAAGTTTCGCAGTAGTAACAATACTGAAGCACATGCAGCCCAGATTCTTCCTATATAAAGATATATTTCACTCATCGGTTTTCATTGATTATAATACTTATCACTCAAAGCTGAATATATTCCGTGACTGGTTTTGGGTGCTGTTACAGTCCAGCTCTCTATACTCGTAAACTGACTAATCAGTAAATGAATATCAAACGCGGAACTGAGCGAAACTGAATTGAGTAATGTTAATTAAATAACACTGCTTTGTTCCATAATCAAATTCAGGCTTCTTCACAGCTGTCTTTCAGGCTTGTTTCGATGTAAGTAAATGCAGCTCTAACCTACATAAGCCTTTAGTGGAAACATCTTGCCATACACACTGCAATGTTCTACACTCGTTTTTATAAACTTGTCACTATTGAGTGAGAAGAGGCTGTGGCGGAAACTGAGCCTGCAAGCCAACCGGTTGCTGAGGGAACGGGCCAGCTGATTGCTGTGCAACGCTTGCAGCAGCAATTTCCTTCGACCTTTGTGCAGCGTACATTCCCGTCAAGAGATGAATATCGTCGATAAAGGCCAGGCTCGCCAAAAAGCCACAAACCTGTCGAAAAGAAAGAGAGCAGAATTGTAAGATTGATCTTATTCTGACCCCATTCTCGTCCCCAGAACCTCAGTTTCTTTTGGTCAGCAAAACGGACTGAGAAACACTGGGACGAGAGTGCTTCTTATCTCAGCTTTAGTAGTGTTCCCTTCCTAACCGTCACGTTAGAGAGGGCTGCTAGTTATTTTTGTCTCATCCTCGTAAAAGCCCCTGATCGGAGTCTTGTTTGATCAAAACGATCAAATAAAACAAAAGTTGTCTGTAGGCCTAACCTCGCTAAGTCCGTCCTTACCACAATAAACAAAATACATTCTTTTTTCCGACTAGAGACTAAGGAAAAAAAGCAACTCGCTTACCGTGGCACCATAAAGCAACCCCACGGTCGAGCCAGGGGATGTGAAACCGCTGAAGGGATCAGTGTGAACTTTATGCAAATCGACAAGGCGAATTGTAAAGCTCACCGTACAAGTAATCAGCAGGATCGTCAAGATGACTTGGATTCCTAATGACTGAAATAAAAGTAACATCTGAAAAGGTTAGAGCAAGGGCTGAGAACATTAGAGCACTGACAACAGCTTTTCCGCTCACAAAATCTGGTGCTGCATCTATTTTAAATAACCCACAATTTCTATATATCCTGCTTGTTGTATTTGTTCATTCAGTCCCCTTTCCTGTCGTTAATAGACCGACAGAAGAGAGGTTTTGGGTCAGTCAGTACAGGCGGATTCATGCTGACGTCATTGTTTACATTTTTGCTCATTTGCATACGGCTTTGCGTATAGAAGGAAACATGTTAGATATGAATTCACTTCAGGCAGCTAAAGAACTGGTGAAACTTAGTACATGGTGAAATTTTTAGCTCTTTGGGTGTAATATTCAAGGAGAAATTGTCTTTCAAAAACTGCAAAATTTCTGGGTGGCAAAAGCGCTAATGAGCTCATACATTCTTTGTTAAATTTTGAGTTTTTAAACCCGTGTTGCACAAAACGTATTCAATACATCAGGTCCATATTCACTGGCAGAGTTAATCGTACTATGGCCTTTCAATATTCAGAACTGATTTATTTGTAGCTCCATCAGAAACTGAATTGCTTATGCTAATGAGGCAAACATTGTAAACAAGCATTCCCCTATAGCGGCGGATGCGGAGCCCGGCTCTTTTTTAAGGCGGGGGTACACGTGAATTTAAGTGAAATTTTGGTAAGTTTAAAGAGAGGTTGAAAGGGAAAAAAAAGGGTTATGGAACACCACCAGACAGTTGCCTGACCGCACAATGGCACCCCAGGTTGTTGGGCAACTGTTTGGAGTGTATGAACCAATTTTTAATTTCAAACTCTAATTTTAAAACAACACCAAATCTTCAAAATTTCCTATTTCCATCAATTTTACTAATCCTTTAAGAAAAACTATTTCTCTCCAAATATACCTAAAAATCACCAAAAAATTTACAAAACAACCCAAAACATAGATATGTGAAATGAGCAAAGAGATTCTTGATTGCTTGAAACGTCAACGAGATATTTGCATAAAAAACATACTACCCAGCCAAAATACGGCTTTCATGTGTACCCCCGCCTTAACGGACTCACTGCCGCACTCATTTGACAATGGGCCTCGCTGGAAACAAGACTTAATGCAGCCTACATGAAAACGTTTCAAACCAGCTGAACCGTTGGATCTCTTTAGCTTTTTAAATATACGTCAGCTAACGACGGAATGCACAATTTATGTTTCATTGGTTCAATTGTGCCTCATAACACAGCCATACTCGTCTCGGACCCTTGCCAACTGAGCAGCTAACTTTCTGAGAATTCACAAGCTAGTATTGATACTTACAATCAATGTGCAATACGAAGGTTGTCGAAAGTAACGCTTGTTTCTGTTGATGCTAAGCAAAAACACGATCTGGAAGATTATGACCATCACCCAGCAAAATATGGTGATATCCTTGAAGAAGTTCGCTCTGCCATCCAAGCCGAACGATCTGTTTGAGTAGATCACAACACAGGGCCAGGCTGCTGACAGAAAGACCTGTGAAGGAGAAACAACAAAATGAAAAGTTAAAATAAGCGCCATAGGCATCATATGATGCCTTGATCAGTTGACGTGTTATGTATCGCATTAATGTCAAGTTCGACGACAAATAGGGCCTGGGCTTAAAATAGTTGTATTATAGTAAATAACGTAAACACTATAAGCCGAACCGTATGGGCGGTGTGCATCTTTTTGGCTTTTTTATATAAAAATCTATCAATCATTGTCCCCCTTACGATTCTCGGCCGTACTTACAAACTCTAAAATTCTTGAGCCATTCAAACCACTCTTCAAGTACGTCATGTTAATCTTTATCGTTCTTATATCCTCATCTTCATCCACTGGAGGTTGCGCAGGCACGCCCTGAAATTGAACGGGTTGGACTGGCTGCCCAGCAGGTACATAGTGCTGCGAAGGTTGCCCCTGTTGTGCCATGTCGGGCTGGCCGGTAAATACCGGTTGTGGTTGACCAGGAGGCATCTGGTACATGTTTGGCTGAGGTGGAGGGCCATGGCCTTGTGGACTGGCAGCAGCTGGTTGTTGACTGGGAAAAGTCTGAGCTCCAGTTTGTTGGGTTGGTTGCTGATACATTGTTCAATGATCCAATCTGTCTGTGTTCATTAACAAAGAAATAAGAAAGTCACTTCAGCAAGGGAGGTCACGCGTAATTATAAGAAGCGATGTCCATGTGATTGAACAGGATAATGCATCTGTTTGTGATGTGAGTCCAGAAGGCATTTAATTAGGAACATTTACGACCTTTAATAAGAATTAATGCCTTTTTTTTAATTTACATTGGATTTCTGACCAGGTGCGGTTTTTCAGAACTGGTAGAAATACAGGTTATCCACCAATTTGTCATTCATGGTTGCAGGGTAATAACGTGATACCTTTTCTGTAGGAAATCTGCTAGATGTGGTTACATTGCATCATGAAATACAGCCTCTTTTTGAATCTAAACTTCTCAACATCATGAATTAAGGATTTTCAAAGACTACTTGAAGGAACTCAGATGACAAGCTCAGTGTCAACATGACAAATTGTCCAGGTTTTTCTTAGAACGTGTGTTTATTTCAGTGGACTCGCAATGATAGCAAAGCTGATGTTATTTAGCTATACCCCTGCTTTTTTAGGGTTTTTTTTTGTAAGAAAAAATACCTTTTAGTCGGCGCGTCGCGGATGTTATGGACGGGTCAATGGGTGAGTGAGTCAGTGAGAGATGTATGTATGTCACACCAATCAGATTGGATCTACTATAAACAGCCAATCAAATTTCTTGTTCTAAAGGTAAATGGTATATATATGAGAAGATCTGATCCCGATACAGTTCAGAACGGCCATATTTATTCTTCCATAAGAGAGGAGGAAGTATTCATATATTGGAAGATAATTTGGTTTTATAAACTGGGTTGATAATGTGAATTGTCCACCGTAAAGTTGATAAAACCAAATTATCTTGTAATACTCCCACCGACGCAGCACCACAGTTTCTTTAGAAACTTGCCCCCTTTATTCATATATTGGGTTTACTTCGGCATCTTCTGTGGGTTAGGCTGAGGATTTTAGTTATGGACGAGATGAGCCTTGAGGTTTGAAACAGTGCGTGAGGTAGTTGTATGCAAATGGCGAGATGTTTTTCTTTTTAGTTACAAAGGTAACTTGATATTTTT
Source organism: Micromussa lordhowensis (assembly GCA_964020085.1). Taxonomy (NCBI): domain Eukaryota; kingdom Metazoa; phylum Cnidaria; class Anthozoa; order Scleractinia; family Lobophylliidae; genus Micromussa; species Micromussa lordhowensis. The sequence goes on along the minus strand of OZ026606.1, from coordinate 3,589,949 downwards.
GTTTTTCACAAGGAGTATAATTCAATTAGACGTCACGCATCGTTGCTTCTAGTTCTTACGACATGTTTTATTAGAGGAGACGAGACTATTTTGATTTGAAAGAGTTCCAACGTTTACAATAGGTACAGGTAACGATTGCTGTGTTCTTGTTGCGTGCAAATATAACGAGATATTTTTATTTTTTAGTTACAAAGGGTAATTTGACACTTTTGTTTTTCACAAAATAGTAACTTAAAATCATCACCCCTTGTTCCCACGAGATCCTTACTATTTTTAGTTACAAATGGTAATTTGACACTTTTTTTCATAGGAAAGCAAATCGTTCTCACAAGATGTTTGCTATTTTTAGTTACAAATGGTAATTTGACACTTTTTTTTCATATGAGAGTAAATCGTTCGCACAAGATGTTTGCTATTTTTAGGTATAAATGTTAACTTGACACTTTTGTTTTTCAAATGGGAATAAATTAAATTAGACTGTTGACATGTCAGAGGGGTGTTTTCTCTTTCTATTTTCGGTGAAGTGTCGTTGTGTAAAAAGGGTAAACTTAGGACTCGTATAAATTACGAAAAGTTCTCTTAACTTGAGTATTTTTGAACAAAAATTCCTCTTGGGGGTTGAAAGGGCTATGAGATCGGCGAGTGACAGGGAGTTATGCATGTGCGTGTGTCACACCAATCACAGTGTGGGTTGTATCAAAGAACGAATCAAATTGCCTGTTAGAAAATAAGATGGTATCTATATTAATCTGGAGACGCGTCAGATCACTGTAGTTTGTTTAGTCAAACATTTTATAGCTTACTAATTAGTTATCTTACCATGTATATCATAAATTCACAGTTTATCTCTTGCTGTACAACTTGCTGTAAACAGCTCCATGAATGCTCCTATCTCCGAGACGTCATAAAAAATAACTCTTGCACGCCTTGCGCGCCTATGTTTTCATTCGTCCTTGAATGAATTTGACACAAACGCAATAACATAAAATTTATACTTATAAAATTTAAAATTTATATTTATAATTTATGTATATATAATGAATACTGACCGAAGAATTCAAAGCAAGCGAAAATCAATGAAAGATGTAAGCTTCATTACAAGATTATTCAAGGTTTTTGTCAAAAGACAGCAGCTATGAGCAGTTGACCTCAGACAGTCTCACTTTTATTTGTGTTTCACAAGAAAGCTGTCATTCACCAGCTATGAGCAGTTGACCTCAAACAGTCTCGCTTTTATTTGTGTTTCGCAAGAAAGCTGTCATTCACCAGCTATGAGCAGTTGACCTCAAACAGTCCCGCTTTTATTTGTGTTTCGCAAGAAAGCTGTCATTCACCAGCTATGAGCAGTTGACCTCAAACAGTCTCGCTTTTATTTGTGTTCAGTTCGCAAGAAAGCTGTCATTAGCCGAGAAACTGAAGCGTTAATGATCCCGAGAATTTTGCCTGAATTCGTTTGTTCTCGTGCACTAGGTCAAATTTTTAAAGCAACACTTGCTTCTAATGTAGGAATTTCTCGCCAATACTCAAGAAATATGACTCCGCAGTACACCAACTAGCCCATCTCTATGGCTTTCTTGGAAAATCAAAAACACAATTGTATGTTTCCATCTGGCGCAAATACTGTTTTGCAATGAACTAGCTAATTCCATGATCACTAGTTCTAGTAAACGATCGAAATTGAATTCAGTCTTACCTACTTTTTAGCGTTTAATCCCAAGCAACACAAAAGCTTCCCACACCGATTCCCAAGACACTTCATATCAAGCATTACTTTAGATGATGTGATTAAATATGCGGGAAAACGTTTCCCTTGGGTTACTTATCCAGCCAGTACGTAGCCAGTAATTTCGTTCCATCAGCTTTTCAAACTTTAATTCGATGAGTTATGTTTGAAAATAGTCGCATGCATTGTAAGGCCTTCGTTATAATGCCCAAATCTACATATACAGATTTTCCAAGCGTTTCCTAGAAAATATGTTCAAATAATTATACCGGCAAAGCTGGTGTCATTCAGCTAAACGTTTGTCTTTTTACTCGTCCATGATAAAATTGACACAAATTAACAGAGCTAACTGGGCAGTATTAAAAACATAAAATTTATACTCAGTATACTGACCGCTGAATTCGAAGCAAGCTAAAATCAGTGAAAGATGTAAGCTCTGAGCAGTTGCCCTCAAAGAATCTCACTTTTATTTGTGTGTTAGCAAGAAAGCTGTCATTTACCGAGAAACTAGAACGTAAATGATCACGAGATGATTGGTGTACACTTAAAAGCAACAGTCAGTTCCAATTGCTTCTACGAATTTCTGGCTAATACTCAAGAAATATGACTGCGCAGCAAATCAACTAGCCCATCTCTATAGCTCTACAGACGTTTCCTAGAAAATGTGTTTATATCAGTAATTACAACAAAGCTGGTGTCAGTTCAGCTATATTCTTGTCTTTTTATTAATCCCGGGTTTGAATAAAATTGACGCAAATTAACAGAGCTAATTAGCCAGTAGCAATAACTTAAAATCTATACTCAGAAAACTGAATGCGGAATTCGGAACAAGCGAAAATCAATGAAAGATGTATAAGCCTAATGGCAAAATTCAAGGTTTCTTTTCAAACGATAGCAGCTATGGGCAGCTGACCTCGCAAACAATCTCGCTTATACAGTGGAATCCCGATTTCTCGAACCCTCATGTTTTCGAACCTCCCGATAACTCGAACCAAAAGTCGTTCCCTCTCCTCAATCGTACACTGTAATTTTAGCCCCGATTTCTCGAACTCTCCGATTTCTCGAGCCAATTTGCGTTTCCCCTGGAGGTTCGAGAAATCGGGATTCCACTGTATTTGTGTTTTGCAAGAAAGCAGTAATTTAACGAGAAACTAAAACGTTGGTGATTACGAGAATTATGCCCCAATTTGTTTTCTCACGTTATTCTCACCTGGTATAATTTTTAAAGCAACAGTCAGTTGCAATTGCTTCTAATATTGGAATTTCTCGCCAATACTCAAGAAATATGACTCCGCACTGAGTACACCAACTAGCCCATCTCTATGGCTTTCTTGGGAAATCAAAAACACAATTGCATGTTTCAAAGTAATTCCATCTGGCGCAAAATACCGAGCCATGATCACTAGATTTATAATGTTGTTTCTAGTAAACGATCAAAATTGAATTCAGTCTTACCTGCTTTTTAGCTTTTAATCTCAAGCAACACAAATCCTTCCCTCACCGATTCCCAAGACACTTCATATCAAGCATTAGCTTAGATGATATGATTGAATATGGAAAAAGTTTCGTGGGTTACTTATCCAGCCAGTGATTTCGTTCCATCAGCTTTTCAACTTGAACTTTAATTCGATGAGTTATGTTTGAATGTATTGTAAGGTCTTCGTTATGATGCCCAAATCTACATATACAGATTTTCCAAGCGTTTCCTAGAAAATATGTTAAAATAATTATAACAAAGCTGGTGTCATTCAGCTAAACTGTTGTCTTTTTACTCGTCCATGATAAAATTGACACAAATTAACAGAGCTAACTGGGCAGTATTAAAAACATAAAATTTATACTCAGTATACTGACCGCTGAATTCGAAGCAAGCTAAAATCAGTGAAAGATGTAAGCTCTGAGCAGTTGCCCTCAAAGAATCTCATTTTTATTTGTGTTTAGCAAGAAAGCTGTCATTTACCGAGAAACTAGAACGTTAATGATCAAGAGATGATTAGTGTAAACTTAAAAGCAACAGTCAGTTCCAAATGCTTCTACGAATTTCTGGCTCAGTAATACTCAAGAAATATGACTGCACAGCAAACCAACTAGACCATCTCTATAGCTCTATAGACGTTTTCTAGAAAATGTGTTTATATAATTACAACAAAGCTGGTGTCAGTTCAGCTATATTCTTGTCTTTTTATTAATCCCGGGCTTGAATAAAATTGACGCAAATTAACAGAGCTAATTAGCCAGTAGCAATAACTTAAAATCTATACTCAGAAAACTGAATGCGGAATTCGGAGCAAGCGAAAATCAATGAAAGATGTATAAGCCTCATTGCAAAATTCAAGGTTTCTTTTGAAACGATAGCAGCTATGGGCAGCTGACCTCGCAAACAATCTCGCTTATACAGATCCCGATTTCTCGAACCCTCATTTTTTCGAACCTCCAGATAACTCGAACCAAAAGTCTTCCCTCTCCTCAGTCAAACACTGTAATTTTAGCCCCGATTTCTCGAACCAATTTGCGTTTCCCCTGGAGGTTCGAGAAATTGGAATTCCACTGTATTTGTGTTTTGCAAGAAAGCAGTAATTTACCGAGACACTAAAACGTTAGTGATTACGAGAATTATGCCCCAATTTGTTTTCTCACGTTATTCTCACCTGCTATAATTTTTAAAGCAACAGTCAGTTGCAATTGCTTCTAATATTGGAATTTCTCGCCAATACTCAAAAATATGACTCGACAGTACACCAACTAGCCCATCTCTATGGCTTTCTTGGAAAATCAAAAACACAATTGTATGTTTCAAAGTAATTCCATCTGGCGCAAAATACCGAGCCATGATCGATCACTAGATTTATAATGTTGTTTCTAGTAAACGATCAAAATTGAATTCAGTCTTACCTGCTCTTTAGCTTTTAATCTCAAGCAACACATAAGCTTCCCTCACCGATTCCCAAGACATTTCATATCAAGCATTAGCTTAGATAATATGATTGAATATGGAAAAAGTCTCCCTTGGAGCTAATTAGCCAGTAGCAATAACTTAAAATCTATACTCAGAAAACTGAATGCGGAATTCGGAGCAAGCGAAAATCAGTGAAAGATGTATATACCTCATTGCAAAATTCAAGGTTTCTCTTCAAACGATAGCAGCTATGGCAGTTTACCTCGCAAACAGTCTCACTTATAGTTCGTGTTTTGCAAGAAAGCTGTAATTTACCGAGAAAGTGATTACGAGAATTATGCCCAAATTTGTTTTTTTTTTTTTGTCTTACCTGGTATAGTTTTGAAAGCAACAGTCAATTACAATTGCTTCTAAGAATTTTTGACCCGGCAAGCCAACTGGCTTAACTCTATGGCTATCTTGACTACACGTTTCAAAGTATTCGATCTGACGCAAAAATGCGTGCGACGAACTAGCTAATTCCATGATCACTACGATTTATAATCTTGTTTCTAGTAAAGGATCGAAATTGAATCGCGTCCTGCATTTTAGCTCGGCTTTATCTCAAGCAACACACAAACTTCCCTCATCGACTCCCAAGACATTTCATATCAAGCATTAGCTTAGAGAATATGATGAAATATGAAAACACTTCCCGATGGATATGATACCATTTTGTTGAAATTTCATGAGAGAAAGTATGGGAGAAATACTGAGTTTAGAACTTTTGAAATTCTTTAACCGCTTAAATACGGGAGAACACACTCTTTCTTCATATGCTTTCCTCGCTGTGATCCACAGCGACACAAGCGGAAACACCCTTTTGTTTAGTTCTGCACTTCTTCAATGAGCGAGAGCATCGCTAGGCAATTAGCATCGTTTTTCTTTCCCCTTACGCTCGAGCTTGCTCCTTTTTACAAGCTTTTTTCACTGCCGACCTGCCCTTGATTGCTGATTCTGACTTGCAATATTATTTTTATCATTTGCTTGAGCGGCTTTGATGGCCAAATAACTTGCGTAGGTATTGCCATATGAAAGAGTTGAACAGTTACCTCAATAGCGATTTTGTGACACTCCAAGTAGAAAACTAACACTTGCCAAGAGTTATGCTCCCTTCGAAAACAATACGAATGATAGCAGCTCACCGCTTTTGATTTCGATGCTGCGTGTTTGCTTTACTGATATACCTTCGTTGTGATGAATGCCTAGGCTGCCTTGAGTAATCCGATACCCCAAAAGACGCTTAAGCTCTGAACCGCTTTCTTGGAAAGACAGGAACACGAGTGTTTTGAATGTCCAATGTGACTGGTTTACATACATTTTTTGCATCCACTATTCGCCAAAGAATGAGCAATAAGCAACAGCTTGAAATAGCGCAGCGGGACTGCGGGAGTCCGATTTGTTTATTACGAGTATGATTACGAAATGCTCCGTGTGAACGGGGAAATTTTTGAATCCGGAAAGAAAAAGTTGCTGATTCAAAAATATCCGGATACGTGTGGACGGGACCTTAATAAAATAAGGAGTTTTAGCAAACTACGACGGCAACGGCAACTAGAGCGACACCAAACAAAATGTTTAATGAGCAGAACAATAGCTGTGCACGTGCGTTTTGAATCTTTGTACATTTCTTAGCCGTTCTCTGCAAAACAACAACGTGAAATGAAGTTCGAGGTATTTTAGTAAAGCACAGGCCATTTTGTAGCCTGTGAGCAAGCTTTCATGTGTTGCGGCAGGAGCAAAGTCGATGAGCATGAGCAAAGTGAGGAGAGATGCGTCAGCGAGCAAAGCCAGCTGGTGGGAAGCCTTGCTCGCTTCGCTCGCCGACTCTCGCTTTGTTTTCCGACGATTTTCAAGTCGTGCCACCAACGATGCGAGCCTGTTCCTTGGGAATTGAACGCTGTCATTACATATTTAGCCCGAGCAGGTGTTTAGACCGATAGGCTTTTTGAACAGATCGACACAGTTGCGACATTCCAGGGTAAAATATAAATACTTTTTTTTACAAGGCGTCGTCCTCGACCCCCTACTCCCTAACCGAACGCCCGCCACAGACTATGATGTTGTCTTTTGTAAAACTGAATATTCTTTTGTTAATAACTCTCTTAATTTGAAGACACCAATATCCTTGATTAGTATATACTAAAACAGTGGATAGCGTTGATGGCGCGCGCTGATTGGCTCGTCAAACTCCGGATATCCTGTGCTATTTACCTCCGAGCAACTCGAGAGAAAATGGCGTCCGGTTTGCCTCAGCGTCGGTGGCTAGCGGTGGATATTTACCTCGCCGCTTCGCGGCTCGGTAAATATCCACCGCTAGCCACCTCCACTTCGGTGAATAGTTGTTAACTATCAGATTTCATTGCATATCCGGGCTTATTCACGTGATTAATGACATAATCAAACTAAGTTATCTAGTAGATAAATATTTTATATTTTATGGCAAGTGTTATGTCAATATAGGTGCTTTAATGCCGATATGGAATAGCATCTTCCTGGACCTCAAACTGACAAATTTCTTTCGCATTTAATTATTAAAGCTTTTTGAGTAGACAGGATGCTGAAAAAACGTTTTTACAATAGATCGTTTTTACGTGACGTCATCACTTTCTAACCATCAAAGTTTTCATCCCCATCAGGTATAAGAGGTGACATATTTATATCTGTTTACAACTTTACAGCTCAATAGCGTGCTTCGTTTGGAAACCAGAGCATTTTGAATTTCTTGGTTATGGAGGTGCGTGACACAAGGCTACGATCAAATTTGTTGAAAAACTTATCTCATGATTTTGAGCCCTTTTAGAAGCTAGAGCATTAGGAAAAGTGCTTCTGTAAATACTTGTTTTTCAGTACTGATAATCAGTCGCCTAGAAAGCCAAAGTAAGTTCCAGATGTTTACACTATTTTCTGGCCGCCATATTGGTGTACCATGGAGGTACACCAACATGGCGTTTTCATACTGGGCTCTGTGAATTTCGACGAAGATCTGAAGTTTGGGGAAACGCACAGGGCTAAAACTTGGAGAAGTGTCTTATTTTTTTATCTTCTATAACATCACAATTCCTTAGCGTTTTCCACTGGATAGTTTTCGATTTATTTTTTTATTGTTGCGTGACAGTGAAAACGATCTATTAACAAGAAGCTATTTCTCAGAAGGAAAAAGTGTCTCGTTTACGGAGAAGGCTGAGAACGGCTGGGGTTTTGATATCTTGTTCATGAGAAGTCCCGGGGCGAGGGGAGTTTGTGCTAATGCAACGCTTTGCGCCGCACTGATAATCTCAGTTGCCAGAGCCTGAGGTTTTTCGTCCACTAGAGGCGAGGTGTAGTACTGAACCTACTGTGAAAGAGAAAGGGCTAACTGATTTAAGTTGCTTACATATATATCATACATATATCACACATATTGCATATATATCAATTATTACAGTCAACACACTTCGAAATGTGGCTGGGGGGGGGGGTACTCCCCTATATCGGTTATATAGGTATGTCCAGTCTCAAAGGGTATGGTTTTTTCAGACATTTTGGCCAGAAATAGAGTATCTTAAACTGGGCATGGTTTTTGCACTCGTCTTGAATTAGGTATGCTTTTCAGAAGCATACTTTTTCATCATCTAATATTTAACAAATTGACGTCAGTTTTTCATGCGTCTGTCCTGTTATTGATCATAAATTTCGTCATCACATTGTCAAAGTAGCTGTGGATCCGCAGACTACTTTGACAATGTGATGACGAAATTCATTGTCAATAACAGGACAGACTCATTAAAAACTGACATCAGTTTGTTTTTTACGATAACAAATGGTCGAATTGCCCGCTCTCGCTCGCTGACGCGTCGTCGCACGAATTTCAAATTCATGTGTCTGTCCGCATATTGACGATAAAAATTAGCCAATGAGCGCGCGAGAATTTCTGCAGTTATCGTAAAAAAAGCTATTCAAAATATATTTAACATCATTCTGAACTAGGGAACTGAGGCAGGTCTGAAATAGGATATTAATTTAAGGTTCAGGTCACAGTTCCTGTCCCCTGGCGCCAAGGTGGCGCATAGGGCCTCAAGTAAGGTAGAAAATCGCAGATTGTGCTCTTAAATAGGGTCAGTGCTTCGGGAAGCGGGCCGCACAGCAAATTCAAAGAATTATATGTGAGCTAAATAAAGCTAAGAGGCAAAAGCATTTGAAGCATAATTTTTCAATTCCTGTGTCAGGAAACGCTTGATTTGAAATGATGGATGCAGCATTCTACGTTTTGTTGTCAGTGACGCAGTATAATTTTCTTTACAAAAAGGACGACTTATGTGTATGACTATTAGGAAGCTAAAATACAATTCAGTGCTATCGGTGTTTTCATGGAAACCAGCTCTTGAAATGCCGAGTTACGTCAAAATGCAAATTTTCCTTTGTTTTAGAAGCGCGCTCTTTGGAATACGGCTACTCCAATTGTTGCGGAAAATTTGACAAATTCATGAACTAAATCTGGAAGATGTCGACACCCTACGATATAAAGAAAATCTTGTACGAAAGCCATATTATATAGCAGAGTGTATGGCCACATTGCCATAATGCGTCTAGTTGGGATGCCAGATCTGCCCCGATTCTTCATGCCCTGAAATGGAATAGCCTCGCTGACAGACGTGCAAAACAGCTTAAATCTTTCATGTTTAAAACTGTAAATAACCTTGACAAATTCGCCAATGTTAATACCATCCACAGGCATAATCTTCGAGGTGCGCAACTTAACCTGTTTATTCCGCGACCGAACACTGAGGCCCTCAAGAAAGGTTTTCGTTATAGGGGCGCGGTAACATGGAACAGTCTGTCAGCGGAGGCTAAGCAGGCCACTACTTTAAATAGTTTTTATTCCGCTACTGTACATAAGAATTTTCCTTTTTTTTAGTATTTATTATAGGATTTTTCAATAATGTTTGTAATTTTTAAGTCTTAGCTTTTTATACTAGGTTTAATTCGCACGGCTCTTTAGAAGACCACTTTGTAGTGAAAGGATCCCGTGGTTAAATAAAGCTATTATTATTATTATTATTATTATTATCATTATTAAAAAAAAACAGGTACTTACATAAACACTTTTCCTAATGCTCTAGCTTCTAACAGGGCTCAAAATCATGAGATAAGTATATATTTTTCAACAAATTTGATCGTAGTCTTGTGTCACGCACCTCCATAACCAAACAAGCACGCTATTATTGAGCTGTAAAGTTGTAAACAGATATAAATATGTCACCTCTTATACCTGATGAGGATGAAAACTTTGGTGGATTAGATTTTAGAAACTGATGACGTCACGTGAAAACGATCTATTCTTGGTTTTCACGTGACGTATATTATATACGTAAATATATTTAGCATGTTTAATGACCAAAGAAAGCTGAAAACTCAGGGGCTCAGTGATTTTACATTTTAGAATATTGATGACGTCACGTGAAAACGATCTATTCTTGGTTTTCACGTGACGTCATCAATATTCTAAAATGTAAAATCACTGAGCCCCTGAGTTTTCAGCTTTCTTTGGTCATTAAACATGCTAAATATATTTACTTTTGAAGGTTTTCAGTTCAATAGCAACCTTCGTTTTATAGTAGGGCATTTTGAAATTCGGTGTTTTCACGCCACCGCCTCCTGGTTAGCTCAGTTGATAGAGCGCCAGTCTGCTGTGCGGAAGGTCGAGGGTTCGAGCCCCAGACCGGACCAACACTCAGGGTCTTAAAATAACTGAGGAGAATGTGCTGCCTTTGTAAATTGATCTGCAAATGGTTAGATGTTCAGGTCTTCTCGGATAAGGACTATAAACCGTAGGCCCCATCTCCTGCATCTTCAATGTTACATGGTTAGCAGGGGACGTTAAAGAACCCACACACTTATCGAAAAGAGTAGGGCACGTAGTTCCCGGTGTTGTGGTCTGGCCTTGTCTCATGGGTTGGTGCTTTACATAGGGATAACCTCCTGCACCTTTCCCCCTTGGACAGAGTTGTCCAAGAAAATTGCTATGATCAAAGATGGCTAAGAATGTGTCACGTATGCCTGAAAAAAATACTCATTCAGTGATTTTTAGCAATCTAAACTGTTGTGGTATTGTGAAAAGTGTTAATGTGAACATCTGCTAGCTCAAAATGGCGAACGGGTCGATTTTTATAGCAGAATTCAATTCCAGATGTTTTCATTGATTTCCGGCCGCCATTACTGTGTCCCTCTCCAGGACACAACTATGGCGTTTCCATAGTGATACTGAGCTCTATAAATTTGTGTAAAACATTTTGACGGCTAACTCAAGTACGAAGCATCGCAAAGATCTGAGACTCGGCAAAGTAATCTCCTATAATATCACCAATTCTTGACTGTTTTTATGCAATAGTTTTGATTTTATTTTTTCGTTGCGTGGCCGAACACAGTTTGCTGATGCAATATTTAACACGTGCACAAGGATTTCACAAACATGCCGTCAGTAGAGCGATCATTTTATTTACTCAACACCCGCACTATCTGTGTTAATTTTCTCTACAATTGAACGGATGGCTTTAGTCTTTTATTACAAAGATATGCTAGAAAAGGTAACGATGCAAAGAACCCAGCAATTTTCAGGTTTTGTTTGTTACCGAAAGAACCCAGTTAAATGCAACGCATGCGCATTTGCTCGAAAAATTGAGACCGATTGCCTTAGCAGAAACATGCCGATTTCTAACGATCCAGTCATTAGAATTTAAAGACATTTGGCAGAAAAATAGATCAGAGACCACGTGAATGATCTATCAAAAAAATCTGAATTTTCACATAGGGGATTTTTAATAATACAGAAAACGATTAACGGCGAATTACGAAAATCGCCTATGTCAAAATTTTATTAGAACCGTGTTGACAGAAGGGATTTAATATCAATTCTTAGAGTGCCAAATATAAAAACAATCTAACGACTGGATCCCTTTTAAATTAACCTGAGTATCAGGCTTTTCTTTCTCGCGAGGAAGGAGAAGGAAGCAACCGGCAAAGAAAAACCTGACACAAGGGTCTTTATTGCAGTCTTCCACCTCCTCATGGCGTGACAAGCGTCAGTATACGCATTCGCCAATCAAAATTATTTCCGGCTGTCATGTCTACTTTGCATAAATTTTGCGTGCATGAAAGATGACAACGGCGGTTGTTTTTAATTTCGTTCGGGTTTCCGAGAATATTTGCACAATTTGCCTCGAAAATTTTCACAAAGAGTATGGAAAGTGTGTCACCACAGTGCCGCTGTTTGCTGAAACTTTTAACAAAGAGGTTTCTAATGTTTTGTGTGAAAAACCTATCATTCTTGTGGAATTATTGCTTACATGTAAGTTGAGAATTGTTGTCATTCAAGATAGTGAAGATGGCGAAAGACTGTTTGCAAAAAATGCGCTAGGAAAATAGTGAATTGCTACAGAATGTTCGCTGAGTTACGGGAGGCATTGGCGAGTGGTAGGACATTCGACAAAGGCGAAAAACTTATAGCTTCAAGCTGCTTCAAGATCAAGCGCTCCCGGCCACAAATACCTTCGACAGCCTGACCTAGTAGTTCAATTCCTGTTCGAGGCTAGCGATCTCGCAACTGAAGTGACTCCAAAGCAAGCAGCCGACTTGTGCAAATGAAGTTAAAGGAGCTCAACGAAGACCCTCACCGCTGAACAAAGAGAGCTCTGTTTTCTGACCGATACTCAGAGCTGGACGATGAAAAAACCAGTCTGATATCCCGAGCCGACAAAAACCTGAGGAGGAAGTCTTTTCGTTTGACAAGCAGGCCTTCGAGGCATAATTTCTGTTCCCTCTTTTTAGTTCAATTCCAGGAAAGAGGCTGTAGAGCGACTTCAAGAGCCGTTTTGAAGTCGTCGCTTTCCATAATCACAAAGAAATAAATTTTCGTTCTCGTCGAGATCAGTTATTATGAAATTTTTATTTCCGATGGTGTGACGTCAGGGTGCATTGTAAATTATCCAATCAGCGCCACGTCCAGAATCTGGACGTACGACATGAGCCAATAAAAACGTTTGTGTCAGGCCTTTCTCTGCAATTCCTCCCTACCCCTACCCTCTTGCTAAGAAAGGCATGATACTCAGGTTACTTTTAAATAAACAAAAACCATTATTTAAGCTTTGTTTTTAACCAGCCCCATTGCCATGGCAACAGCACACACCCTAGTCAAAATGTGAGAATAAATACTTCTGTAATCAACCTTGAGTCTTGCAAAAAATGGGCGCCAAAGCATAAATAGTTTAAAAGTTATGGTGAATTAGACATAGGCACTTGAAAACTGTGTTCGGCCACCTTTATTAGTGTGCAGTGGCTTGTTGTGGTTGACAAAAGAGTTTTGATAGAAACTGATAAGCGCGCGTACGCAACTGCAAATGTCAAATTGACAATTAATTCAGTCCGTGCGAGTTAACTCTCTTAAGCGCGAAGTTTAATACTAAGACCAGAAATTATTGGAATCGTTATTTGAAGGAACTTTCAGTTAGAATTCTACTAAAACAATTAGATTATTCGCTCTCGATTTCTATGAGGCATAGAAATCTCGAGCTCATCATCTAATTGTTAAATATATTTCCTTTTCATTATCACTATCCGATTAGAAGGCCAGTTCGTAGTTTCTTGCCTAATATAATAACGAGAAACGTGAGTTTCAATCGTAATTCCCCATTTTCGTACGACGTTGCAAATGCCACATTTCGTTGTGATGCACCGTATTTTGGCGGACATTTTGCCGCCGCATTTAAACTAACATTAGAGACATTTAGCACCAAGGTTTTCATGCTAACGGCAAACTGCAAACGGCAGTTTCAGGTTAGGCGTTTGGCATTAGACGTTTGTGACCTCAATCGGTTTAGTTGCCAAAACATGAAAGAATTATTTCACTTGAAAAGGCCGCCATATTGAATTTCCAGACAACGGCAGTGATGATTTTCAAATGGAAACAAAAAGTCCTGTTTTCACTCATTGGCTGAAAATTATATCTAAGCATGTACTAAGAAGACTGGTTTACTAATTTTCTAACTAAGTACGTGGTATAAACAGAAATTTAGGATAAAAAACGTTCAGGTAAATCACTTACGTGGAAACTTACTTCCCCGCGTTGAGAACTCCAAACGTGACTGCAGCGCTTAGCAACGTGACTTCAAGCGGTTTGCCGTTTGAGGTTTCCGCTGAAAACCTTGGTTCTAATTACGAACTTGAACCTGAGCTCAAAACAATACCGTTTCGTTTCTGAGAAAACGAAACAAAAATATTATTGCTTTTGCAATAAGTAGAATTATGCGCAATTGCTGTTATTTTCAAACAAGCTATGTTTACTAGTGTTTTTCCAGTATTTATGTTAGAGATGTTTGAAATGATGTCGGGTGTATATGAAGCCAAATTCAGCATCAACAGTGCATAAGTTAGCCCCCGCAGAAGGCTCTAAAAGGGCCACCGAAAAATATGAGTTATTTTTTGTATTGTGCCCCAAGAACAAGAGTTTATGTGAGTTATTCCTCTATTTCAAGCTGTTGCTTTTGCGCAAAATGTATGCAAAGACTGGATGAAAACATCACATTGTAAACATTCAAAACACTCGTGTTCCTGTCTTTCCAAGAAAGCGGTTCAGAGTTTAAGCCCCCCCGGGGGGGGGGGGGGCTCCCTTATATGGGCTATGTAGGTATGTGCGGCCACAAAGGGTATGGTTTTTCAGCCGTTTTGGTCATAAATAGGGCATGGTTTTTGCACTCTTCTCTCTTAATAATAATGATCTTTACAGCAAGAAGCAACCTTTTCATCATTTTCGATGAGATCATAAGCCAAAGCCCTTCATAAATTATGTTTAGGACAACTGTGCCAGCCGCAACGGTCATAAATAGGACATCAAATGTTTGGTCAGGTCATAAATAGGGTAGGAAAAATCGCAAATTTTGGTCATAAATAGACCTCTTTAGCTCGGGTGGTTTGTTGCCCCATTTCAGACCATGTGATGATACTCTTGGGAATTCTTGCTTTCAAATTTTCAAATTGTCCCATGTATATGAATGAATAATTTTAAGGCGGATAAAAGAACAATTCTCAAGAGAATATCACGTGTTCTGAAATAGGAAAACGAACCATCCAAGCTAAAGAGGTCTATAGAGTAAGGGTTTTGGGAAGCGGGCCGCACACCCCCACCCAATTTTTCTGTGAGTACCCCCCCCGGTGGTTTAAGCGTCTTTTGGGGGTATTGGATTACCCCAGGTAGCCTAGGCATTCATCAAAACGCCCAGCATCGAAAGCAAAAGCGACGAGCTGCGATCATTCATATTGTTTTCGAAGGGAACATAACTCTAGGTAAGTGTTAGTTTGCTACTTGGAGTATCACAGATCGCTATAGAGGCAATTCTAATCAAGCAATATAACTGTTTAACTCTTTCATATGACAATACCTGCACAAGTCATTTGGCCAGCATCGAAACAGCTACATCAAATGGTCAGAGTAATATATATGTACTAATAGATATATGTAACTGTACGTAAGTCAGAATCAGCAATCAAAAGCAATTATTAAAGTTCTAAACTCAATATTTCTTCCATATTTTTGGAATTTTGGAATTTTGGAACGAAAACACTGGCTGGATAACTCAAGGGAAATTTTATCCATATTGAATCATATTCTCTAAGCTCATGCCTGATATGAAATGTATTGGGAATCGGTGAGCGGAGAAGCTTGTGTGTTGCTTGTGATAAAGAGCTAAAATGCAGGACTGAATTCAGTTCGATCGTTAACTAGAAACAAAATTATAAATCGCAGTTCTCTATCAATCGATCAGTGACGTCTTTAGCCACGTTAGTGTTCGTTTAAGCAAGCGAACTTTATCTCGAACATGGCATCAAAAATGTTAGATATTATGGTGAAGCGAAACTGTGCAATTTGCGAAAATCTGCTTTGACATGAAACGGTTCAAACGAAAACTCGAAGTAAAGCAACTGATATTTTTCATTCAAGCTTGGCTCTGTCGGAATAATAGTTTCGTGTGTAGACGTTACATATATAAATATGTTTTAGGTCAAATATGTTGTAGGTCAAAATGAAATTCATGTTAAAATGATTTTAACCTAGTTTGATTCTCAATTTTTTTTCTCTTCCAACCCTAATTAATCATGATCCATGAATAATTTGGGTTAAGACACAAAGGAATTTCATTTCACAATACAAACATAAAAACCCCCCAGTAAAATGCTAATGATAATGCTAATGTAAACTCCGTTACAAAGAATACGGGCAATTTGAGTCGGGCACGTCAGTGTCTAAATACGTTTGCTGAAATCAGTAATAGATCAACTTTTTACTGTTTTATTTAAGTCGGCATTGTGGTGGCTCAATTTGTAAACGGGATAAGTATAATATTATAATATCGAAAGCCTATCCCCCTCACTTAACGTTTTAGTCAAAAGAGAGCAATATCAACTTTAGTTCTGAGGAAGTTAAATACTCAGAAATCACGCTATTATCGTATAATAAGTTTGGGCACGGGCTAACCCAGTTATGTTTCGCGAACTGGCAGACACTGCGAGGAACTGAACAGCTAGCTGGCTAAAGTAATGGTTTGGTTGAGAAAATCTAGCCAGGTTCGTAACCCGTGGACGTTACAAATCTTATAGGTTAACAGGTGAAGGTCTGGTTTAATTTCCGTGTAAAAGACAAACACCACACTAGCTTAACCAGACTATCAACAAGAAAACGTTTAGATGAAAAAACAATATGAGCAATGCACCTTTCTTGGTTTATTTATATTAGCGGCATATACCTAGAGTCAGATACTCAGTTCTTTTAAAACAGGCACAACATCGAATTTTTTTAGTATGGTCCATCCAACTGGTCCAAGATGAAAAGGTGGTTCCCCGAAGAGTTCGAATTTTGTTATGGGGAACCCAAGATGGAGTGCACATAAATTAGTTTCATTTACCGAGAATGGACCACGGGGATTCATTAGTTTACCAGTAGAGTTTCAAAACAGCCATTCAAGTCAATACTCGATTGATCTAGCTTGCAGGGTCAGAAGTTGAAATGGGAGATATTGGTGTCATCAGTATGGACCTCGCCTGCGGTAAAATTGCCCAATATGGTCACATACGTTTTGTATATATATAGTGACTGGGTTGGTGACTATTTTCGTTATGTTTTTTTTTAAAACTGTAAGAGTTTTGAAGCCACGAACCGCGATTTTTACAGAAAGTGGACGATCATACAAGGGTTTTAACCAGGACACTGTTTCCGAGTATTAAGGCGGGGGTAAACATGAATAGGCGTGAAATTTGAAGTGATATAAAAAAAGGAAATTGTTAGGATTAAGATGGGTTGGAAACACTACCAGACAGCTGACCCCCGCAAAAGAGAGCCCCAGGTTGCTAGGGTACTGTTTGGTATCCGTCTACTAATTCTTCACTTCAAATTTCAATTTTTCAAATCCATCAAATCTTCAACATTTCATATTTTCCTCAATTTAACCTATCCTTTGAGAAAAAGATATCTGTTTCCCAAAATGCCCAAAAATCACCCAAAAATTTACACAAAACCGCCAAACAGTGGTTAATGAGATAAGCAGAGAGATTTAGTGTCGCTTGAAACGTGACCGAGATAATGGCAGAAAGGCCGTGTTAAGCGACCTCAAAACAGCTCTCACGTGTACCCCCGCCTTAAATAGAACCCTCAGATTAATTATTCTTAGATTTTTTGCGTTTTTCAGCATTCCATAACTTGGTATTTGTAGTTAAAATAATGCGTTTAAGAGTTAATTGGCACCTGCCATTTAGCCATGGATAACTGTAGTTATTTGCTATGCCGTTAACGACATTAAATGTACTTGAAAAGCTTTGAAAATATCACTTCTATGTCAAAGAATCGACGGGCAACTCAACCTTTTGCATATGATCATCTGCTAGTAATTAATCTTTTTTCCTCACAACGGAGCAAACATTTTTCATGTAGTTAAGATCACTCCCTTGTAGAAATACTGAGTGTAACTGGTCTCTGGCACTAATACCAGTTTCCTATTTTCTTTAGTTTTCGACCTGAATTTAGAACCTCTTTACAAAGATGGCAGATCAAAACCAAGGAACTACACCTCAATCCGACCCAGTTCCCGCGGAGAAATATGGCGGTGGAGGGTCTGGGGGAGAGATAGAACTCTCCATGGCATATATACAGTCAATTCCTGGAATACTTAAGATCGTTGAATTCGTATGTATCTTTTATTACCTCTAGAATAACCCCCCCCCCCCCCTTTCCTAGACGAATATGTTTCTGCTATTAGTACTGGTTCTTATAAGAAATGTTGTTGGTTACTGAAGATGTGTCGAGTTCTCTTCGTTTCACCCGTTACGACAGCGACTATACCCTTCTTCAAGGGTGCATTCTGAGGGGCACTTCTATTTGGCGCAAAAAGATGCTCGGATATTTGTCCGCGGACGTTACCTGTTCCGAGAGGCGAACGGTTCTTCGAGAGCTAAAAATGTTCGTCGCTCGGAACAGATTATATCCGTGGGCAATTATCCAAGTATATTTTCGCGCAAAATGGAGGCTATTGTGTTTATTATTCTTAAACAAATTCTCTGGTCTTTAAATATTTTTCAAGTGCGCAGTTTTGAAAATTGGGGAATATCACATCGGATATTCCTCCGTATTCAGCCACGTGACTCGCTTAGACCAATCGCGTGCAGGCAAGAATATTTGATAGATTATAGCCGTGTTCACATTAGGCCTCGATTGTGATCGAATTATAATCGAATTAAATATGAAATGGGTTCACATCAACTAATTACAGTCCCTGATTACAATTGGATTACAATTACTTCAAACAACCCAAAGGGGGTTGTTTGAAGTAATTACAGTGCGTGATTGAATAAAATGTCGGACACGTGGTGGTTTGTCTCATCCGTTGTTGCTGTTTCAGACGGCCGATTTTTCTTCTACTAGCCTTCGAAGTTTCCTTTGCCTTTCTCCTGGTCTCAAAATCAAGTATTGCGTTAATATCATGGCAGCTGTTCGATAGGGCGCCATTTTGTTTTCAACTTTAGATTGCGAGGTTACCCTGCCTAGTTTATTTGAATTTTCGCAGATGTGAATAGAACCATAATTGAATAAAATCGAATGGAGTATGATATGTTGAATCGTAATTCAGTTGAATATAATTAACATTTAGTGTGAACACGGCTTATGTAATGCACGATATCGCAGATATCTTCGTAGCCCACAAAATTGTAATTACGTCACGACAGCTACTGACCAGCTTCTACGACAGGGATGGACCTGTCTTTTCTGATAGGAAGGAGTTTACCAATGCTCTGACTGCTAGCTTATCTACATGCCCTACATCAGCGACTGACTTAACACAGACGAGTGGGAAGAAGTTGTTATCACATCAATCCCATCGCTGAACATCATTGACCTAGCATTAAGAACCAAATGGGGCTCTATGCAATGCTTACATGTAACTTCGTCCTTCCTGGAAATTAAAACTGGCACGCAAGCGAATCTCAATAGTTGTCAACAGCTAGATACAGGAGACAACTGACAAACGATTCTCCTCCCGTGAACAAAACTAACGACAGAACTCGAACAGAACAACCCGAAATTTGACTAATTAGAGACCGATCAAAACATACTTGAACTGGCCAATGTTAGAGAACTTTGTACTAGTCGTACAGCCAATAACATGGTGACTAAATTGACCAACCAGTTTCAAAGGACCAGATTCAAACAACATCGACTGACACACGCTTTACACTTCAGTCTGAATGTGACATCTGCTCTAATTGTCGACACGTCAGTCACCAACAACAGTTCTTTTCCAGTCAGTCAGAACTCGCATCTAACGAACTACTATTGGTCCTGAGTTTAAACAATTACTAAGGCAGAAGATTTTACAGGATCAGTCTATTTATCATGCATGATTAAACAAGCAGTAAGTGTTTTCCTGCTTTAGGAAACTATTATTAATATTGAGATCTCTCTAGCTGGAAGTAATTTTGTGCATCGCGAACAACAACAACAAAAAAATGACTCCGGGCTTAATTTCGCCACCGAAGTTGTAAAGCAGAATGAGGCATTGGATAATGAGATTAGGAAACTCTTCGAGCGCTTCAAAATAGTTTCCAAATCCAGCACATGTTTCCTCCACTAAATTGCTTTGAAAAAAATGTGTTATATTCTACTTGAGACGTTTATAAAACATTTTTCTTTTACTGAAACTTTTTAGTTCACGCTGATGATAGCATTTGCTTTGGGAGCTGACCTAACGGAGATTTCTTCGTGGGGAAATATGAGTTTTTTTCTCTTCGTCACCATTACGTCTTGGATCATTGTAATTGCCGTGTTTGTCCTGTTTGCCTTTAATATCATCTCAAAGATCAACCTCAATATTGACTGGAATATTCCGGTAAGTTTCTTAATTTATGCCGCCCCGTCACATTCCTCAAACATTATTTAACACCAGTTTGCAAATACTGACAAATGGCATTCAGTCCAAGTTCTATTACATAACTTAATCCAACAAAATATTCCGAATTCCCTAGTTTTTTTGTCTTTTATCCATTTTTCGAGAGGCTTTTTTTTGCAGTGTAATCATAACTTATTTATTAAAATAAATACAGGGACATGGCACAAACATAGATCAGCCAAAAACGTTGGTTCTGATGATAGCAGCTATTTATATCAATATTTCCGTTTTTTTTCTTTATTCTACATGTAGGTCTTGGTATTTGCTATTGTAGTTGCAGTTCTTCTTCTGATAAGTTCAGCTTTGATCGCTGACGATGCCGAGAAATCGAAAATACTGTCAGGATTCAGTTGGCATGACAAGTTGCGAGCCGCAGCGGTAAGCATTAATCGATGGCATGTATAACATAGCTAAGATCGACATATGGCAGGGAACAAGTCGCAGCTGGGACAAGGCTGAGTAATGAAAATTCCTGCAATAAGCCCAAGGTGGATTTTGCCAGCACGACTCTCGGCATCATCAACTTGAGATTGAAAATGAGAACGGAACTCTCAGTTGAAAACAGATGTGATTATCCACTTGTCTAAACTGTTCTCGTAACAATTATTAAGCCAGAAAAATTAACCAATTACTGGGCATATATAGAAACCAGATTAAACTGAAAAAAAAATTAACAGGGACTTGGGACTAAGGAACTGCAACGGCCTGTTCCCAGGTTCCCTCTTATCTTCGTCTCCTCTATTCGACCAAAAAATGTTTTTTTTTTTTTCATTTTATAATACAAGACATTTCTCTCTCTCTAAAGGCTTTTGGATTCATCTCCATGTTTGTGTTCATCGGTGATGCTGTTTTCCACGTCTTGAAATTCAAAGGACAGATGTAATCCAACAAAGTCCTTAACCAGCGTGATTCTTATCTTTGTGTTGCTGTACTTGTTGAGTGAAAGTTTTTATATTATATCTCTTTATTAAGTTGTTTTCTCGGTAACGCCGAGTCATGGCTAGAAATAACTGACAAAGTAATTAATGATAGACTTGTATTAAGATGGTGGAAACTTCCATTGCACCCTCCCGTAATGTCATTTTACATTTGAAGGGCATGGGAACCCTTAGGATAAGCTTGGACAACAAGTCGTCACATAATCTTCGTGGTCACGTGTGTCACCCGAACCGCAAATATACAATAGAGCGTTTTTCACATGACGTCACGACAGATATAGTGGTTAAATCTGATTGGCCACGTAAACGCTTTCTTTTGTTTGAATAAATTTGCATGTGCGCTGGCCACGTTCTATACATATCTAGTTCAGGGAGTGGATTAACACACAAAAATTTGTGATAAAGGCCCAGCTTTAAATCTTTTAATTTAAAAAACCGCATGCGCTCTCTGATGGCGCCCTTCTATCAATCAACTGACCGCCATGCACTGGGTAGCCAATCAGACTACGAGTTTTTTTGTACTGATCTTTTCTGAATTCCATTTTAATTGACTAATAGATCGACAGCAAAAAATACTTGCTTTGTTGCTCTAGGACCCTAATATAATAAATTCTGTTTTCAAATCTTTTATTTTGAACTTACCGAAAACGATAAAAAACATATTTAGTATGAATAACTGTTTCTTACGTGTAATACAGGAGGTGTATTTTTCATGGTTGGCCACAGAACTCGTGATTTAAGAATTGATCTTCCAAGAGCTTTGTATAAATTTTGCCATTTTATAATAATAGGCCGTCTGTATAAAAATTCTCCTTCACGATCTTCGTACTCTTTGTATCATTGACCTTTTGAGAATTTCTATTTTAACCAAAGCACTTTTCTCGAGATGGCCAGCGGTTTTACTCCCATACAATGTCTATCTAACTTTGTTGTAAAACGGTAAAGAGAAAACAGAGACTCGTGGCATCTAGAAGTTAAGGAATATATTTCGCCTCGAAACCAAAAATATTGACGGTCAGTATTGCGGCATATGCATGTACTTTTATCAACTCCTCGCATTCAAGTCCAATATAGCAGAATGTAGTTAGCTCGTTTCAGGCTCTCTTTTTGTTTGTTGGGGCGAACGAAGCGAGCCCGAGAACGTCTTCAAGTTCCCGACTCGTTCTTCGCGGCGACTCGCAACTGATAGGGAGTTTTAGCAAACCACGACGGCAACGGCAACGAGAACGTCACAAAAGAAAACGTTCAATGAGTAAGACAATAGCCAAGCACGTGCGTTTTGAATCTTTGTACATTTCTTAGCGTGAAATGACCAAGCTCTGCGTATTTTGGAGAACGCGACCCGCAACGGCTAAGTTTTTAGACCCAGGTAGGCGTATTGAAAAGATCTACACAGTTGAGACATTCGAAGGGAAAATATAAATCCATTTTTTACGAGGCGTCGTCCTCGGCGTCGCCGTCGTCATTTCGAAAACTCCCTATTCATGCAGCGTTATTCGACCCCGAGCTTAACGTAGAAAGCTTGCAGTCTGTTGATGTTTTACCTCTCGGAATCAGGCAGAGAGCATAGGGCGAGCCGCTTTAATTCATTGTGTGTGAAACAGTGTAGAGTTAGTTAGGGTGCCCAGCAGAGTGCACCAGTCGTTGTTTACTGATACTGGAAGTATCTTTTAGTGATGCCCACGCTAGATGTAATATTATGTTGGTGGTTTAGATCAAATATACAAGTCTTTTAACACGAGCGTATTCGATGTCTTTATTGGTCTGTCCTTCTGAAGAATGGCCTCGCTTTTAGGGGTCAAAAAAGCCACAACCAGATTGGTCCCATTTAGTGGTTTAATCTAAATCTTCCGAGCAGAATAAAACTACAAGAAAATTACTTGAAAAAATCCTAAAAATCAAATTATATAAAGTTAATGTCGGATTATTACAATAACTACCCTAATCGTTTCAAAAATTATACTGCGCTATCAGAAACGTCTCTTTAGCCTGCGATCAGCCGCTTAGAGCCACATCATTCTTAAGTTACTTTCTATAGTTTCGGACCCTAACCAGTGTTTGTAGGCTGCCTTCTCTTTGTTTAAAGGTGGGAAACTCTGTATATTGAACACTTGTAGATCTGAAGGCAAAAGAACTTCATATAACTAATCAAACTGATGCAATATCGTATATTTACCAACGCGTCTCTCAACATCTTGTTCCGATTTACAAAGCAACCGAGCTATTCTGTACACAAACGTCAAATGTTTTCATAGTGACATTTGCACAGCATTGGCACATATATATAGTGACAATATTCGTCATGGTATGGTAACCATAGTGCTTTGAGAGACCACCTTCGGTATGCTGCCGATTGTAAAAATACTAACAGCTGAAAATTAAATTCTCTTTTATGGCATTGCTTCAATACGCTGGATGCTTCTAAGTTTTAATAGAACTAGATTACATGGCACATGGCGGATTTCAACAGCAGGCAATGTTATATTTTATTTCTGGTTTTCTCCTTGCGTTGGCTGTTGAATGTAAGTCGGTGGAGGTATTCCCGCTAGGACAGGCTGTTGTCCCGGATATTGAACTGGCTGCTGTCCCGGATGTGCAATCGGTTGGTAGACTTGCTGTTTGGCGCCTTGTGGGACAATAACCACAGCGGGTTGCTGGACGACACCTGGCTGGCCTGCTTGCTGTGGATAACCAAGTTCCTCTGCTCTTTGTAGTTTGTACAACTTGTAAAGGAGGACGATATCCACAATGAAAATAATCCACGAGATGTAACCGAACCCCTGTAAAAACAACAAGAATGAACGGATATTAAGTCTGAATATAGCTATCATCGAGAAAGTTCTCTTTATCAAAAAAGAGTGATTGATCACACAGGTGGAACAGGGTAAGGGAATTAGTTGTAACGGAGGCTTTGATTAATTTCCATGCACGTTTGACCAGGAAGGGTACTTGGGCAACCCGGTTAGGCGAACTGTCTTCAGTGAATTTCCTGCTGAAAACTGGAAAGAACGCGTAATCGACTATTTACGTTAAATAAATAAATTTGATTTTCTTTAAGACTACATGGGAGAGGCTTCTTATGGTTTCTTGACCACTTCGGAAGAAGCAAAGCTACAACTTACAGCAGACCCATGTAACAATTGAATTTTACTTACCAGCCCAATCAGAAGGGCTAACACGTTGGGTTTGTATGTCTTGTACACGTTTTTGTAGGCCTTTCCGTAGTCGATAGCATGTGGTGTCAAGTTTCCACAACAAGCGATCAATAAAACAGACAAGATGAAGTGGATAATCAGTGTCTGCAAACGACGCAAAAACCGATGTTAAACATATTAAGTAGTAAGAAAATTGTAGATTGATTAAAAACTTGAAGACGAGTTTTAAATTGAGTCCTCAGTCCAAATCTACTTCTTTCTTTCTGGCCGGGAAAAACCCGAATACAGTGAAACGTGCATTAAGCGGACCCCATATTAAGCGGACACCCTCTATTAAGTGGACACCAGCTTGAGTCCCTAAACTTTCTTCCCACATTTACTGTAAAGCGGACACCTCAGCGGACACCTATGTTAAGCGGACGCGGACACCAATATTAAGCCATTTTGTTGCACAAAACCTGCAATAAGCGGACACTTCAAGGGCTTTTTACTTCTAAAAGCTCAGTTCAGACACCGTTAACATTGTTCAGCGATGTCTTAAAAAGTTAAGTAGATAATTCCAGATTAATGCATTGACTGTCTGGACATTATGCTAAGAGCAGTCTTTGATCTTACACTGTCTTACAAAAGGGTTAATAATTAACTATTATTGCTGAACCTGTTTAGAGCGGACACCCTGTATTAAGCGGACACTAGTGAGGGTCCCAACGGTGTCCGCTTAATACAGGTTTCACTGTAGAATCATGTGAAGTGATCAAAACTGAAGTAGAAAGGCATTTCAAATATCACTGGGAAATGTTCAACCTTTGATATTCTTTCCAGGTACTGTCATTCTCCGTTTCATCGAGACATATTCTTCACTTCAAAGGTTAATAGGCCATTTCAGAATTACCTTTAGTCTCTTTCTCAAAGCGAGTCTTGGTGTGCATCCTTTCACACGAAAATGAGATTTCATTCACATGCAAATTTTAATTTGGTGCAAATGATTTAAAAATCATTTGCACCAGGCCTCGCTTTGATAGAGAGGCTTAATGCAACTCGGAAATGGGCCACTGAAAGCTTTTTTGATTATCTGAGATGCCTTGACTGCAAGTTCAAAGTCAAAGCATTTTTTAGCTGGTTCGAACAGTTGACTGTGACAAGATATCACATACTGCATCATGACTTACCGTCAAAGTCCAAAGAGATGATCGACTGTAAAGCTTGTCAAAACTTAGCACAAACGTCAAGGCCAATAGAACGACGACTACCCAGGAAAAGATTGTGATTCCCTTGAAGAAATCAGCTTTGGAATCTTCTGCTGTGGTCAGGGTTTTAAAAAGGTCCATGTCAAAGTACTTTATGACACACACCCATCCAGCAAACAGTAACGCCTGCAAAAATCAGCGGAGTTACAGGCTAAAACTAGTACATGTGCAAGTACACGGACAAAAAGACCACAGAGTGAGCATTTGAATAACATTTAGAGCACGCGCCTGAGGGCGGTGGCCTAGTTTTTGAACATACACTATAGACCCTCCCCCATAAAGGATGGCCTCTTAAACCAACCGTTCTCGGTAATCATGTCAGAATTAAGAGTAACTTTTGAATTTTGAGTTGACTATCGGAAAATAGTTTATTGCATCGCTAGACAAACTGGTAACAGAAGACATATTTAGCTCTTTAAAAAATTGGTCTAGATTATTATTATTCAGCCAGCCAGCCAGCTAGTCAGCCAATCTATGACCGATCTTTTTGTTATCCATATCACTCCATTGTTGTCTACGTTAATATCGGCCACAATCGTAACCCAATCAAAAGACGTATCGACATGCCGTCATTTTAATTTCTGCGAACATACGAGTGCTTCTGTTCCAAGATTAGTGCTTTTCTCTAAGAAGTGTTTTGAACGGCTTGTTTTGTAAATTATCCGAGGAAAATAATGCTCAAAGATGATTTTAAAAGGCTTACAATTTCTGCCAACTTCACGTAAAACATCGGGGATCGTACGTATTCGGTGTTGACATCCCAGGCTCGTCGCTGAGGAGGTGCTTGGTATACCACGCCATACAGTGGCCAACACGATCAATGCGACATACGCGCTGCGCATGATGGGAAGGTTGGATGAAATATTGTCGAATGAACAACGGCTTTCCTATATTTTGATTGGATGTATTTTCTACGGTATGGTATAATGGATCATAGCCCATGATGGCTAAGCCAATGAAAACTCTCGAATTGCATTATCCAATGATCCAGTTTTTAATAAAAGATAATATTCGCTAACTCAAATGTTCTCTTACGATTTGTACACAGTGATCGATTAGAAAAGTTGCTTGAATCGTCAGAGTCTTTTGCTCAATGTTCTAAAGTTTGGAGCCGAAAGGTCGACTCTGCGAAAGAAACCAAAGGTAAAATTACATGAGCAAAAGCCAGATTTTATTTTGCCTTTTTCAAAAAATAACTGAATGCTAAGTAGTCACTTGAATTAATTATAATTTTGTTCTCTACCTGACAGAGAAAAAATCATTTCTGGGTGCTATAAAGAGCAAGTTCAGGCATCGCAAGCAAGATAAAATGATTCATCAAAGCGGGGAAGTGCGGAGTGGTAAGTATAAACCTCTAAATTGTTTGTAAGTATGCTGTGATCGTGGAGCTGTCATTAGAACTGGAATTGAACAAAACGACTTGCTTTTGGATTTAACGTTAACGACATCCAAAAGTTGACAGAACCTTCAAGTTAAAAGGTGCTATTAGCAGTTTTTCGGGATATTTGATGGGGGAAAAAATCCATTCAGGATATCGGATAGTTAAAACAGACATGCTGGGATATCGTTAATTTTCAAATTTTAGACTAAAAATAAACGGGATATGGGCTACTCAGAATCCCCTTCCTAATGAGGTCTTAATTTAACGAGCAAACGATATGAGAGCGGAAGCGTTTATTAAAATTGCTTGAGAGGGACGAAATATTATCTTTATTAAGCTTCGTTTTCAAAGAAAGAAAAAGATAATGAGACCTTATTTGCAACAGCCGCTTTCGTAGGCCCCAAATATTTAATTAGTTGTACTGGGTTTTTGTATTGTTTTTCGTTGGCCAGGCGCCTCGACTCCTTCCATGCGTTTGCGTACTCGTCAACAACAACGACAACAGGAACAATATTTGTTTGTTAAGTAGGATGTATTTAGTGCTAAAATGAATTTCGATATTATTATTAACACCTGACGAACAAAATTAATTTGTCATAGATCATAAATCATTTAATTATGGAGCGGTGCCATATGACGTCACGGCAGCCATATTGGTGTTACAAAACAATGAAATGTTGGTGAATGAAATGAAAAACAATGAAAAACATGTTGGTGTGCCAAATCAATCCTGTAGGAGTTCAACTCTTTTCCTCTCTTTTTATATACTATTTTGTTCCAATAAATTTGGAACTGGCTCCCCGTGAGACAACATATGTATTATCGCGATTCAATTATGGCATTTAAATGTATGAATGGCTTTGCTCCGGGGTATCTATCTGATCAGTTCATTAAACGTTCATCAATATCAACACGCAAAACTAGAAACTCACAGCTGTTAACTATACCGTTATTTAAAACCTCAACTGGTCAAAGAACTTTTTACTATCGTATGGTATCTCTCTGGAACGCTCTTCCTCAAAATATTGAGTTAAGTCAATCCTTAGCTCGTTTTAAGACCTTGGCGAGGAAAAGACTTTTAATGAATAGCCCCTAGTTCTTTAGCTTCTCTCACATTTAAATTTCTCAGTGCATTTTAAATTTTTATTCACATAGAATTGATTTTATTGTATTTTATTGTTTGTCACATATTTAACTGAAAAGCCCCTTGGAATAAACATATATATGTTATTTGCCGGCTGGGAGGTCCGTAAAGTGAAAAACTGTGACCGAGGTCTTGAAAATGCTGCCCGAGGCCGCAGGCCGAGGGCAGCATTTTCAAGCCGAGGTCACAGTTTTTCACTATACGGACCGGCCCTAAGCCGGCAAATAACTTTTTTTTTTTTTTTCCTGCGCTAATTTTGCTTACAATTGGGTTTACACAACTTTGTTATTGAATTGGTTTACGTGCCGTCTACAAACCATCGTAAAAAATCTAACGAACGAACGAGCGAGTAAACTCAGACACTACCCAAAGAAAGATGTATTAACAGATTTATTTTGAATTGCTTTTATGTTAGTTGCATCTAATTCACCAGTTAAGTGTTTTTCCGATGGTGAAATTTCGCGCAGTTTGACTGAATTAAGTTGCACTATAAGCACAATTCTCTATCAGTCGTTGCGAATCACCCGAAACCAGACCTTTTTACCGTAAATTGAGTAGCAGAAAGCGAGGAAATTCGTTAAGTATATTCTACAGAATTCCTCTTAAATACAGCAACTATCAGAGAGGCTAAACTCGACTGCATTTGACTTCTGTTAGCTTAAAATTGTGCGGTGAAAAACACAGAATTACGCGCCATTACAACGCCGAGCTACAAGCTACAACCAAGCACACAAACTCTCAGAGCTACAAAATACTCAATTAAATCTACTTACAGTGACCTTCCTTGCTATTTAAAAGTGGCCAGAGGTAAACTTCCGTTGATTAATCGTCCATGGAAGTGTAAAAAGGGAAAAGATCGACGATTACCGCTAGTTCATTCACGAAACCTAGCTCACCCGCGCTGTTTCCCGCCGTTACCGTGACCGTGGTCAGAGATAGGAAAATCCGGACCGCGCTAAGAACCAATCAGATTGCAGGATTCGTTACCGTGCCCTCTTGGAAAAAAATAAATATATGTTTGTATGTAAATTTGCATATGCGCTGACCACGTAAATAGAAACGCCCTATACTAAACTTGTTTCCATACCATAACAGTTTATTTCACCACAAAAAATACATCATGCCAAGCTTAATTCAATCCAAAATCAAAGAACTGTACGGGGACACCACAATGGGCTTTTGGATAAAGGTACCGTGGTCGCGGCAAAATGTGGTCGAATTGTTTCATACCATACCACTGTGATATGTTCCCTACGAAAAAAAGTCAATAAGAAACAATAAGAATGTCAAAAGAATTAGTCACGAAAACAATTTACTTTTCAAAATTAATTCGCAATGCATCGTAATTTCAGAATTTGGCATAGCTTTTCTTTAGCAGACCTGGTCGTACAACTAAACTTTAATCGTTTTCCACAAACTAGTGTTATTTTCACAGCGATCAGATCAATGGAAGGTTGGTAAAACGCCAATTGAAAATGCTAGGTATGGTCCAGGAAAACTGCATCGAACCACCTTAAAAAAACTGGAGATTTCACGATTTGAGATTCAACATTTACATTTAAAATAGCTGTCAGTAAACTATTTTCTGGGGAATAACCCTGAGATAGACTAGCATGCCATCCAGGAAGGATTCCAAACACT
The DNA here is from genome assembly GCA_964020085.1 of Micromussa lordhowensis. NCBI lineage: Eukaryota > Metazoa > Cnidaria > Anthozoa > Scleractinia > Lobophylliidae > Micromussa > Micromussa lordhowensis. Next base: position 3,560,321 of record OZ026606.1, on the reverse strand, counting down.
CTTAATCGCTTCATGCATTATCTGGTAGGCCTGATGAGCCGCTATGTTGGAACGCAGTATTTGCCTTAAGCTCTTTTCAATTGCTTTTACGTTCATGCGCTATATCTTCTTTTACTTTTACAGATGAATTGGCAGGATGCAGTACACCGGAATCAGCTGGTAAGTGGCTTATTTTGCGTTCTTTAATGGGTTCTTGCATAGCCGAGCTTGAATCATACTCAGTTTCAGTGCTTAAGAGCTTCTCCAGTGACATTCCCTTTACGGAAAACAATTGGAATTCTTGAGCCACTATGTTGGAACGCAGTATTTGGCTTAAGCTCTTTTCAATTGCTTTTACGTTCATGCGCTGTATCCTCTTTTACTTTTACAGATGAATTGAAAGGATATGAGACACACAGTACAACGGAATCAGCAAGTATGTGGCTTATTTTGCGTTCTTTACTAGGTCTCGCATAGTCGAGCTTGTTTAGCCAAAGCTGTTATCCAATTTCCTTTGGATGATGGCAATAATTTTGCCATTCAACCGTTGAAGTTTACTCTGGCTCCAGAGGTTTGGTACCAGGGTATTTGAATGAGAAATCTCATAAAGCTATGAATACGAACTTCCCTCATCTCAACATAGGGCTCATCCCAACTTTTTACGGCAGCCAAAAACAATATGTAGGTACCGTGAGTACAAGGACCAGGGAAAAGGAAAAGAAAAGGGACGTAAAAAAATTCAGAAAAGAAAACAAAAAATTAAACACACAGAATTTTTCTTTAGCAGACCTGGTTGGTAGAACTAAACTTCAATCGTTTTCCAAAAACTAGTGGTATTTTCACAACGATCAGACCAATGGAAGGTTGTTAAAACGCCAATTGAAAATGCTAGGTATGGTCCAGGAAAACTGTATTGAACCACCTTGAGATTTCACGATTTGAGATTCAATATTTACATTTAAAATAGCTGTCAGTAAACTATTTTCTGGGGAATAACCCTGAGATAGTCTAGCATCCCATCCAGGAAGGATTCCAAACACTCTTAATCGCTTCGTGCATTATCTGGTAAGCCTCACGAGCCACTATGTTGGAACGCCTTAAGCTCTTTTCAATTGCTTTTACGGTCATGCGCTATATACTCTTTTACTTTTACAGTTGTATTAGGAGAACACAGGATACCCCTAAAGGAGTTACTGGAATTGTCTCGTAAGTGGCTTATTTTGCGTTCTTTACTAGGTCTCGCATAGTCGAGCTTGTTTAGCCAAAGCTGTTATCCAATTTCCTTTGGATGATCGTAATGATTTTGCCATTCAACCGTTGAAGTTTACTCTGGCTTCAGAGGTTTTGGACTTTTTTCTTTTCTGTTTTTCACTTCAATGTGAGTTTCGGTACCAGGATATTTGAGTGAGAAATCTCATAAAGCTTCTGAACGGAAGGTACATTAGTGAATTTAATTTTTTGCATTCAGACCTCAGTGGCCTCTCTGATCAATACCTCACGAACAAAATTAATTCGTCATAAATCGTAAATCATCTAATTATGGAGCGGTGCCATATAACGTCACGGCAGCCATATTGGTGTTACAAAACAATGAAACGGCGGCCATGTTGGTGTACCAAACCAATCCTGTGGGAGTTGAACTCATACTTCATATTGTTCCAATAAATTTGGACATGCGTTGGCCACGTGAATAAAAACGCCCTATACTGAACTCGTTTTTGTACCATAAATTACGATTTCACTAAAAAAAATACATCATGCCAAGCTTGATTCAATCCAGAATCAAAGAAGTGTACGGAGACACCATAATGGGCTTTTGGATAAAGGTACCGTGGTCGCGGCAAAATGTGGTCGATTTGTTTCATACCATACCACTGTGATAAGTTTCCTGCGGAAAAAGTCGATAAAAAAAAACAATAAGAATGTCATAAGAATTAGTCACGAAAACAATTTACTTTTCAAAATTAATTGTTTGGACAGCCTTCTGTAGGAAGAATATTAGACGGTCACTCTTGAATTTTCCCGGGTTGCTTTCATTTTCAGTCAGTCGCTGTTTTCTTTTCCCGTTCTCACTTAACCTTTTTTGCGACCAGAAGTCTCCTAAACTCATTTATGTTCCTTCTGTATTTTTAACATATTTTAGATCATCCTGAAAATCACCTCTAGGTGATTGGAGACCTCCTTTTGAAAAATTAATTTATTAATATTTGGATACTCTTTTCTTTCCGGGAAAGAACCTATATGTGAACACAACTTTTCCATAACAACTCCATGTGCTCTCTCCCTATTTCTTTTCTTATCCCATAATACACAAAGTAATAAGTAACAGATCAAGTCCCCCCGCGCGGCGGGCGCCTTGGGCTTTTTTACTCAGCAACAAATGTTCAGTTCAATCGTCTGTCCATCCTCCCCCCCCAAAGAGCGGATTCCGGGCATCAGCTCTTTCCTTCACATCACTTTCTTCGATCATCCGAGACGTTCAATGGACACAGTCGAGTAATTGGACGGGTAAACTTGTGGCCTCTTGTGCTCACTTGGACAACGCGCACCCGCCCATCTTGCCCTGGAAATACTTCTTCTACTCGTCCCAGAGGCCATTGTCCGCGTGGTGCGTTTGGGTCTACCACCAGCACTACATCCCCAACCTTCAGGTTGTCTTTCTTTTCCCTCTATTTCTTCCGAGTGTTCGGCGTCGCTAGGAACTCCTCTCTCCACCACTTCCAGAATATCTTCACCAGGTTTCTGGGATTAAATGCCAGCTCATCAGTCACTTGAGGTGCTAACTGTCCTCCTAACTGACCAATTAAGAAATGGCTCGGTGTCAGAACCGGTTCATCACGAGGGTCAATTCCCTCATAGGAAAGGGGCCTCGAGTTCATAAGAGCTTTCACTTCTTTGATTGCAGTCTGCAATTCGTCATCATTGAGTCCAGCATTCCCCACTATCACCTTCAAAGTCTTCTTGGCTACTTTAATCAGAGACTCGAACACGCCACCAAAGTGCGAACCAAGTGGGGGATTCCAACTCCACTTTATCCCCTTGTTTGCCGCATCATCTGCAATTCTCGTTTGGTCCAGTGATTGGATCAGTTCCCTCAGCTCCCTTTCGGCTCCCACAAAGTTCGTTCCATTGTCGCTAATAACTTCTTCTGGCTTTCCTCTAGTGGCCACCATGCGACTAAATGCCTTCAGGAAATCTGCAGTGCCTAGTGAGAATGCCAGTTCTAAGTGAACAGCTCTAGTTGTAGGACAAGTAAAGAGGCACAGATATCTCTTGGCAGATACTCTTCTTGTTATTTTCGTGACAAACGGCCCAGCATAATCCACACAGCACTTGGCAAACACCCTCATTGGCATTCCCAGTCTCGACGTTGGGAGTGGTGCCATGATTTGCGCTGCTGGCTTTGCACGTCTTCTCTCACATGACTTGCATTCTTGATCCCAATTCTTCACTTCCTGCCGACCGTCTATGATCCAGTAACGACTCCTTACTTGCGCTAGCACGTGATTCACTCCTGCATGACGGCAACGATGGTGAACATCAGCTACAACCAGTCGCGTGATGTGATGCTTCTTGGGTAGAATCATCGGATGGGCAGCATCATAAGGAAGTTCTGCTCTATTTAATCGCCATCCTACTCGCAACACGCCTAGTTCATCCACAATTGCGGTCAACGGTTTCAAATGGCTCTGCTTACTGACTTCTCCTCCTCCTTTCAATTCCTTTATCTCTTTCGCGAATCTCTCCATTTGTGCCTGTTTCACCCAGAGCTTTCCGGCTTTATCCAGTTCAGCTGGAGTTAGTATAACTTCTCCACAGGTTTCATACTCTGGATTCTCAGGTTTCGCTGATTTCTTTACTTTGGCTAGTAGTTTGGCGACAAATCTTAACACCCACGCCGTGACTCTGATCAGCCTAGTCCAACTTGAGAACTTCAAGGGATCTAACCATGTCTGGGAAATCTCGGCTGCAAAGGCCATCTTCGATTTTGCTATCTTAGCAAGATAGTCTTCAGAACGTTCTTCCACTTTGATCCGTTTCCTCTGAGGCCTATCCTCTTCCTTCTTGTAGAGAAACTCGGGCCCGCTAAACCAACGATGATCACTCGATAGTTCTTTCGCATGTAGCCCTCGTGTTGCATCATCGGCACAGTTTAAGTCGGTTGGGACGTGGCGCCACTGTCTGGGGTTAGACTTCTGATGGATCTCTGAAATCCTGTTCGCAACAAACGTCTTGTACCTCCTAGACTAACCCTGAATCCAGCAAATGACATCCTCGCTGTCTGTCCACAATGTGCAGTTTTCAAACGTCACCTCCAGTAGCTCCGAAACCTTTCTCATCAGTCTCAGTCGTAGCACTGCGGCCATGAGCTCTAATCTAGGAATGCTTATCGCTTTTGTAGGTGCGACTTTAGCTTTTGCTGCTACGAACCGCACAGTCACTTCTCCATCTTCATATTCATGCCGAACGTAACTGACTGCTGCATAGGCCAACTGTGAAGCATCTGTCATCGTGTGGATGGATGTATCAACAACGCGTTTCCCGCTCACTCGGTAGCATCTCGGCACTTCAACACAGGACAGTTCTGGTAGTTCACGGAACCACTCTTGACACTTCTTCCTCAACTCATCCGGGAACTCGTCATCCCAACCGAATCCAAGTAGCCAGGTCTCCTGCATAGCCATCTTGGCTCTGACCGTAAATGGTGCTAACATTTGCAATGGATCAAACAATGTTGCCAGTTTCTTTAGGAATCCCCGCTTTGTATACTCAATGTCCTGTGGCAGTTTCAACAGGAACGTAAACACATCTACTACGGCATTCCACTGGACTCCCAGAGCTTTCATGCAAGGTAGCTTAGACTCTTCAATGTTATATTTGCCACGCGATCTTCTACCGGGATATCTTCTAGCACTTTAGGTCTATTGCTACACCAACGTCGTATCTTGAAGCCTGCTTTTCCGAGTAACTCAATGAGTTCATCACGGGCATCATGACGTCATCCATGTACATCTGTAAAAGTATGATAGCTGCTGCTAGGGGGCAGACTTCTTTGTTGTCTTCTGCATGCTGCCGCACAACATACTGGGCGAGGTATGGCGAAGCGCGGTCACCAAACATCAGTCTTATCGCTTCGTACACATCTGGAGGTCTGGTAAGATCTAATCCTCTCCACAAGAAGCGATGGTATCGCCGGTCGTTCTTTGCCATTATTACTTGGGAAAACATCTCTGTCAGATTTGCCACCAAGGCCACTGGGTTTCTGCGGAAACGTAGTAACACATCGAAAATGTCCTGTTGCAGCTTTGGTCCAGGCAACATGGTGTCATTAAGGCTTATTCCTCCATATCTTGCAGCCGAGTCATAAACTATCCTCACTTTGGTAGTTTCTTTATCTTCTCTCACCACAGGAAAATGGGGTAGGTACCAGCTTGGCCCATCGTCGACTTCTCCTTGCTCCAGCTTCCGTATGTAACCCTTGTTTACATTGGCCTTATTGGATGTTTTTCAAGAGAGTAGAGTCTGTCTTCAGCACTCTTTCTGTTGCAGTACAGCGGTGGTTCATCATCTATCCATGTAATCGCCATTTCATATCGTCCATCAGTATAACATCTTGTCTCTGTGCCGTTTTTCGTGCTGCAAGCATCTCTTCTGGTGTCAAAGTCTGGTCCCGGTCTGAGATACCCATCACATCTTCATCCCACATCTTCCGCATCAGGTCATCAGCTCGCACTTCTGGAGTGGAGTTCGCATGAAACGTGTATGCATGGCTGGCTGCTTGACACTCGCCCAGTTCTCTTGAAATATGCCCAACAATTGTCCATCCGAGTGTTGTCTTTACACCCACAGGTTCTCCTGGTTTCCCTACACGATGCTCGAGTGGTAAAAGCAGCTCCTCATAATAGTCACTTCCAATCAGCAAATCAACTTCTCCATGCCCAGCTGGCTTTGGTATCTCCAGATCACAAAGATGACTTAGACTACTCGTAGTGTGAAACCAATCTATCGCTTTCATCAATGTTCGGGGTTGTCCATAAAAGGATCTCTCTCTTGGCACCACCGTCCAAACTCTCTAGCTGCACAGTAACAGTGACAATTGATTTTGCTCCAAAGACTGACACACGTAATGGGCGACTCTCAGCTTCTAGGCCCAGTACATCAGCTATCTCTTCTTTTAAGTATGACGAACCAGAACCTCCATCAAGAAAGGCGTTAACTTTAATCCTTACTCCGTTTTTTCCTTGCAGGATCACGGGTACCATCTGCAGGGCTACTCTGCCAGGGCGACTCACACTAGTGCTTTTGTCAATTACTCCACAGGTGGCATAGATTGTAGGCGTTCCAGTCGTTGGAGTCCCTTCCACATCGGCTTGGGAGGGGTGAAATGTCTAGGCTGAAGGGTTCAGCTTGGGGGTCCTATGGTTGCATGCAGCTGTGCGTGATGCCTACGGTCACATCCTTCAACGGGACATGTCCCTTTCAGTAAACAACGCCCAATCCGGTGGTTCCTCTTAAGGCATCGAAAGCATAGGCCAAACTTTTTCGCCAACTGCCACCTATCTTTAACAGCTGCTTTCCTCCAAGTTTCACACGATGTGATTCCATGCTCTTGCTTGCAGATTGGACATTCTTCTTTGGTTCCTGACGTTGCAAATGTGTTACTCTGCATGTCTTTCTGTTTGTTGGACCACCTTGATCTGCCTGAATTTGGTCTAAACTTCCCGCCATCTTGTTTAGGGGTTTCTATTGTCTTTGGGCAACCAAAGGCCATCTCTTTGACTTGCACTTCCGTTTCTAGCCACTTGTCTAGATCAACTAGGTCAACTTCCTTGGGCTGCAACTCTAGCTTTCGTCTGCTCCACCGTTCAGCAATTACGGGAGGTAGCCTACTGATTACTAGCTGCATGTTGGATGCTGCTTTCAAATCTGCTTCATGATCATAACTCTTCAGTGTTCTTACAATGTTGTGTAAGTTGTCCACAAATGTCCTCAAACTCGAAGTGCTGTCGTCCTAAAGTGCGGGTAATTCCAAGAGCTTGTTAATTAACGACCTTGAAACGAGTTCCGGATTTCCGAACCGGTGAGTCAATTCCTTGATAGCTTCTTCATACATTGTTCCAGTAAAGAACATTCCAGCGATGGCTTTCTCCGCTGATCCCCGTACTGAGGCTTTAAGATAGATCATCTTTTGGGTTTTCGTGAGCCGTTGATCATGCACCAGTGCTTTGAACATTCCGTACCAGTTGGGCCACTCACAGGGGTCCCCATGAAATACAGGCAGGTTAATCTTGGGAAGAGAAGATGTCACTGCTGACCTCACGAGGCCTGACTTCGTCAAATCCACAATAGCGTCTTTGCCTTCTGTGTCCTTAGGAAGATTTTCTTCATCCTTCAATGCGTCTGGTTCTTCCTCGGGTTTCGCTTTTGTCAGCCACTCCTTTACCTTATTCACTCTGAACTTAGTTTCTTTGCCAGGGGAGGTCTTCGTCCTTGATTTGAGGTCTCAGGGGTTTCAGGTCCATCATGATATTGTCTGCTTTGCCTGCCACCGACGTATTCTCTTCAAAGTATATCAATATCATCTTCGTCTGCCTCTTGCTTTAGAAGCAATGCCTCTTTCTCTTTCCTAACGGCTTCTTGTTCTGCTTCCTTGATTGCCATTTGTGCATCGAGTTCGGCTTTCTGTGCTGCAATTTTAGCTTCCAACTTTACTTTCTCTTTTACCTGCTCTACTCTTAGTTTAGCTAGATCAACTTCCCTTGCTACTGCTCTTGCACGTGCTCTAGATGAAAACGAAGTTCCTTTGCTTATTTTACTACCACTTTTCTTTTTTTTTTTCCACCGATACTAGCGTCTGAAGTATTACCGGCTGGATCTATTTGTTTCATTCCTTTGGGTGCGATTGCAACATTTGACTCTGATCCATCACTGTCTATTTTGAGTTCCTGATACTCAAAAGTTCTACAAATAACCTCCTCTACAACTGCCTGGGATTCTATCAACCATGTGTCCGCATCTTGCAGTTCCTTATCACAACGACACATAGTCTGAAATTCTTTATGATTCTCTATCAGTTGTTCCCATGCTCTATTTAGTTGAGTAACTGCAAGTTCAATTAACTTACGGCTCTTCCGTGACTTCAGATACTCGTCTATGATGTTTATCTTCTTCGTCAAATTAGCTCTCATCGATCTCCTTCTGTTCTTTATCGTCAGGAGCTTGTTTTGACCAGGAACATCGGTGTAATCGCTCAAATAGCTAGGAAGGTTCCGTTCACGTGTCGCGAGTGACGTCGCGAGTGTGTTTTCCTCCTCCGCAGCGACTGATTCCACTTGCGATTTCGCCGACTTTTCCGCCATGTTTCGATTCTACAGCTCTATAATCCAACGCCGATACTATTTATTCTCCTTCATCCGGCGCTCGAAGGACCACTACGGATACTCTTTTCTTTCCGGGAAAGAACCTATATGTGAATACAACTTTTCCATAACAACTCCATGTGCTCTCTCCCCATTTCTTTTCTTATCCCATAATACACAAAGTAATAAGTAACAGATCAAGTCCCCCCGCGCGGCGGGCGCCTGGGGCTTTTTTACTCAGCAACAAATGTTCAGTTCAATCGTCTGTCCAATATTATTATTATTATTATTATTATTATTATTATTATTATTATTATAATTTTTATTATTATTATTATTATATTATTGTTATAATTATAATTATTATTATTATTATTATTATTATTATTATTATATTATTGTTATAACGGCGGTGTGGACATGTGTGGACATGTCGAGAAAAGCAACCAAGGTGAAATGGACAGAAAGAATGAACAGCGATATCTTAGAGTGCAAGAAAAAAGCCAAGGAAATGGTGTCTTCAAATAACCCTCCTTATTACACAAATGGAAGGAAGAAAGGTTACATAGAAGTGATGAAGGACCTGTGGGAGGAGAGAGGTTATGGATACCTTAAGTTAATGAGTCAAAACCTGAGAGATCAGGCGTCCAGATTGGAAAAAATGCTGCAGGATCCCACGAGGAACAACGGGAACTTCAGTTTAGTGGACAGAAACGAGGGAGAACCCAAGTGCAGTGAAGGAGTGGTCTTTCAAGCGAATAGTCAAACTGCTCAACAAAACAATATTCCCCGGAAAGTTGAAAATGCTAATTTTGCAAATTCTGTGAAATTGGATTTGCATACGACGGTGATTGATGTGGACGTGGTTCGTCAAGCAGGTGATGAAGTTAATCAAACAACTTCTCCCCAGAGATTTCAAGATACACAACAGAGAGCGCAAGGCATAATTCAATCAAACCTACCCGATTACGAGGTGTTTCCTACTAAAATAAAAAACAAAACATGGGGCAATATCAGTCACGAGAGTTTCGCTGATACTATCAATGATGTTTATGACGAAATTGTCCATTTCAGGAGAAATATTTTCAATGTACCATCGGGAAGAGCCGGAAAAGCTTTTATAGAAGAGCTAACTTTCTGGATAAAGCAGTTTAATTCGAATTCAAATTTAAACTCCGTTGCTTTGAAAGCTTTTATGGTGCTCCCAACATTGATCTTACAAAAGCCATCCGCTACCTCTAAAAGCAAGGAGCATAGTGCAGCAATAGAACGAAGATTGAACCTGTGGAGGCAAGGAGATATAGATCTCTTGCTAAAAGAAATAAGATTCATTCAAGGGAAGTTTGTGAATTCGAAGAAGGCTAGAACAGTTGAGGACGTATCCAAAGTTCTTGCGAAACTGATTTTCCAAGGAAAGTTATCTGCAGCTATTAAGCTTTTGGATAGCGAGAGCTCAACGGGCCTACTCAACCTTACACCAGAAGTCCTAGAAGGGCTGAAGGAGAAACATCCGGAAGCTGCAGATATCGCGGACGAGACTTTATTATACGGGCCCTTTGATTATATTCCTCCTGGCGCTTTTAACTTGATCGACGAGAAAATGATCTTTGATGCTGCATCCAAAACAAAAGGCTCGGCCGGGCCGTCGGGGATGGATGCCGAGCTATATCGAAGAATCCTTTGCTCAAAGAATTTCAAGGCTGAGGGCAAGGTGTTGCGAGAGGAGATCGCTTTTTTCACAAGAAATCTGCTAACGATTGCTTACCACCCATCTTTGCTGGAAGGTTACACCTCTTGCAGGCTCATTCCCTTGGATAAAAGCCCTGGAATACGACCTATTGGCGTTGGTGAGGTTTTGAGGCGAATAGTTGGAAAAACTGTCGCTGGATTTTTGAAAGAAGAGATTAAAGAAGCAGCGGGCCCCCTTCAGGTCTGCGCAGGCCATAGCGCAGGTTCAGAGTCCGCGATACATGCTATGAGTCAAGTGTTTGCAGAGGAAGGAACAGATGGTATTTTACTGATAGATGCAAGCAATGCCTTTAACCAAATGAACAGAGCTGTCGCCTTACATAACATCCAGATAACCTGCAAAGAAATGTCACTTTACATCATCAACACCTACAGAAGCCCGTCGAGACTCTTTATTTGTGGCGGAGGTGAGATATTGTCACAGGAGGGTACGACGCAGGGGGATCCCTTGGCCATGCCCTGGTACTCAGTCAATACATCTATCATGATCCAGAGTTTAAGGATAAGCACACCAGGTGTTAAACAAGTATGGCTAGCCGATGATTCTGCGGGAGGTGGACAAATCGTGCCCTTGCATAATTGGTACAATTACCTGAGTCAGGAAGGAAAAAAGTATGGTTATCTAGTGAATGGACCAAAGAGCTGGCTGATTATCAAGTCGGACGAACTTGCAGCTGAGGCAAAGAAGGTGTTTGGAGATGAGGTTAATATTACAACTGAAGGTCAGCGCCACCTAGGGGCCGTCATCGGATCTCGACTGTTCAAAGATCAATATTGTCGGGAAAAGGTCCTTGGATGGAAAGGAGAACTCAAAGCCCTATCTGAGATAGCTAGGAGCCAGCCTCATGCAGTCTACAGTGTTTTCACGAAGGGTTACAAATCCAAATTTACCTATTTCATGCGCACAATAGAGTCGTTTGAAGATGAAGATTACGTCGACCCTATTCAAGAAGTGATCGACGACTTACTCCTCCCAACACTTTTCGGTCAAACGGAGCCCCTCCCTAGCAATCTGCGTCAGCTTGTTACTTTGACACCCGCTCAAGGAGGGCTCGGCATGCCTGACTTACAGTATGAAGCTCCACAGCAGTTTGCTGCTTCTACGACAATAACAGCATCGCATGTAGATTCTATTACTACACAGAGCACGTTTATGATGGCAGGCGAGAAGTCCACGGAGTTAAAGTAGTTAAAAAGACAACATCAAGCCTTGAAAACTGCATCGGCGAAATCGAGAATGGAAAGTATAGATTCCACTCTACCCTCTGATCTACTGCGGTCAATAAACCAATCGAGAGACAAGGGTGCGAGCTCGTTGCTTACCGCAGTGCCTCTTATCGATCAAGCCTCAGTGCTGAATAAACAAGAATTCAGAGACTCTCTGCGTTTAAGGTATGACTTGCCCCTATCTGATTTACCAAGCAAGTGTGTTTGTGGTGAGAAGTATACCGTCTGCCATTCCCTCTCATGCAAAAAGGGAGGGTTCGTGGCGCAGAGACATAATGGCGTTCGCAACCTTGTTACCTCTTTTCTTGGTAAGGTTTGCAAAAACGTTGAAGTCGAACCACAACTTCAACCTCTCGATAATGAACAATTCAACCTCAGAAGCACGGTGACAAGTCCGGAGGCAAGGCTGGACATGAAGGCTGGGGGCTTTTGGTCTCGAGGAGTTACAGCATTTTTCGATGTCAGAGTAACGCATGTTAACTCCAAGTGTAACCAGGGAAAAGCAACATCCACAATCTTTAAAGAGCAGGAAGAGGAGAAAAAGCGGATGTATCAACAGAGGGTGCTGGACGTTGAAATGGGATCTTTCACTCCCTTAGTTTTTGGAACCAACGGTGGAATGGGAGCTGACTGCAATTGCTTTCTCAAACGCCTAGCCGAGAAGCTCTCAGAAAAGAATGAGGAACCTTATCACATTACCATCACCTGGATTAGAACATTGCTTTCTTTTGAGATTTTAAGGTCGGTACACACATGCGTGAGAGGCTCCAGGACACCTTTCCACAAAATTCCGCAAGGAGATTTTATTGATGACTGCCGTTTAAATGCGAGCGAAGCGGGTGTCCGTTGAATTTTTTTTTTTTTGAAACTATTTGCCGTCACGAGTTTTGTTCATTCAAATAGTCTTGGGATTTTTAATTTTGCTCTGAAAATTTTACTAGTTGATTTTCTGGCATAATTTTTAGCTTAATTACTGACTATTTTATTTTATTTAGTTAAAATGAAGTTTTTAGTATATTCCTATATATTTATAATTGTAACTATCATTTTAGCATATTAATATTTTGTAATTTAGGCGATAGTATACTTTTTCTCATTATTGTTGTTTAAAGCTTTAGTTTTGAAATTGCTTACAACCAATACTTATTTTGATATTTAATAATACTTAAGATTGTAATATACATAGTAAGAGAATTTGATGTATTATTATTAGCAGTAGTAGGTCATATATTGTAAATTTAAGTTTGTTTAAGAATTAGTCAATAAAGCTTTATTAGTTAATTATTATTATTATTATTATTATTATTATTAGTATAGGAAGTAGCACGATTTCTAGGGGTGTCTTGAAAACAAAAAAGACCCCGAAGACCCCAAAGACCCCTAAGACCCCTAAGATCCCAAAACTTGAAAACAAAGACCCCCCATATTTTTGGGGGTTCCCGCGAAATTACGACCAGCCGGTCGCCAATTAATGCGACTGAAAGGTGAGCGCTGGTGACAAGAATTTTGAGGCTACTTTCAGCGTCTGACTGGCATTCGAAGAAATTTGTTTCGTTTTAAATCGAAAAGTTTGTGTTTTGTTTCAAGCAAGAAACTTACCTCTTGTCTCTTCGAAGCTTTTTACTTCCACAGAAAATAATTTACATCAAAAATGAAGGTTAATTGCCCCCAAAACAGTTCAAATTCACGCAGATCCACGCAATGTAATCGACATTTAGCGCCGCCATGTTTTCAGCGGTTTCAACTGCTAGCTATACCGTGGGCGCATGGCAGAAACAAGAGCTCTGTTTATCGCTCTTTGTGTGGCTTTGGAAGGCTTCGTCTTGACGGCATGTAAGAACAAAAATCTCCTGTCAAGTCTCCAAACTAAGAGAGCTATGTATTGGACAAAAACTCCATTTCAGGAATCTGACTCTTGTGATCGTTCAAGAGTAGGAGTGTTTTCATACGAAATATCGTCTTGAGACACCTCACAAAAAAGTGATTTTTTTTGGGGGGCGCTACACTTTTCCGGAGGTATTGTTAGAGGCCGGGAGTACTCAGTTTCGCCAGATGGAAAATGTGTTCGCCAAAAGGTGTCAGTAAAATCTTTCTTCCACAGCGAAACACAAGAACGCTAAGTTTTTCGTTAATCGTTGTGGCGGACATTGTACCTTCCCCCACCGGGTACGCAGGTAATTCGAACCCAAAGGCCGGGTCGCTAAGCTAAGTTTGAAACGTTCGGTGCACGGAACAAACGGTCAACGGATCTTTGGACGGCTATTGATGGAAAAGCTTTGGGAGATTTGCACGCTAAAATTGCTCCTTGGCGGACGTTTTAATCTAATGAAGAGAAGCAACGGTTAGAGCATCTATTAGCGTTGATCTAGGCGGAATCTTGAGGCGATCTGATGCTTTGGGGCGAATTTATAGCTGGATTCCTTCGGTCGATCTGCTGGGCTCCGTCACTCGAGTGCCCTACCTTGTCTCTCTTAATAGTAAGAATAATACAGAGAAGATAAAACCCACTGAAATCGCTCTAAAACCCCTCCAAACAACATAAAACCACAAGTTATACAAACAACAGGACAGGTAAGTCGATTTTATTATTTTTTCCCCTTAGTTTGAAATATTTTGTACGATCGTTGTATTCCCATACAAACTCTTATAATAACGCTATTACGCAATGTCATGTTGACGGCTCCCAGGGAGCTTGGGCTACCTGTGGTCACACATGTTCAAATAATTTTCTCTTCAACTGCGATAAAACAGTACTTGAATACCTGTAAATATCTTTTGAAGGGTACATTTTGAACAGCCTAATCGTCAATCGAAGTGTATCAATAGATTTTTTAACCGATTCTGCTTGTGTGGAACTTGGACTTTGGGCTTTCATTTAAGCAGCAGGCAGTGAAAATTGTTGGCTATTTATCATTTCTTTGGTCACCACAGCAGCGGAAAATAGTTTCCAGCGGACGACGTTTACTTCTGGTTGCCTGTGCTTCTGAACTGTTGAATAAAGACTGAAAGAAACCGTTTTTCATTCTCTCGCTTTCTTCGATAGCAGTTAAAAGAGCGCTCGACGATAAAGCTATGCACCGAACTTCGTCAGCTGACTGGTTGGTTCGCGTTGCAGCTCAATGAAAATATCAGGACTGTATCCTTTGCCTTCCACCTTAAATCGACGAAACAGTGTACTTGGTTTTTGTATTATTTTCGTTCGCCAGGCGCCTCGCCTCCTTCCATGCGTCTGCGTACTCGTCAGCAACAGGAACCATATTTGTTTGTTAAGTAGAATGTATTTAGTGCTAAAATGAATTTTGATATTATTATGATCAACACCTGACGAAAAATTAATTTGTCATAGATCATAAATCATTTAATTATGGAGCGGTGCCATATGACGTCACGGCAGCCATATTGGTGTTACAAAACAATGAAATGTTGGTGAATGAAATGAAAAACAATGAAAAACATGTTGGTGTGCCAAATCAATCCTGTAGGAGTTCAACTCTTTTCCTCTCTTTTTATATACTTCATTTTGTTCCAATAAATTTGGAACTGGCTCCCCGTGAAACAACATATGTATTATCGCGATTCAATTATGGCATTTAAATGAATGGCTTTGCTCCGGGGTACCTATCTGATCAGTTCATTAAACGTTCATCAATATCAACACGCAAAACTAGAAACTCACAGCTGTTAAATAAACCGTTATTTAAAACCGCAACTGGCCAAAGAACTTTTTACTATCGTATGGTATCTCTCTGGAACATATGCCCTTTTTGACCATTTTGTGACTTACGAATTTTTGCGATGTTGGCGACGTTGTTTGGGGTCTCCCCTCATAAAGCGAAGCAAGACCGGTGACTCGTGGTGATCTCGTCTTACAAACCACTCTCGCATCACGAAGCAACGTACAGAATCACTCGCGCGCTCGGTTTTTTTGGCGACTTCAACCGATGGAGTGTGATCACGATCATGATAGATTTTGCCATCGTCGGGGCTAGTGTGTGTATCGTCTAGCGACACAATTTGTCTTTTGCCTCCTTAGACAGTCTGCTTATTGCGCGTGACTCTCGTTTGGAATGAGAGTGCGTTATATTTAGTCACAACAGTCACATACTGAGCTTGGGCCGCCTTTGGTCGTGGGGGATAGTAAGGTAAAACCAATCAACACTCAAGTCCAAATTGTTCTAAAAATGGTTGTGTTTTCGGACTTCCCATCAGACCTAGGGACCGTTATAAAACTGGTTGACACCATCTACCGTCATTTGGCACGCTCTGCAAACAATTTGCTGTCAATAACAGGTCATTTTTAAGGGTTTTTTAAACGTCGTACAGTTGTATAGAATATATATTAAGGAATGGAGGCCTTGCGCCCATGACTACATTTGCTCTAGCTTGGGAAGTTTTACCCCTCACGAATCAATGCCAGCTTGACATACTGATTCCGCTCGTATTTCTTCATGCAGACGATCTCAGAGCTGAATAACTTTATTACAATCAAATTGTAGTTTTATTTCCATACCTCGTGTAAAGTGATATTAATGTAATGAGGTTGATTTTTTTTCATTTCGGCAGTGTCACGGCTTGAATGCAACTTCGATCTCTCCTCAGAGAGTGATGATGAAGATGAATTTTCCCAAGGTGAATTCTACGATCTTTTCTTGCTAGGGATGGAAGTCGATCTTCAATGCGAATGTAATTTTTGTAATAATTTCCACAAAAACGTAGTTACATCGCAAAACAGTTTTTGATTTGCAACGGATTCTCGCAGTGCTCTGGCTTGCACTGAGGGGTGATCGTCAAAAAAGGTCTGATCGGTACAACCAAAGATACTAGAACACTCCAAGCGCGAGTCTTATCAGGAACCCATATCAGGAGCGTGCAACTACACCATATTCCTGTCGCAGCGTCTTCACAGACCGATCTACTTTTAGTTTGAATTTACCACAAATTCTGACTCCTCAGTGACCAATCTCAAGCACAGACTTAATTTTTAACTGACGTCATCATTTCGCCGGAAGATTAAAAAGCCGCTATTGTTTTCTTTACTGATGCGCGCCCATGTAGACTGGAACAGACGTATTTCGCGGGAAAAGAAGCCTAAAGATAGACCTGTCTGTAAAAATACCGTGACATAGGCTTACTATGGGATTTGCACGCTCCTGGTGATGGGCTCCTGGTCTTATGCAGTGATTCAAACACGAAAGACCGTGTTTTGCAACATATCCAAACATCGATCAGAGAATTGAAAATAAGATCAGTTAGTTTTAGATCACTCCCGGTTTCAGAAAATTCCTGAGCCAATCCTGTCACTCGAAGTTTACTCGCGTAGACAGCCATTTAAGCGGCCTTACACACAGTTTCATCCGCGCGTGCTAACATTATCCTCTTAAGGTCTACATACCAGGTCTAAAAATAACTTTAGAGGGATTATTTTGGGAATAATTATAAATTAGGGATTAAATCTCTTAGCGCTCATACTCTCTTGGTGCTAAACACTACTACTGTTTAACCAGCAAACTTATCAGATGTAAGATATCATATCACAAAGATGAAACTGACTGATAACAGGCTTGTTAATGGACCTTGACAGATGTTCTTTATGGAAAAATATTGCTAGTGACATTCTGTGTAGTCTTGAACCTTGCTGCGAACAGTGTTGTAACAACTCGTGTAAAAAATGATATTACTTATAGAAAATCTTGATAAAGCCGAGTTGTTTATATGGGGTAAGAAATTTCCTTGAGACATGATCAGCCACTTGGCTGCGTAGAAGACCTAAGAGAAGCCCACTGAGGTAAAAACAATTCGACTTAATTTTGTTCAAATCAAAAATATCTTTTTCCCGCGGAAGTTTATTTGGTGATGTGTTGATTCAGGTACGAAAGGCAAACCAGAACAAGAGAAAAGGTTATGGTAACCTTAAGGTGCCTCGATACAGCTTTTTCTAGACCATACCTAGCATTTTCAATTGGCGTTGTTCTACCAATCTATACTGACTTAGGATATTTATTTTTTATATCGGGATTTTGTAACGCAACTTTTCCCTGGGTTTGAGCGCAAAAGGTTGCGAGAGTAAAAGGCCGGGAAAAAGGAAACGAAAAGGAATGTAAAAAAATTCGGAAAAGAAAAAGAAATAAAAAAAAATCAAACACACATAATTTTTTAGTCTTGCATATTCCCCTTATTCCAGAAACTGGCATAGCTTTTTTTTAGCAGACCTGGTTCGTAGAACTAAACTTCAATCGTTTTCCAAAAACTAGTGTTATTTTCACAACGATCAGATCTATGGAAGGTTGGTAAAACGACAATTAAAAATGCTAGGTATGGTCCAGGAAAACTGTATCGAACCACCTTAAAAAAAACTTGAGATTTCACGATTTGAGATTCAACATTCACATTTAAAATAGCTGTCAGTAAACTATTTTCTGGGGAATAACCCTGAGATAGACTAGCATCCCATCCAGGAAGGATTCCAAACACTCTTAATCGCTTCATGCATTATCTGGTAGGCCTGATGAGCCACTATGTTGGAACGCAGTATTTGCCTTAAGCTCTTTTCAATTGCTTTTCCGTTCATGCACTATATCTTCTTTTACTTTTACAATTGAATTGGCAGGATGGAGTACATCGGAATCAGATGGTAAGTGGCTTATTTTGCGTTCTTTACTGGGTCTCGCATAGCCGAGCTTGAATCTTACTCAGTTTCAGTGCTTAAGAGCTTCTCCAGTGACATTCCCTTTACGGAAAAACAATTGGAGTCCTTGAGCCACTATGTTGGAACGTAGTATTTGGCTTAAGCTCTTTTCAATTGCTTTTACGTTCATGCGCTGTATCCTCTTTTACTTTTACAGATGAATTGAAAGGATCTGAGACATACAGAGTACCGAAATCAGCAAGTATGTGGCTTATTTTGCGTTCTTTACTGGGTCTCGCATAGCCGAGCTTGAATCTTACTCAGTTTCAGTGCTTAAGAGCTTCTCCAGTGACATTCCCTTTACGGAAAAACAATTGGAGTCCTTGAGCCACTATGTTGGAACGTAGTATTTGGCTTAAGCTCTTTTCAATTGCTTTTACGTTCATGCGCTATATGCTCTTTACTTTACAGATAAAATGAAAAAATTGAAAAAAATGAAAGGATATGAGACACACAGTACAGCGAAATCAGCTGGTATATGGCTTATTTTGCGTTCTTTACTGGATCTCGCATAGTCGAGCTTGTTTAGCCAAACTTGTTATCCAATTTCCTTTGGATGATGGCAATAATTTTGCCATTCAACCGCTGAAGTTTACTCTGGCTTCAGAGGTTTTGGACTTGTTTCTTTTCTGTTTTTCACTTCAATGTGAGTTTCGGTACCAGGATATTTGAGTGAGAAATCTCATAAATTAAGCTTCTGAACGGAAGGTAGACTATTGCATTTCTATTACATGTAATACGCTTCCATATTTACTTATCTAGTTTGTTTTATTTCTTTCTTAGTATTATTAGTGAATTTAATTTTTTGCACTCAGATTCCTTCGCCTCTCTGATCAATACCTCACGAACAAAATTAATTTGTCATGAATCATAAATCATCTAATTATGGAGGGGTGCCATATAACGTCACGGCAGCCATATTGGTGTTACAAAACAATGAAACGGCGGCCATGTTGGTGTGACCAAACCAATCCTGCGGGAGTTGAACTCATACTTCATATTCTTCCAATAAATTTGGACATGCGTTGGCCACGTGAATAAAAACGCCCTATGCTGAACTCGTTTTTGTACCATAAAATACGATTTCACTAAAAAAAAATACATCATGCCAAGCTTGATTCAATCCAGAATCAAAGAAGTGTACGGAGACACCACAATGGGCTTTTGGATAAAGGTACCGTGGTCGCGGCAAAATGTGGTCGAATTGTTTCATACCATACCACTGTGATAAGTTTCCTGCGGAAAAAGTCAATAAAAAAAAACAATAAGAATGTCATAAGAATTAGTCACGAAAACAATTTACTTTTATTGTTTGGACAGCGTTCTGTAGGAAGAATATTAGACGGTCACTCTTGAATTTTCCCGGGTTGCTTTCGTTTTCAGTCAGTCGCTGTTTTCTTTTCCCGTTCTCACTTAACCTTCTTTGCGACCAGAAGTCTCCTAAACTCAGTTATATTCCTTCTGTATGTATTTTTAAGATATTTTAGATCCTCCTGAAAACCACCTCTAGGTGATTGGAGACCTCCTTTTGAAAAATTAATTTATTAATATTATTATTATTAGTGATTTTGTCTGTGTAAATAATGGAAATGATAACCGTGACAGCATTTAGATATCTTATCTAAATTAGTTCTCCAGTTTCTCCTAAGCTTTAGCTTCGATTGAAAAGAGACATCAAGCATTCGAGACCGTTTTCTTTATCACATTTCCAAACATCTCGAAGTTCGTCAAAACCTTTCTGCTAAAGGTCTTCTTTTCCAATCTCCTTTTGGTGTTTGGAAATGTGGTAAAGCACTGTCTCTCGCGTTTGATAAATTACTCTAGACTGACCATCAGAGAGTCGAAGAAATGAGGTAAGTTGGAATTAAAAAGAATCAGAAATAAATCAGAAATGAATAATTATTAGTGCGATATTTGTATTTTTGTTTTTCATTTTTAGGGCCTCCACCTCCACCTCCACCTCCACCTCCGCATATGAGTGGCCATGGCAGTAAGAAATATTCATTGCCTTTATCTTTGCTCAGAATTATATTATTCTTTATTTAGTGCTTAAAAATTATTGACAATTGATGAAGTTGAAGAAGGAAATCATAACCCTGACGGTGTTTGGATATCTTATCTTAATTAGCAGAGATTTTTACGATTGTATTTCTACATTTTCTCCTAAATTTTCGATTGAGAAGAGACATCAAGCATTCGAGACAATAAATTATTGTTATCGCATTACCAAACATATCGAACTTCGCCAAACGTTTTCCGCTTCAAGCAATGTCGTTCCCATCACAAAGTCCAAGCTTGGTAGATTGGAAGTAAAAAGAACCGCAAATAATTATTTAGCATATATCGTCTTAGAATGTCGGTCACGTCATAATAGTGTGATCTTTGTATTTTTTCTTCTTTAGCGACTCCTCTGCCAGCTTTACGTTGTTTTTATGGTGAAAATTTCGAAAGGGAAAATTTGCATTAAAATACTGACAAACGAGGCCTTGTTTCATGTCGCTCTGAAATTGAGATTGGTTGATTTTAAACTACAATTTTGAATGTGATTGGCTGATTAAACTGTCCGATAACAACTTGGCGAGTAAATTAGTGGAAAATAGGAGTTTTTTAAACCAATCACAATCGACGAAATTGTAATAAATGATCAAGGACCCATTTCCAGGCTTTGCCCATAATTAACACCCAACTTTTTACGGCAGCCAGAGTAAAAGGGCCGAGAAAAAGAAAAGGAAAAGGGATGAAAAAAATTCGGAAAATAAAAAAAAATAAAAAAACTCAAACACAGAACTTTTTAGTCTTGCATATTCCCCTTATTTCAGAAACTGGCATAGCTTTTCTTTAGCAGACCTGGTTCGTACAACTAAACTTCAATCGTTTTCCAAAAACTAGTGTTATTTTCACAA
Source organism: Micromussa lordhowensis (assembly GCA_964020085.1). Lineage (NCBI taxonomy): Eukaryota > Metazoa > Cnidaria > Anthozoa > Scleractinia > Lobophylliidae > Micromussa > Micromussa lordhowensis. Next base: position 3,539,418 of record OZ026606.1, on the reverse strand, counting down.
CGATCAGATCAATGGAAGGTTGGTAAAACGCCAATTGAAAATGCTAGGTATGGTCCAGGAAAAGTGTATCGAACCACCTTAAAAAAAACTGGAGATTTCACGATTTGAGATTCAAGACTGATTCACATTTAAAATAGGTGTCAGTAAACTATTTTTAACGAGGAAATATAATTTTACGATTTTAGTTCTCCAGTTTCTCCTAAGCTTTAGCTTCGATTGAAAAGAGACATCAAGCATTCGAGACCGTTTTTTTTTTTACCACATTTCCAAACATCTCGAAGTTCGTCAAAACCTTTCTGCTAAAGGTCTTCTTTTCCAGTCTCCTTTTGGTGTTTGGAAATGTGGTAAAGCACTGTCTCTCGCGTTTGATAAATTACTTTAGACTGACCATCAGAGAGTCGAAGAAATGCGGTAGGTTGGAACTTAAAAAGAATCAGAAATAAATCAGAAATGAAGAATTATTAGTGCGATATTTGTATTTTTGTTTTTCATGTTTAGGGCCTCCTCCTCCACCTCCGCCTCTACATATGAGTGGCCATGGCAGTAAGAAATATTCATTGCCTGTATCTTTGCTCAGTTCATATTATATTATTCTTTATTTAGTGCTTAAAAATAATTGACAATTGATGAAGTTTAAGAAGGAAATCATAACCCTGACGGTGTTTGGATATCTTATCTTAATTAGCAGAGATTTTTACGATTGTATTTCTACAATTTCTCCTAAATTTTCGATTGAGAAGAGACATCAAGCATTCGAGACAATAAATTATTGTTATCGCATTACCAAACATATCGAAGTTCGCCAAACGTTTTCCGCTGCACGCAATATCGTTCCCATCATAAAGTCCCAAGCTTGCTAGAATGGAAGTAAAAAGAACCGCAAATAATTATTTAGCATATATCGTCTTAGAATGTCGGTGACGTCATAATAGTGTGATCTTTGTATTTTTTCTTCTTTAGCGACTCCCCTGTCAGCTTTACGTTTGTCGTGTCTTTTCCCGCCAAGAGTGATTATGTTTATGTATTTTCTTTGTTTTCTCGCGTCACGTGATTTTTGAGATTGTATGGTTCAGTCACGAAATTTTAAGCTTTGCTTTGCTTTGCTTTTGCTTTTCTCGTCGTTTGTCAAGTTGGTTCGAGCTCAACTGCTGCGGTGCACGGTTGTTTTCTGAATTCGAATAGTGTAGGCTGAGGATTCCGCTTTTGTGGGGCGATGAATGGGCCGATGGAGAAATATTAAAAGAACGACAAAGCTGGAGGTTTGTGGCTGTTCAGTCTCGCGTTTCAAGTACATCACATTTTTCCTTAAAATTTCGTGAGGAAAACGAAGTTGGATTAGTGTTCTGGATTGGACCCGGAGTTGCCTTGGAGATTTTACGTTTGTGAGAGTATCCTAGTGGAAAGACTTTGGAGATATCCGTCGTTTGGAAGTACATTTGTATTGTTGTTATCGTAATTGCATTCAAGATGGCGGAGTGTCAAACCGGCGCGTTTAATGTTGACATTACCGATGCTGTGGCACAGCGAACTTGGAATAAGCTGGATTGAACCTGGATTTGCTTTATTAAGTAATCTATGTACCCGGAAGTGAATTTAAGCGGATTTAAGATTGCGGAGAGATTCGCCATTTGGAGGTACGTTTTCATTGTTATTTTTGTGAACTTGATTGTTGCAAGATGGCTGAAGGCCAGGACGGTATCGATAATGTCGAAGTAGCGGGAAAAAGAGCTCTGCGTTCCGTTATTGATGATTCTGTGATTTCTGAGAGGATTGTGGCGTTGAAGAGGTCTAAAGCTGGGCATCTAAGTGAAATTACAAAGATTTATCGTAGGCTTAACGAGTACTTTAAGGATTACAAGTATTCACCTGAAGTTCGAAGGGAAGCTCACCGTTTAGACGTTCAGTGGAAACAATATTCACATGTTTATTACGATTTAATCCAGTTACTACCTGATGAAGGTGTTGAGAAGAAGCATGCGGAGAATCGCAATGCTGAGCACAATAAAATTTATTATGGCTACATCAAATCAATAGATCAATACATGATTGGCTCTGAAGAAGAGGTTACTAAGGCTGTAGACGACAAAGGCACCGTAGCAGATGGCAACCTTACGGAACCCACTAAAATTGTTTCACCTAATCTGCCAATATCTGAACTCAATGATGATGTGCGAAGTGTTTTATCTGGTTGTTCGCGAAGGTCTAGTGCCTCAAAAGCTAGTGCAGTAGCACAAGAAGATGCAAAGTTGCAGAAGATTCTTTCTGAAAAGAAATTGGAGCAATTGAAAAGGGCTAAAGAGAGGAGATTAAAGGAAGAACAGTTAAGGTTAGACAATCAAATTGCAGAAGCAGAGGATGTGGTGGAGCTGGCTAAAACCAAGGTCCAGTTTTATGAGGAGCTGGAAGATGCCGTCCCAAGTCCTATTAGTAGGGCGAATAGTGTGCTGGACATTGCATGTGAAGAGAAACCCAAGGATGTTAAAACTGAACATCTGAACTCTGAGAAGTTGGAGGATCCAATGAAACCGCTGGAGATTATGAATCATAAATCCACATTAAAGGATGAAAGGTCTGTATTATGGACACCATTAGCTGAAGCACCAGCACCTAGAGGAGGTTCATTATTCAGCTCTACCCCAGGTGAAGCAGCATTACCAAAGCTTCATGTTAAAGGGTCTAGTTTGAATCCGGCTGCACCCCCGTTTGTAAAGGCAGCATTATTGTCCAATCAAGGTCATCAGCCTGATGGTGTATCACCTCTTGCTAATACCACTGAGACTATGGTGACAAAGCTTACAACTAGTATAGACTCAATAGTAACTAAATCCAACCTTCCACCTTTGGCCGTAGTCAAGTTTTCTGGTAATCCATGTGAATACTTCCGATTTAGAGCACGTTTTGATGAAATGGTTGGTACCCAGAACATTTCAGAAACTCAGAAAATGTCACGTCTGTTGCAATTTCTTGATGGTCAAGCTAGAAGTTCCGTAGCGGGATTTGAAGGAGTGCCTGGTGGGTTGTCAAGGGCCCTAAAAACACTGCAGCAACGTTTTGGACAACCGCACATAGTAGCGAAGGCGTGTGTTGATGCCTTGGTTGATGGACCAAACATATCGAGCAATGATGGCCAGGATTGCAACGGTTTGCTGATCGATCAAGGGTGTTGTATGAGACTTTGAAGTCAATGAATGCTCTTCCTGAAATGAACATGACAAATCTGGCAAAAATGTCAGGAAAGCTGCCCATTGCACTACAAGTTAAGTGGAGAGATGAAGCTCTTCGAATAAGGGAAAGCAGAGGATCCCCAAATCTGAAGGATCTAGTGGAGTTCATTTAGCGGCGAGCTGAGGCAGCTAATGACCCGGTATTTGGAAGAGTTGGTGAGATGAGCAAGTCTGTACCTCGAAAATACCCAAGAGGTGGCCGTCAAACATTGCCACCTGTCCCCAATGCAGCAGTTGACTCTAAGGTGATGACAATGGCAACACAAGTTGGTCTCAGTGGGAGTGAGAATCCACCTACCTCAAATAAGGATCAGACCCCTACAATGCAGAAAGGTGTTGGTGTGAAATGCTACAGTTGCGACTCTGCACACAGGATAGAACGTTGTCCTGATTTCATCGGCAAATCTGTTAGGCAGAGAATGATCTTAGCAAGGTACAAGGGACTTTGTTTGAACTGTTTACGTAAGGGACATTTTGCTAGTCAATGCCAGTCATCATTTAGATGCAAACAATGTCAGCAACCTCACCATTCCTTGCTGCACAGAACAACAGAAGACAAAGAGGGTGGAGGTGTGAATCTTCAGGGAAACTCAGATCCAAAACAGCAGGCTAATGTGAATGCCACCACTACAGAACCTATTGCACCTACTGAAACAACCAGCCACACATATTCCATGACATCACGAACCAAAGTTGCGTTGCAAGTTGTCCCGGTCAAGATGATGAACAATGATGGACACTCTGTCACTACATATGCTTTGCTTGACACTGGGAGTGAAGAGACATTCCTCTCAAAAACAACACTTTAGCTGTATGTACATTGTCGGGCGAGTCTTTGGTAAAGGTCGGCGAAGCCAATGTTCAAGTGAAAGCTGTTGATATCCTCGAGGATCGTACTGTTACTATTGCAAATGTTAAAGTCAACAACAAGGGCAAAGGACTTGTCGCGATGGCCCCATTTAAAGGACCTTAAAATCCCGGATGTTGATGACAATCAGGTGACAATGTTGATTGGTGCAAACGTTCCTGAAGCCCAAGTGCATGAAGAATGTAGGAGAGGGAGATCAGGAGAGCCGTATGCTGTTCGAACGGTACTGGGTTGGGCTGTGCTTGGACCAGTGAATGTGGCTAATAGCTCGTCCTCTCAAGTAGTGAGTGTAAATTTTGTGAAATATGGTGATGAGCTGTCAGATCAGCAGATGAGACAATTCCTGAGGCTTGACGACATTGACGTGAACAGGAGCTTCAAGAAAGCTATGTCAGTTGAAGACAAAGAGGCACTGAAAGGGATGGAAAACTCAGTGCGGATAGTAGACGGTCATTATGAAATTGGCATGTTGTGGAAAAGTGTCACCCCTGAAGCACATGCAGCCCAGATTCTTCCTATATAAAGATATATTTCACTCATCGGTTTTCATTGATTATAATACTTATCACTCAAAGCTGAATATATTCCGGTGACTGGTTTTGGGTGCTGTTACAGTCCAGCTCTCTATACTCGTAAACTGACTAATCAGTAAATGAATATCAAACGCGGAACTGAGCGAAACTGAATTGAGTAATGTTAATTTAATAACACTGCTTTGTTCCATAATCAAATTCAGGCTTCTTCACAGCTGTCTTTCAGGCTTGTTTCGATGTAAGTAAATGCAGCTCTAACCTACATAAGCCTTTAGTGGAAACATCTTGCCATACACACTACAATGTTCTACACTCGTTTTTATAAACTTGTCACTATTGAGTGAGAAGAGGCTGTGGCGGAAACTGAGCCTGCAAGCCAACCGGTTGCTGAGGGAACGGGCCAGCTGATTGCTGTGCAACGCTTGCAGCAGCAATTTCCTTCGACCTTTGTGCAGCGTACATTCCCGTCAAGAGATGAATATCGTCGATAAAGGCCAGGCTCGCCAAAAAGCCACAAACCTGTCGAAAAGAAAGAGAGCAGAATTGTAAGATTGATCTTATTCTGACCCCATTCTCGTCCCCAGAACCTCAGTTTCTTTTGGTCAGCAAAACGGACTGAGAAACACTGGGACGAGAGTGCTTCTTATCTCAGCTTTAGTAGTGTTCCCTTCCTAACCGTCACGTTAGAGAGGGCTGCTAGTTATTTTTGTCTCATCCTCGTAAAAGCCCCTGATCGGAGTCTTGTTTGATCAAAACGATCAAATAAAACAAAAGTTGTCTGTAGGCCTAACCTCGCTCAGTCCGTCCTTACCACAATAAACAAAATACATTCTTTTTTCCGACTAGAGACTAAGGAAAAAAAGCAACTCGCTTACCGTGGCACCATAAAGCAACCCCACGGTCGAGCCAGGGGATGTGAAACCGCTGAAGGGATCAGTGTGAACTTTATGCAAATCGACAAGGCGAATTGTAAAGCTCACCGTACAAGTAATCAGCAGGATCGTCAAGATGACTTGGATTCCTAATGACTGAAATAAAAGTAACATCTGAAAAGGTTAGAGCAAGGGCTGAGAACATTAGAGCACTGACAACAGCTTTTCTGCTCACAAAATCTGGTGCTGCATCTATTTTAAATAACCCACAATTTCTATATCCTGCTTGTTGTATTTATTCATTCAGTCCCCTTTCCTGTCGTTAATAGACCGACAGAAGAGAGGTTTTGGGTCAGTCAGTACAGGCGGATTCATGCTGACGTCATTGTTTACATTTTTGCTCATTTGCATACGGCTTTGCGTATAGAAGGAAACATGTTAGATATGAATTCACTTCAGGCAGCGAAAGAACTAGTGAAACTTAGTACATGGTGAAATTTTTAGCTCTTTGGGTGTAATATTCAAGGAGAAATTGTCTTTCAAAAACTGCAAAATTTCTGGGTGGCAAAAGCGCTAATGAGCTCATACATTCTTTGTTAAATTTTGAGTTTTTAAACCCGTGTTGCACAAAAATTATTCAATACATCAGGTCCATATTCACTGGCAGAGTAAATCGTACTATGGCCTTTCAATATTCAGAACTGATTTATTTGTAGCTCCATCAGAAACTGAATTGCTTATGCTAATGAGGCAAACATTGTAAACAAGGATTCCCCTATAGCGGTGGATGCGCAGCCCGGCTCTTTTTTAACGGACTCACTGCCGCACTCACTTGACAATGGCCCTCGGTGGAAACAAGACTTAATGCAGCCTACATGAAAACGTTTCAAACCAGCTGAACCGTTGGATCTCTTCAGCTTTTTAAATATACGTCAGCTAACGACGGAATGCACAATTTATATTTCATTGGTTCAATTGTGCCTCATAACACAGCCATACTCGTCTCGGACCCTTGCCAACTGAGCAGCTAACTTTCTGAGAATTCACAAGCTAGTATTGATACTTACAATCAATGTGCAATACGAAGGTTGTCGAAAGTAACGCTTGTTTTTGTTGATGCAAAGCAAAAACACGATCTGGAAGATTATGACCATCACCCAGCAAAATATGGTGATATCCTTGAAGAAGTTCGCTCTGCCATCCAAGCCGAACGATCTGTTTGAGTAGATCACAACACAGGGCCAGGCTGCTGACAGAAAGACCTGTGAAGGAGAAATAACAAAATGAAAAGTTAAAATAAGCGCCATTTAAGCATCATATGATGCCTTGATCAGTTGACGTGTTATGTATCGCATTAATGTCAAGTTCGACGACAAATAGGGCCTGGGCTTAAAATAGTTGTATTGTAGTAAATAACGTGAACATTATATGCCGAACCGTATGGGCGGTGTGCATCTTTTTGGCTTTTTTATGTAAAAATCTATCAATCATGGTCCCCCTTACGATTCTCAGCCGTACTTACAAACTCGAAAATTCTTGAGCCATTCAAACCACTCTTCAAGTACGTCATGTTAATCTTTATCGTTCTTATATCCTCATCTTCATCCACTGGAGGTTGCGCAGGCACGCCCTGAAATTGAACGGGTTGGACTGGCTGCCCAGCAGGTACGTAGTGCTGCGAAGGTTGCCCCTGTTGTGCCATGTCGGGCTGGCCGGTAAATACCGGTTGTGGTTGACCCGGAGGCATCTGGTACATGTTTGGCTGAGGTGGAGGGCCATGGCCTTGTGGACTGGCAGCAGCTGGTTGTTGACTGGGAAAAGTCTGAGCTCCTGTTTGTTGGGCTGGTTGCTGATACATTGTTCAATGATCCAATCTGTCTGTGTTCATTAACAAAGAAATAAGAAAGTCATTTCAGCAAGGGAGGTCACGCGTAATTATAAGAAGCGATGTCCATGTGATTGAACAGGATAATGCTTCTGTTTGTGAGTCCAGAAGGCATTTAATTAGGAACATTTACGACCTTTAATAAGAATTAATGCCTTTCTTTTTAAATTTTACATTGGATTTCTGACCAGGTGCGGTTTTTCAGAACTGGTAGAAATACAGGTTATCCACCAATTTGTCATTCATGGTTGCAGGCTAATAACTTGATACTTTTGCTGTAGGAAATCTGCTAGATGTGGTTAAGTTACATTGCATCATGAAATACAGCCTCTTTTTGAATCATGAATTAAGGACTTTCAAAGACTACTTGAAGGAACTCAGATGACAAGCTCAGTGTCAACATGACAAATTGTCCAGGTTTTTCTTAGAACGTGTGTTTATTTCAGTGGACTCGCAATGATAGCAAAGCTGATGTTATTTAGCTATACCCCTGCTTTTTGAGTTGTTTTTTTTGTAAGAAAAAATACCTTTTAGTCGGCGCGGCGCGGATGTTATGGACGGGTCAATGGGTGAGTGAGTCAGTGAGAGATGTATGTATGTCACACCAATCAGATTGGATCTACTATAAACAGCCAATCAAATTTCCTGTTGTAAAGGTAAATGGTATATATATGAGAAGATCTGATCCCGATACAGTTCAGAACAGCCATATTTATTCTTCCATAAGAGAGGAGGAAGAGATAATTTGGTTTTATAAACTGGGTTGATAATGTGAATTGTCCACCGTAAAGTTGATAAAACCACCGTAAAGTTGATAAAACCAAATTATCTTGTAATACTCCCACCGACGCAGCACCACAGTTTCTTTAGAAACTTGCCCCCTTTATTCATATATTGGGTTTACTTCGGCATCTTCTGTGGGTTAGGCTGAGGATTTTAGTCATGGACGAGATGAGCCTTGAGGTTTGAAACAGTGCGTGAGGTAGTTGTATGCAAATGGCGAGATGTTTTTATTTTAAGTTACAAAGGTAGTTTGATATTTTTGTTTTTCACAAGGAGTAAATTCAATTAGACGTCACACATCGTTGCTTCTAGTTCTTACGAAATGTTTTGGAGGAGACGAGACCATTTTGATTTGAAAGAGTTCCAACGTTTACAATAGGTGCAGTTAACGATTGCTGTGTTCTTGTTGCGTGCAAATATAACGAGATATTTTTATTTTTTAGTTACAAAGGGTAATTTGACACTTTTGTTTTCACAAAGGAGTAAATTAAATTAGAGCTGGCATCATCACTTGTTCCCACGAGATGCTTACTATTTTCGGTGAAGTGTTGTTGTGTAAAAAGGGTAAACTTAGGACTCGTATAAAATACGAAAAGTTCTCTTAACTTGAGTATTTTTGAGCAAAAATTCCTCTTGGGGGTTGAAAGGGCTATGAGATCGGCGAGTGACAGGGAGTTATGCATGTGCGCGTGTCACACCAATCACAATGTGGGTTGTATCAAAGAACGAATCAAATTGCCTGTTAGAAAACAAGATGGTATCTATATTAATCTGCAGACGCGTCAGATCACTGTAGTTTGTTCAGTCAAACATTTTATGGCATACTAATTAGTTATCTTACCATGCATATCATAAATTCACAGTTTATCTCTTGCTGTACATACGCAATAACATAAAATTTATACTTATAAAATTTAAAATTTATATTTATAATTTATATATATATATATAATGAATACTGACCGAAGAATTCAAAGCAAGCGAAAATCAATGAAAGATGTAAGCTTCATTAGAAGCCGGCTTATTCAAGGTTTTTGTCAAAAGACAGCAGCTATGAGCAGTTGACCTCAGACAGTCTCACTTTTATTTGTGTTTCACAAGAAAGCTGTCATTCACCAGCTATGAGCAGTTGACCTCAAACAGTCTCACTTTTATTTGTGTTTCACAAGAAAGCTGTCATTCACCAGCTATGAGCAGTTGACCTCAAACAGTCTCGCTTTTATTTGTGTTCAGTTCGCAAGAAAGCTGTCATTAGCCGAGAAACTGAAGCGTTAATGATCCCGAGAATTATGCCTGAATTCGTTTGTTCTCGTGCACTAGGTCAAATTTTTAAAGCAACACTTGCTTCTAATGTAGGAATTTCTCGCCAATACTCAAGAAATATGACTCCGCAGTACACCAACTAGCCCATCTCTATGGCTTTCTTGGAAAATCAAAAACACAATTGTATGTTTCCATCTGGCGCAAATACTGTTTTGCAATGAACTAGCTAATTCCATGATCACTAGTTCTAGTAAACGATCGAAATTGAATTCAGTCTTACCTACTTTTTAGCGTTTAATCCCAAGCAACACAAAAGCTTCCCACACCGATTCCCAAGACACTTCATATCAAGCATTACTTTAGATGATGTGATTAAATATGCGGGAAAACGTTTCCCTTGGGTTACTTATCCAGCCAGTAATTTCGTTCCATCAGCTTTTCAAACTTTAATTCGATGAGTTATGTTTGAAAATAGTCGCATGCATTGTAAGGCCTTCGTTATAATGCCCAAATCTACATATACAGATTTTCCAAGCGTTTCCTAGAAAATATGTTCAAATAATTATACCGGCAAAGCTGGTGTCATTCAGCTAAACGTTTGTCTTTTTACTCGTCCATGATAAAATTGACACAAATTAACAGAGCTAACTGGGCAGTATTAAAAACATAAAATTTATACTCAGTATACTGACCGCTGAATTCGAAGCAAGCTAAAAGTGAAAGATGTAAGCCCTGAGCAGTTGCCCTCAAAGAATCTCACTTTTATTTGTGTGTTAGCAAGAAAGCTGTCATTTACCGAGAAACTAGAACGTTAATGATCACGAGATGATTGGTGTACACTTAAAAGCAACAGTCAGTTCCAATTGCTTCTACGAATTTCTGGCTAATACTCAAGAAATATGACTGCGCAGCAAATCAACTAGCCCATCTCTATAGCTCTACAGACGTTTCCTAGAAAATGTGTTTATATCAGTAATTACAACAAAGCTGGTGTCAGTTCAGCTATATTCTTGTCTTTTTATTAATCCCGGGTTTGAATAAAATTGACGCAAATTAACAGAGCTAATTAGCCAGTAGCAATAACTTAAAATCTATACTCAGAAAACTGAATGCGGAATTCGGAGCAAGCGAAAATCAATGAAAGATGTATAAGCCTAATGGCAAAATTCAAGGTTTCTTTTCAAACGATAGCAGCTATGGGCAGCTGACCTCGCAAACAATCTCGCTTATACAGTGGAATCCCGATTTCTCGAACCCTCATGTTTTCGAACCTCCCGATAACTCGAACCAAAAGTCGTTCCCTCTCCTCAATCGTACACTGTAATTTTAGCCCCGATTTCTCGAACTCTCCGATTTCTCGAGCCAATTTGCGTTTCCCCTGGAGGTTCGAGAAATCGGGATTCCACTGTATTTGTGTTTTGCAAGAAAGCAGTAATTTAACGAGAAACTAAAACGTTAGTGATTACGAGAATTATGCCCCAATTTGTTTTCTCACGTTATTCTCACCTGCTATAATTTTTAAAGCAACAGTCAGTTGCAATTGCTTCTAATATTGGAATTTCTCGCCAATACTCAAGAAATATGACTCCGCACTGAGTACACCAACTAGCCCATCTCTATGGCTTTCTTGGGAAATCAAAAACACAATTGCATGTTTCAAAGTAATTCCATCTGGCGCAAAATACCGAGCCATGATCACTAGATTTATAATGTTGTTTCTAGTAAACGATCAAAATTGAATTCAGTCTTACCTGCTTTTTAGCTTTTAATCTCAAGCAACACAAAAGCTTCCCTCACCGATTCCCAAGACACTTCATATCAAGCATTAGCTTAGATGATATGATTGAATATGGAAAAAGTTTCGTGGGTTACTTATCCAGCCAGTGATTTCGTTCCATCAGCTTTTCAACTTGAACTTTAATTCGATGAGTTATGTTTGAATGTATTGTAAGGTCTTCGTTATGATGCCCAAATCTACATATACAGATTTTCCAAGCGTTTCCTAGAAAATATGTTAAAATAATTATAACAAAGCTGGTTTCATTCAGCTAAACTGTTGTCTTTTTACTCGTCCATGATAAAATTGACATTAACAGTGCTAACTGGGCAGTATTAAAAACATAAAATTTATACTCAGTATACTGACCGCTGAATTCGAAGCAAGCTAAAATCAGTGAAAGATGTAAGCTCTGAGCAGTTGCCCTCAAAGAATCTCATTTTTATTTGTGTTTAGCAAGAAAGCTGTCATTTACCGAGAAACTAGAACGTTAATGATCAAGAGATGATTAGTGTAAACTTAAAAGCAACAGTCAGTTCCAATTGCTTCTACGAATTTCTGGCTAATACTCAAGAAATATGACTGCACAGCAAACCAACTAGACCATCTCTATAGCTCTATAGACGTTTTCTAGAAAATGTGTTTATATAATTACAACAAAGCTGGTGTCAGTTCAGCTATATTCTTGTCTTTTTATTAATCCCGGGCTTGAATAAAATTGACGCAAATTAACAGAGCTAATTAGCCAGTAGCAATAACTTAAAATCTATACTCAGAAAACTGAATGCGGAATTCGGAGCAAGCGAAAATCAGTGAGAGATGTACAAGCCTCATTGCAAAATTCAAGGTTTCTCTTCAAACGATAGCAGCGATGGGCAGTTGACCTCGCAAACAATCTCGCTTATACAGTGGAATCCCGATTTCTCGAACCCTCATTTTGTCGAACCTCCAGATAACTCGAACCAAAAGTCTTCCCTCTCCTCAGTCAAACACTGTAATTTTAGCCCCGATTTCTCGAACCAATTTGCGTTTCCCCTGGAGGTTCGAGAAATCGGAATTCCACTGTATTTGTGTTTTGCAAGAAAGCAGTAATTTACCGAGACACTAAAACGTTAGTGATTACGAGAATTATGCCCCAATTTGTTTTCTCACGTTATTCTCACCTGCTATAATTTTTAAAGCAACAGTCAGTTGCAATTGCTTCTAATATTGGAATTTCTCGCCAATACTCAAGAAATATGACTCGACAGTACACCAACTAGCCCATCTCTATGGCTTTCTTGGAAAATCAAAAACACAATTGTATGTTTCAAAGTAATTCCATCTGGCGCAAAATACCGAGCCATGATCGATCACTAGATTTATAATGTTGTTTCTAGTAAACGATCAAAATTGAATTCAGTCTTACCTGCTCTTTAGCTTTTAATCTCAAGCAACACATAAGCTTCCCTCACCGATTCCCAAGACATTTCATATCAAGCATTAGCTTAGATAATATGATTGAATATGGAAAAAGTCTCCCTTGGAGCTAATTAGCCAGTAGCAATAACTTAAAATCTATACTCAGAAAACTGAATGCGGAATTCGGAGCAAGCGAAAATCAGTGAAAGATGTATATACCTCATTGCAAAATTCAAGGTTTCTCTTCAAACGATAGCAGCTATGGCAGTTTACCTCGCAAACAGTCTCACTTATAGTTCGTGTTTTGCAAGAAAGCTGTAATTTACCGAGAAAGTGATTACGAGAATTATGCCCCAATTTGTTTTTTTTTTGTCTTACCTGGTATAGTTTTGAAAGCAACAGTCAATTACAATTGCTTCTAAGAATTTTTGACCCGGCAAGCCAACTGGCTTAACTCTATGGCTATCTTGACTACACGTTTCAAAGTATTCGATCTGACGCAAAAATGCGCGCGACGAACTAGCTAATTCCATGATCACTACGATTTATAATCTTGTTTCTAGTAAAGGATCGAAATTGAATCGCGTCCTGCATTTTAGCTCTTTATCTCAAGCAACACACAAACTTCCCTCATCGACTCCCAAGACATTTCATATCAAGCATTAGCTTAGAGAATATGATGAAATATGAAAACACTTCCCGATGGCTATGATACCATTTTGTTGAAATTTCATGAGAGAAAGTATGGGAGAAATACTGAGTTTAGAACTTTTGAAATTCTTTAACCGCTTAAATACGGGAGAACACACTCTTTCTTCATATGCTTTCCTCGCTGTGATCCACAGCGACACAAGCGGAAACACCCTTTTGTTTAGTTCTGCACTTCTTCAATAAGCGAGAGCATCGCTAGGCAATTAGCATCGTTTTTCTTTCCCCTTACGCTCGAGCTTGCTCCTTTTTACAAGCTTTTTTCACTGCCGACCTGCCCTTGATTGCTGATTCTGACTTGCAATATTATTTTTATCATTTGCTTGAGCGGCTTTGATGGCCAAATAACTTGCGTAGGTATTGCCATATGAAAGAGTTGAACAGTTACCTCAATAGCGATTTTGTGACACTCCAAGTAGAAAACTAACACTTGCCAAGAGTTATGCTCCCTTCGAAAACAATACGAATGATAGCAGCTCACCGCTTTTGATTTCGATGCTGCGTGTTTGCTTTACTGATATACCTTCGTTGTGATGAATGCCTAGGCTGCCTTGAGTAATCCGATACCCCAAAAGACGCTTAAGCTCTGAACCGCTTTCTTGGAAAGACAGGAACACGAGTGTTTTGAATGTCCAACGTGACTGGTTTACATTCAGTTTATGCATGCACTATTCGCCAAAGAATGAGCAATAAGCAACGCTTGAAATAGCGCAGCGGGAGTAGCGCAGCGGGACTGCGGGAGTCCGATTTGTTAATTACGAGTATGATTACGAAACGCTCCGTGTGAACGTGGAAATTTTTGAATCCGGAAAGAAAAACTGAGTTGCTGATTCAAAAAATATCCGGATACGTGTGGACGGGACCTTAATAAAATAAGGAGTTTTAGCAAACTACGACGGCAACGGCAACTAGAGCGACGCCTATTTCCCTTTCGTAAACAAGCGATGCCATTTTTAACGGTCGATGCCATAATTGGTAACCAAGCTTGCCAGAATTAGCAACCAAGCCTTTTAGAGTGGACGATGCCATATCTGCTTCTGTTCAGGCCTGGACACGGTAGAAACTGGTTATAATTTGTTGAGGGAGTAAAACGCACTCACCAAATACTTAATTGTTCATATTCACACTGGTTTGCTTGCGGTTAGCTTTTATTTGCAGGTTGGGGCAGCTCTATCATTAACATTTAAGAATGTCACGTTTTATAATTAAATTTTGCGGAAATTTGGCGGATGAACCTGGTAGTGTAGTGGTATAAGAGGGATGTTAAGAAACAGAGGTTCCAGGTTCGATACTGGGTGGTTAGTAACATTTTCATTTTTCTTTATATTAGTAGAGAAAAATTTGTTGAGAAATTTTCTAAGTGTTGCGAAAATGGCATCGCTTGTTTACGAAAGGGAAAATTGCTAGAGCGACACCAAACAAAATGTTTAATGAGCAGAACAATAGCTGTGCACGTGCGTTTTGAATCTTTGTACATTTCTTAGCCGTTCTCTGTAAAACAACAACGTGAAATGACCAAGTTCTACGTATTTTAGAAAAGCACAGGTCATTTTGTAGCCTGTGAGCAAGCTTTCATGTGTTGCGGCAGGAGCAAAGTCGATGAGCATGAGCAAAGTGAGGAGAAATGCGTCAGCGAGCAAAGCCAGCTGGTGGGGAGCCTGGCTCGCTTCGCTCGCCGACTCTCGCTTTGTTTTCCGACGATTTTCAAGTCGTGCCACCAACCTCAAACTGACAAATTTCTTTCGCATTTAATTATTAAAGCTTTTTGAGTAGACAGGATGCTGAAAAAACGTTTTTACAATAGATCGTTTTCACGTGACGTCATCACTTTCTAAAATCTAAAACTAAAGTTCCATCAAAGTTTTCATCCCCATCAGGTATAAGAGGTGACATATTTATATCTGTTTACAACTTTACAGCTCAATAGCGTGCTTCGTTTGGAAACCAGAGCATTTTGAATTTCTTGGTTATGGAGGTGCGTGACACAAGGCTACGATCAAATTTGTTGAAAAACTTATCTCATGATTTGAGCCCTTTTAGAAGCTAGAGCATTAGTGCTTCTGTAAATACTTGTTTTTCAGTACTGATAATCAGTCGCCTAGAAAGCCAAAGTAAGTTCCAGATGCTTACACTATTTTCTGGCCGCCATATTGGTGTACCATGGAGGTACACCAACATGGCGTTTTCATACTGGGCTCTGTGAATTTCTGCGAAACATTTCGACGAAGATCTGAAGTTTGGGGAAACGCACAGGGCTAAAACTTGGAGAAGTGTCTTATTTTTTTATCTTCTATAACATCACAATTCCTTAGCGTTTTCCACTGGATAGTTTTCGATTTATTTTTTTATTGTTGCGTGACAGTGAAAACGATCTATTAACAAGAAGCTATTTCTCAGAAGGAAAAAGTGTCTCGTTTACGGAGAAGGCTGAGAACGGCTGGGGTTTTGATATCTTGTTCATGAGAAGTCCCGGGGCGAGGGGAGTTTGTGCTAATGCAACGCTTTGCGCCGCACTGATAATCTCAGTTGCCAGAGCCTGAGGTTTTTCGTCCACTAGAGGCGAGGTGTAGTACTGAACCTACTGTGAAAGAGAAAGGGCTAACTGATTTAAGTTGCTTACATATATATCATACATATATCACACATATTGCATATATATCAATTATTACACTCAACACACTTCGAAATGTGGCTGGGGGGGGGGGGGGGTACTCCCCTATATCGGTTATATAGGTATGTCCAGTCTCAAAGGGTATGTTTTTTTCAGACATTTTGGTCAGAAATAGAGTATCTTAAACTGGGTATGGTTTTTGCACTCGTCTTGAATTAGGTATGCTTTTCAGAAGCATACTTTTTCATCATCTAATATTTAAAAATTGACGTCAGTTTTTCATGCGTCTGTCCTGTTATTGATCATAAATTTCGTCATCATATTGTCAAAGTAGCTGTGGATCCGCAGACTACTTTGACAATGTGATGACGAAATTCATTGTCAATAACAGGACAGACTCATTAAAAACTGACATCAGTTTGTTTTTTACGATAACAAATGGTCGAATTGCCCGCTCTCGCTCGCTGACGCGTCGTCGCACGAATTTCAAATTCATGTGTCTGCCCGCATATTGACGATAAAAATTTGCCAATGAGCGCGCGAGAATTTCTGCAGTTATCGTAAAAAAAGCTATTCAAAATATATTTAACATCATTCTGAACTAGGGAACTGAGGCAGGTCTGAAATAGGATATTAATTTAAGGTTCAGGTCACAAGTAAGGTAGAAAATCGCAGATTGTGCTCTTAAATAGGGTCAGTGCTTCGGGAAGCGGGCCGCACAGCAAATTCAAAGAATTATTTGTGAGCTAAATAAAGCTAAGAGGCAAAAGCATTTGAAGCATAATTTTTCAATTCCTGAGTCAGGAAACGCTTGATTTGAAATGATGGATGCAGCATTCTACGTTTTGTTGTCAGTGACGCAGTATAATTTTCTTTACAAAAAGGACGACTTATGTGTGATGACTATTAGGAAGCTAAAATACAATTCAGTGCTATCGGTGTTTTCATGGAAACCAGCTCTTGAAATGCCGAGTTACGTCAAAATGCAAATTTTCCTTTGTTTTAGAAGCGCGCTCTTTGGAATACGGCTACTCCAATTGTTGCGGAAAATTTGACAAATTCATGAACTAAATCTGGAAGATGTCGACACCCTACGATATAAAGAAAATCTTGTACGAAAGCCATATTATATAGCAGAGTGTATGGCCACATTGCCATAATGCGTCTAGTTGGGATGCCAGATCTGCCCCGATTCTTCATGCCCTGAAATGGAATAGCCTCGCTGACAGACGTGCAAAACAGCTTAAATCTTTCATGTTTAAAACTGTAAATAACCTTGACAAATTCGCCAATGTTAATACCATCCACAGGCATAATCTTCGAGGTGCGCAACTTAACCTGTTTATTCCGCGACCGAACACTGAGGCCCTCAAGAAAGGTTTTCGTTATAGGGGCGCGGTAACATGGAACAGTCTGTCAGCGGAGGCTAAGCAGGCCACTACTTTAAATAGTTTTTATTCCGCTACTGTACATAAGAATTTTCCTTTTTTCTAGTACTTATTATAGGATTTTTCAATAATGTTTGTAATTTTTAAGTCTTAGCTTTTTATACTAGGTTTAATGTGCACGGCTCTTTAGAAGACCACTTTGTAGTGAAAGGATCCCGTGGTTAAATAAAGCTATTATTATTATTATTATTATTATTATTATTATTATTATTATTATTATTATTATCATTATTATTATTACTGAAAAAAACAGGTACTTACATAAACACTTTTCCTAATGCTCTAGCTTCTAACAGGGCTCAAAATCATGAGATAAGTATATATTTTTTCAACAAATTTGATCGTAGTCTTGTGTCACGCACCTCCATAACCAAACAAGCACGCTATTATTGAGCTGTAAAGTTGTAAACAGATATAAATATGTCACCTCTTATACCTGATGAGGATGAAAACTTTGGTGGATTAGATTTCAGAAACTGATGACGTCACGTGAAAACGATCTATTCTTGGTTTTCACGTGACGTCATCAATATTCTAAAATGTAAAATCACTGAGCCCCTGAGTTTTCAGCTTTCTTTGGTCATTAAACATGCTAAATATATTTACTTTTGAAGGTTTTCAGTTCAATAGCAACCTTCGTTTTATAGTAGGGCATTTTGAAATTCGGTGTTTTCACGCCACCGCCTCCTGGTTAGCTCAGTTGATAGAGCGCCAGTCTGCTGTGCGGAAGGTCGAGGGTTCGAGCCCCAGACCGGACCAACACTCAGGGTCTTAAAATAACTGAGGAGAATGTGCTGCCTTTGTAAATTGATCTGCAAATGGTTAGATGTTCAGGTCTTCTCGGATAAGGACTATAAACCGTAGGCCCCATCTCCTGCATCTTCAATGTTACATGGTTAGCAGGGGACGTTAAAGAACCCACACACTTATCGAAAAGAGTAGGGCACGTAGTTCCCGGTGTTGTGGTCTGGCCTTGTCTCATGGGTTGGTGCTTTACATAGGGATAACCTCCTGCACCTTTCCCCCTTGGACAGAGTTGTCCAAGAAAATTGCTATGATCAAAGATGGCCAAGAATGTGTCACGTATGCCTGAAAAAAAATACTCATTCAGTGATTTTTAGCAATCTAAACTGTTGTGGTATTGTGAAAAGTGTTAATGTGAACATCTGCTAGCTCAAAATGGCGAACGGGTCGATTTTTATAGCAGAATTCAATTCCAGATGTTTTCATTGATTTCCGGCCGCCATTACTGTGTCCCTCTCCAGGACACAACTATGGCGTTTCCATACTGAGCTCTATAAATTTGTGTAAAACATTTTGACGGCTAACTCAAGTACGAAGCATCGCAAAGATCTGAGACTCGGCAAAGTAATCTCCTATAATATCACCAATTCTTGACTGTTTTTATGCAATAGTTTTGATTTTATTTTTTCGTTGCGTGGCCGAACACAGTTTGCTGATGCAATATTTAACACGTGCACAAGGATAATTTCACAAACATGCCGTCAGTAGAGCGATCATTTTATTTACTCAACACCCGCACTATCTGTGTTAATTTTCTCTACAATTGAACGCAGGGTATTGATGGCTTTAGTCTTTTATTACAAAGATATGCTAGAAAAGGTAACGATGCAAAGAACCCAGCAATTTTCAGGTTTTGTTTGTTACCGAAAGAACCCAGTTAAATGCAACGCATGCGCATTTGCTCGAAAAATTGAGACCGATTGCTTTAGCAGAAACATGCCGATTTCTAACGATCCAGTCATTAGAATTTAAAGACATTTGGCAGAAAAATAGATCAGAGACCGCGTGAATGATCTATCAAAAAAATCTGAATTTTCACATAGGGGATTTTTAATAATACAGAAAACGATTAACGGCGAATTACGAAAATCGCCTATGTCAAAATTTTATTAGAACCGTGTTGACAGAAGGGATTTAATATCAATTCTTAGAGTGCCAAATATAAAAACAATCTAACGACTGGATCCCTTTTAAATTAACCTGAGTATCAGGCTTTTCTTTCTCGCGAGGAAGGAGAAGGAAGCAACCGGCAAAGAAAAGCCTGACACAAGGGTCTTTATTGCAGTCTTCCACCTCCTCATGGCGTGACAAGCGTCAGTATACGCATTCGCCAATCAAAATTATTTCCGGCTGTCATGTCTACTTTGCATAAATTTTGCGTGCATGAAAGATGACAACGGCGGTTGTTTTTAATTTCGTTCGGGTTTCCGAGAATATTTGCACAACTTGCCTCGAAAATTTTCACAAAGAGTATGGAAAGTGTGTCACCACAGTGCCGCTGTTTGCTGAAACTTTTAACAAAGAGGTTTCTAATGTTTTGTGTGAAAAACCTATCATTCTTGTGGAATTATTGCTTAAGTTGAGAATTGTTGTCATTCAAGATAGTGAAGATGGCGAAAGACTGTTTGCAAAAAATGCGCTAGGAAAATAGTGAATTGCTACAGAATGTTCGCTGAGTTACGGGAGGCATTGGCGAGTGGTAGGACATTCGACAAAGGCGAAAAACTTATAGCTTCAAGCTGCTTCAAGATCAAGCGCTCCCGGCCACAAATACCTTCGACAGCCTGTCCTAGTAGTTCAATTCCTGTTCGAGGCTAGCGATCTCGCAACTGAAGTGACTCCAAAGCAAGCAGCCGACTTGTGCAAATGAAGTTAAAAGAGCTCAACGAAGACCCTCACCGCTGAACAAAGAGAGCTCTGTTTTCTGACCGATACTCAGAGCTGGACGATGAAAAAACCAGTCTGATATCCCGAGCCGACAAAAACCTGAGGAGGAAGTCTTTTCGTTTGACAAGCAGGCCTTCGAGGCACAATTTCTGTTCCCTCTTTTTAGTTCAATTCCAGGAAAGAGGCTGTAGAGCGACTTCAAGAGCCGTTTTGAAGTCGTCGCTTTCCATAATCACAAAGAAATAAATTTTCGTTCTCGTCGAGATCAGTTCACAGAATACGCCAGTATGAAATTTTTATTTCCGATGGTGTGACGTCAGGGTGCATTGTAAATTATCCAATCAGCGCCACGTCCAGAATCTGGACGTACGACATGAGCCAATAAAAACGTTTGTGTCAGGCCTTTCTCTGCAATTCCTCCCTACCCCTACCCTCTTGCTAAGAAAGGCCTGATACTCAGGTTACTTTTAAATAAACAAAAACCATTATTTAAGCCTTGTTTTTAACCAGCCCCATTGCCATGGCAACAGCACACACCCTAGTCAAAATGTGAGAATAAATACTTCTGTAATCAACCTTGAGTCTTGCAAAAAATGGGCGCCAAAGCATAAATAGTTTAAAAGTTATGGTGAATTAGACATAGGCACTTGAAAACTGTGTTCGGCCACCTTTATTAGTGTGCAGTGGCTTGTTGTGGTTGACAAAAGAGTTTTGATAGAAACTGATAAGCGCGCGTACGCAACTGCAAATGTCAAATTGACAATTAATTCAGTCCGTGCGAGTTAACTCTCTTAAGCGCGAAGTTTAATACTAAGACCAGAAATTATTGGAATCGTTATTTGAAGGAACTTTCAGTTAGAATTCTACTAAAACAATTAGATTATTCGCTCTCGATTTCTATGAGGCATAGAAATCTCGAGCTCATCATCTAATTGTTAAATATATTTCCTTTTCATTATCACTATCCGATTAGAAGGCCAGTTCGTAGTTTCTTGCCTAATATAATAACGAGAAACGTGAGTTTCAATCGTAATTCCCCATTTTCGTACGACGTTGCAAATGCCACATTTCGTTGTGATGCACCGTATTTTGGCGGACATTTTGCCGCCGCATTTAAACTAACATTAGAGACATTTAGCACCAAGGTTTTCATGCTAACGGCAAACTGCAAACGGCAGTTTCAGGTTAGGCGTTTGGCATTAGACGTTTGTGACCTCAATCGGTTTAGTTGCCAAAACATGAAAGAATTATTTCACTTGAAAAGGCCGCCATATTGAATTTCCAGACAACGGCAGTGATGATTTTCAAATGGAAACAAAAAGTCCTGTTTTCACTCATTGGCTGAAAATTATATCTAAGCATGTACTAAGAAGACTGGTTTACTAATTTTCTAACTAAGTACGTGGTATAAACAGAAATTTAGGATAAAAAACGTTCAGGTAAATCACTTACGTGGAAACTTACTTCCCCGCGTTGAGAACTCCAAACGTGACTGCAGCGCTTAGCAACGTGACTTCAAGCGGTTTGCCGTTTGAGGTTTCCGCTGAAAACCTTGGTTCTAATTACGAACTTGAACCTGAGCTGAAAACAATACCGTTTCGTTTCTGAGAAAACGAAACAAAAATATTATTGCTTTTGCAATAAGTAGAATTATGCGCAATTGCTGTTATTTTCAAACAAGCTATGTTTACTAGTGTTTTTCCAGTATTTATGTTAGAGATGTTTGAAATGATGTCGGGTGTATATGAAGCCAATTTCAGCATCAACAGTGCATAAGTTAGCCCCCGCAGAAGGCTCTAAAAGGGCCACCGAAAAATATGAGTTATTTTTTGTATTGTGCCCCAAGAACAAGAGTTTATGTGAGTTATTCCTCTATTTCAAGCTGTTGCTTTTGCGCAAAATGTATGCAAAGACTGGATGAAAACATCACATTGTAAACATTCAAAACACTCGTGTTCCTGTCTTTCCAAGAAAGCGGTTCAGAGTTTAAGCCCCCCGGGGGGGGGGGCTCCCTTATATGGGCTATGTAGGTATGTGCGGCCACAAAGGGTATGGTTTTTCAGCCGTTTTGGTCATAAATAGGGCATGGTTTTTGCACTCTTCTCTCTTAATAATAATGATCTTTACAGCAAGAAGCAACCTTTTCATCATTTTCGATGAGATCATAAGCCAAAGCCCTTCATAAATTATGTTTAGGACAACTGTGCCAGCCGCAACGGTCATAAATAGGACATCAAATGTTTGGTCAGGTCATAAATAGGGTAGGAAAAATCGCAAATTTTGGTCATAAATAGACCTCTTTAGCTCGGGTGGTTTGTTGCCCCATTTCAGACCATGTGATGATACTCTTGGGAATTCTTGCTTTCAAATTTTCAAATTGTCCCATGTATATGAATGAATTATTTTAAGGCTGATAAAAGAACAATTCTCAAGAGAATATCACGTGTTCTGAAATAGGAAAACGAACCATCCAAGCTAAAGAGGTCTATAGAGTAAGGGTTTTGGGAAGCGGGCCGCACACCCCCACCCAATTTTTCTGTGAGTACCCCCCCCCCCGGTGGTTTCAGCGTCTTTTGGGGGTATTGGATTACCCCAGGTAGCCTAGGCATTCATCAAAACGCCCAGCATCGAAAGCAAAAGCGACGAGCTGCGATCATTCATATTGTTTTCGAAGGGAACATAACTCTAGGTAAGTGTTAGTTTGCTACTTGGAGTATCACAGATCGCTATAGAGGCAATTCTAATCAAGCAATATAACTGTTTAACTCTTTCATATGACAATACCTGCACAAGTCATTTGGCCAGCATCGAAACAGCTACATCAAATGGTCAGAGTAATATATATGTACTAATAGATATATGTAACTGTACGTAAGTCAGAATCAGCAATCAAAAGCAATTATTAAAGTTCTAAACTCAATATTTCTTCCATATTTTCATGAAATTTCCACACACGAATAGCTAATCAGGCTAATGGAACGAAAACACTGGCTGGATAACTCAAGGGAAATTTTATCCATATTAAATCATATTCTCTAAGCTCATGCCTGATATGAAATGTATTGGGAATCGGTGAGCGGAGAAGCTTGTGTGTTGCTTGTGATAAAGAGCTAAAATGCAGGACTGAATTCAGTTCGATCGTTAACTAGAAACAAAATTATAAATCGCAGTTCTCTATCAATCGATCAGTGACGTCTTTAGCCACGTTAGTGTTCGTTTAAGCAAGCGAACTTTATCTCGAACATGGCATCAAAAATGTTAGATATTATGGTGAAGCGAAACTGTGCAATTTGCGAAAATCTGCTTTGACATGAAACGGTTGAAACGAAAACTCGAAGTAAAGCAACTGATATTTTTCATTCAAGCTTGGCTCTGTCGGAATAATAGTTTCGTGTGTAGACGTTACATATATAAATATGTTTTAGGTCAAATATGTTGTAGGTCAAAATGAAATTCGTGTTAAAATGATTTTAACCTAGTTTGATTCTCAATTTTTTTTCTCTTCCAACCCTAATAGTCCAGCTGTTATCGTCCAGAATTGTTCACTTTGATGATAAAAGAATGAAAGTTTGCCAGATTATTACCATCCCTAAGACCAACATTTTTGGATATGGAGCCAGCTAAAATTTGCTACCGGTGCTCAGTACTGCGCATGCCTTAAAAATCATCAACATGGAAACGAGGCTGAAAATAAAACCCCTCTAAAATGCCATTTTTAACGCAACTTTGTGCATTTAACCTTCTTATGTTAATAAACAGGTCATAATCTTTGTTGTAAAACTTAAAATTGTGTCACGTGACCCACTTACTGGAAACTGATATGATAATGAGTGGGATGCCTTCGGCTACTGCTTCTAGCTTAAAGAATTAGTGTTTTGAAATCAAAATTGATCGCTGATTCATTACTTTCCTTTCTATTTGATTTTGGAGCACAAAATAACTGCAAAAGCTGCAAATTCTACTTTGATAGATATATTAAAATACATGTTTTAAAAACTGCTGCTTGAAAACGAGGCTCATAGGAAACAAGGAAAACAACAGTTAAAGGGGCAAATTTCCAGATCTAGTGAAACTATATATTTAGTTGACAAGATGAAGATCTGAGCAACTACATTGTACTCTCAATGAAAACCTGATGCTCTGACATAAGACAAAAACACACATTCAAACTACTGCTAAAACCATCTACTTTTCGCATTCTCTTTGCTTGATTTGCTATTTACAAAGGTTTTCCTGATCTGATCATAGACCCTTTTTGACATTTTATTGCTTACTGATCTAGCCTGTATCCTCTGGTAAGCATTCTGAAGGGCAGTCCTAATTGCAGTTGCCCCCACAGTTGCACAGACCTGTGCATGTCAAATGTGCTTTAACGCACTTACAACGTCCTCTACACACTGTTTTACACCCGCAATGGATGAGTTCTTAGCATGAATCTTTTACTTGTTGGAGAGTTGTCCAGTGAGGAACCCAAACACTGCTTTCACGCTGCCAGCCCCACTGAGAAGGACATGGTAATACTGGCTCCTTTAGAAGGGTCTGCTGCCAGACATATCCACCTTGAAACACTGCCCTCTTGGCATGGTTAACAAGTGCTGCTCTGGTTGGAGGAATGCTGTCGAGGCTTCTAGACTTTGTTGAGAACAGCTCTTGCCTTGCTTCGTTGACGCTTTTGAGGCTGCTTGTTCTGTCGTAAAGAAGAATCACAAACCTCTCAATTACTGTCATGTGTTCCTCACTGATGTCTTTGGGTGACGCTGCTAGTGCTCTGAGAACTGGCGTCAGTTTGGGAAACACTTTCCACACTTCCCACGCTGTCTTTTTCCCTCGTCCACCGAAAATGACACTGTATCACACCCTGTTATGGCATGGAACATCGGCAATGCTGATGATTTATCTTGACCTAACGACGTCGCAATAATATGCTCAGGGAGGTTGTATAGATGCTTTCCAGTACCGTAAGCAATCCACAGTTCATCTACTAGAATAGTGTTAACAACTGAAATGGCCAAGACAAGCACATCTGTATCATTGCTTCTGATCTTAATCCGCTTATGACCTGACAAGCTGGCATCTAATGCATGAACCATCAAGCGAGTGTCTGCCTCTTCGTGGATGCAAGGTTGTAGGGCAGGTAGTTCCATTCTGTTGGTTGTTGACAAGACACCGTCACCATGCGTGCTATAGATTTCCTTTCCATCTGGGATTGTCAGGGTAACCACCTACAAACAATAATAGTTACCATTTAATTATTATGCATCCAGATTTTCTTTTATTATTGCTATTATTATTGCTGTTGCTGTCACTGTTACTGTTACTATTGTTACTGCTACTATTACTAATACTACTAAAGAGATTGCAATTGTATTGAAGTTTCTATTGAAGAAATTGTAATGCACATCATATAATCATTGTTGTTACCTTGTTTGCAAGAAGCTTGAACAGTTCATCCTTGTTTTGGTCCACTCTTAGAAACCCTTTCCAATCAGAGGGAATTCGAGTAGACGGAAACACTTTTCGCAGTTGACCGGAGCCCCTCTTTTCCCGCGCAGATTGTTTCAAGGATTCCGCAACATACACATCCCACACAAGGTCAACTCTGCTGACAGATTCTAGCTGTTTCATGACATAAGGTGCAAATACAGCATTGAAGTACTCGTCGAAGGTAAGTGCTGTTTTTGGTGGTAACATCTGAACAATAACGGCGCCGTCTGAGATTGCCCATTTGGGAAAGGGATGGAGGCCATGGCTGGTACTCATACTTGAAGAACTCCTTCAGATTGCCATCTCGACTTTGACAAGCTATGTACAATCTTGAAAAAAGCGCACAGTCCTCCTTCAGAACTTCTACTTTGGCTTTGTCTTTTGAAAGGGTCTTCTTGCCTTGAGTGCTGAATGTAGCTAGGTTATTTTTCTTCTGAGGATCTGTAATAGGTTTGCTTCTGTCAATGAATCGCTCCTTGACAAAGTTTTTGAACTGCTTTTCTCCAATCTTTGACACCCTCTTCACAGAATTAACAACAGCTGCATCCATGACATCTTTTGTGTGGATTGCAACTAACTCAAGACCTTCTTCTGTGAACGGGTTTCCCATTTCTTCAAAAGAGGAAATAAGACTTTTCACATCTTTAGCAAATGCACTCTGGAAGCCATGTTTCTGTTCGTGGTGGTGATGATCCTCAGCAGAAGATATGTTGCCTTCAAACTCTTCCACCATTCGAGATAATTCAGGAGCTGCGACCATCCACCTTCTCAGAGCAGCAGGATTTTCTGTGAGTCCCACGGCACCTCCTTCCCCTTTGACCTTAGCATTTACCTGTTCATGGGCGTGATCCAGCGCTATTGAAGAAAAGTATTTCTTTGTCTTGTGAACTACAAATGAGCCACTGCAGAATTGTGTATGCACATCTGGATGCTTGTCTGGAAGCTCACACATGTCTTCTGTGTTCCTTTGCATTTCTTCCTTCCATTCTTGAAATGACTTTGGTTGTTCACTGCCGTCAACTTTGGCGAGATATTCCTCATAACCCTTACTCATTAATACGTAAAGACTGGCTGCGGTTACTTGATGAGCCCGTCGCGTTCGAGTTAGATGACTTGCCGCAAGGAATGAATCAGCCACGCCTTGTGTCGCCACTGCTGCATTGCAAAGAGCCTCTGCCCAGCTACTACAGTTCAACCACTTACCCAGCATTTTGAAGGATGCCATTTCAATATGGAGTCCACCAAGCATAATGACATATTGATCTTCACTATACATTTCACCCAGTGTCCACTGAATTTGTTTAGCCAAGGCAAACAGCGGCTGGTCTACAGCAATTACTGGAATTTGGGAGGGGTTGATGTGCTCGACAGCAGACTTGAACACTTTCATGGAATGAGCTATCATAGCCAAAGAATGAGCGGTTTGCAATACAAACCTTCCTCAGCCCTTGAGGAAGGTTTGTATTGCAACCGAAATATAGGGCAATTTTGTTTTAAATAATTTAGCCGTTTATTCCGTTTCATTTAATTTTGGTCATATCCGAGGTAGGGATCAGTGTGCTGTCTATATTTTGTATTGAATAATTACTTGGTCAGTTTTATAATTGCATTTGAGGTTTCGACTGTTTTAATATCACAGCTCTTTCACGATCGATAATCATTGAACAGAAAAATATTGTTTGAAAATGAGTACCTAGAGTTAGTCCATTTTTCATAACATAGGCTGTCATCTTGAAAACCGTGAGAAGCATGGGCTCTAGTCCCCAGTTTGCAGTTAGCATGATTAAAGAATTCCACTGAGAAATCTTTTTGTAGTTTTTTAATTTGTCTTTTTATATTTAACATCATGATTTGTCCTTCTTTAAACTTCATAACAAAAAACAATATAAATTGCATGCTTTGATTTAGCCTCGTTTTCAAGCAGCTTTTTTTACGGATGTATCATTACTCAACAGAACATTTTGTATTTAACTTTGTTGCTCCTCTCCTGAAAGAAACCAAGGTAATGACTTATTTTAAACATTGACTCGAAAATCACATGGAAACTCAGAGTGGTTTGTATGTACAAGCTGCAGCCAAACGCATCCCACTCATTATCATATCAGTTTCTAGTAAGTGGGTCACGTGACAAATTTTAAGTTTTTGCAACAAAGATTATGACCTGTTTATTAAAAACAAATGTTTTAAACCTTCTCATGCACAAAGTTGCGTTAAAATTGGCATTTTAGAGGGGTTTTATTCTCAGCCTCGTTTCCATGTTGACGATTTTTAGGGCATGCGCAGTACTCGTTAACAGTAGCGAAATTTAGCTGGCTCCATATCAAAAAATGTAGTCCACAGGGATGGTAGTAATCTGGCAAAGTTTCATTCTTTTATCATCAAAGTGAACGATTCAGCATATTTTTGGACGATAACAGCTGGACTATAATTAATCATGATCCATGAATAATTTGGGTTAAGACACAAAGGAATTTCATTTCACAATACAAACATAAAAACCCCCCAGTAAAATGCTAATGATAATGCTAATGTAAACTCCGTTACAAAGAATGCGGGCAATTTGAGTCGGGCACGTCAGTGTCTAAATACGTTTGCTGAAATCAGTAATAGATCAACTTTTTACTGTTTTATTTAAGTCGGCATTGTGGTGCGGGCTCAATTTGTAAACGGGATAAGTATAATATTATAATATCGAAAGCCTATCCCCCTCACTTAACGTTTTAGTCAAAAGAGAGCAATATCAACTTTAGTTCTGAGGAAGTTAAATACTCAGAAATCACGCTATTGTCGTTTTGTATTTTTAGATCATATTTTAGATAGTTAGGTGTCCCCTATTAGCAGTGTGGAATCCCCTCTGCTAGATTTTGACAGACACATAAATAAAGTCATTATTATTATTATAATAAGTTTGGGCACGGGCTAACCCAGTTATGTTTCGCGAACTGGCAGACACTGCGAGGAACTGAACAGCTAGCTGGCTGAAAGTAATGGTTTGGTTGAGAAAATCTAGCCAGGTTCGTAACCCGTGGACGTTACAAATCTTATAGGTTAACAGGTGAAGGTCTGGTTTAATTTCCGTGTAAAAGACAAACACCACACTAGCTTAACCAGACTATCAACAAGAAAACGTTTAGATGAAAAAACAATATGAGCAATGCACCTTTCTTGGTTTATTTATATTAGCGGCATATACCTAGAGTCAGATACTCAGTTCTTTTAAAACAGGCACAACATCGAATTTTTTTAGTATGGTCCATCCAACTGGTCCAAGATGAAAAGGTGGTTCCCCGAAGAGTTCGAATTTTGTTATGGGGAACCCAAGATGGAGTGCACATAAATTAGTTTCATTTACCGAGAATGGACCACGGGGATTCATTAGTTTACCAGTAGAGTTTCAAAACAGCCATTCAAGTCAATACTCGATTGATCTAGCTTGCAGGGTCAGAAGTTGAAATGGGAGATATTGGTGTCATCAGTATGGACCTCGCCTGCGGTAAAATTGCCCAATATGGTCACATACGTTTTGTATATATATAGTGACTGGGTTGGTGACTATTTTCGTTATGTTTTTTTTTTTAAACTGTAAGAGTTTTGAAGCCACGAACCGCGATTTTTACAGAAAGTGGACGATCATACAAGGGTTTTAACCAGGACACTGTTGCCGAGTATTAAGGCGGGGGTAAACATGAATAGGCGTGAAATTTGAAGTGATATAAAAAAAGGAAATTGTTAGGATTAAGATGGGTTGAAAACACTACCAGACAGCTGACCCCCGCAAAAGAGAGCCCCAGGTTGCTAGGGTACTGTTTGGTATCCGTCTACTAATTCTTCACTTCAAATTTCAATTTTTCAAATCCATCAAATCTTCAACATTTCATATTTTCCTCAATTTAACCTATCCTTTGAGAAAAAGATATCTGTTTCCCAAAATGCCCAAAAATCACCCAAAAATTTACACAAAACCGCCAAACAGTGGTTAATGAGATAAGCAGAGAGATTTAGTGTCGCTTGAAACGTGACCGAGATAATGGCAGAAAGGCCGTGTTAAGCGACCTCAAAACAGCTCTCACGTGTACCCCCGCCTTAAATAGAACCCTCAGATTAATTATTCTTAGATTTTTTGCGTTTTTCAGCATTCCATAACTTGGTATTCGTTTAAGGTTACTTCCCACCTTCGCGGGTGCCCTTCGGAAAAAAAAAATTGTACGCGCGCCAGTTTCAATAAAACCCCTACAAACTATATATCAGAAGAAAGCTTAATAAATGTACTTTACGAAAAAAATACAATTTCAGCAATATTTTGTTTTAGGAAATCTCAGGAGGCGGTAAGGCGTGAAACGACCGAGGGTTCTTGTATTGAATTTATCGAGTATCGGATTCCGCCATACGAGCAAAATGGCTGTACAGTCCTATTCCCAAGGCATCAATCAACAAAAGTGTGTCGGGCTTTTTCGATATTCTGATTGGTTGTCGAGATATCCACATCTTAAGTTGGAGTAGCTAAAAATATGCGAGACGTGTTGCGTAAATGGACGCCACGGGAAAAATATGTTAAATATCAAAATTTCCCGACACACTTTGGCTTGTCATTATATCAGGAATGTTGTGGCGAAATTTCACGACAATCCGTCAAATCTGCATACCCTATAAATTCGCTCAAAGTGGATGTATTCCTCCAAAAATCAAATGCGAGATTTTAGCTTGTAAAGGTTCGTAAACAACTCGCGCCACACCCAGAGATTATCACGCCTGACAAAACCGCAAACCAATGGAACAACAGGACCTCCTTGAGTCTTTTACAATACATCTCGATTTCCCGGGAAAAGCATCGCATTGCAAGACGTTTTTTTTTCTTTCTTCTTTGGGCCGGTTTTTTTTCTTCTTCTTTACCCAAGAACTTTTTCTGCTTTTGATTTTTCCATAGCAGTTAGCGTAAAGAGCCTCCACGTGGGAATTTTTGTCAAGTACGTGATGTAAATACAAATATGCAAATGACATGAAATACGAGCGATTAGCGTTTGCCGCGAAAAATTCTCCAGGGGTCTCGCCCGTTGACAGGATTATGACACCTTCGTAGTTTATTAACTTTATTTGAAAATACGTTTTTTCTAAATAACTCGGCGGCTTTTTGAGTTTTTTAAAATTTTTCTTTTGGAAACAATAGATAAAATGATAAACTCAAATTTTGTCAAAAAAAAGAAAAAACGATTTTTTTGGCCTCTGAAGGTGGGAAGTAACCTTAAGAGTTAATTGGCACCTGCCATTTAGCCATGGATAACTGTAGTTATTTGCTATGCCGTTAACGACATTAAATGTACTTGAAAAGCTTTGAAAATATCACTTCTATGTCAAAGAATCGACGGGCAACTCAACCTTTTGCATATGATCATCTGCTAGTAATTAATCTTTTTTCCTCACAACGGAGCAAACATTTTTCATGTAGTTAAGATCACTCCCTTGTAGAAATACTGAGTGTAACTGGTCTCTGGCACTAACACCAGTTTCCTATTTTCTTTAGTTTTAGACTTGAATTTAGAACCTCTTTACAAAGATGGCAGATCAAAACCAAGGAACTACACCTCAATCCGACCCAGTTCCCGCGGAGAAATATGGCGGTGGAGGGTCTGGGGGAGAGATAGAACTCTCCATGGCATATATACAGTCAATTCCTGGAATACTTAAGATCGTTGAATACGTATGTATCTTTTATTACCTCTAGAATAACCCCCCCCCCCCCCCTTTCCTAGACGAATATGTTTCTGCTATTAGTACTGGTTCTTATAAGAAATGTTGTTGGTTACTGAAGATGTGTCGAGTTCTCTTCGTTTCACCCGTTACGACAGCGACTATACCCTTCTTCAACGGTGCATTCTGAGGGGCATTTCTATTTGGCGCAAAAAGATGCTCGGATATTTGTCCGCGTAGTTACCTGTTCCGAGAGGCGAACGGTTCTTCGAGAGCTAAAAATGTTCGTCGCTCGGAACAGATTATATCCGTGGGCAATTATCCAAGTATATTTTCGCGCCAAATGGAGGCTATTGTGTTTATTATTCTTAAACAAATTCTCTGGTCTTTAAATATTTTTCAAGTGCGCAGTTTTGAAAATTGGGGAATATCACATCGGATATTCCTCCGTATTCAGCCACGTGACTCGCTTAGACCAATCGCGTGCAGGCAAGAATATTTGATAGATTATAGCTGTGTTCACATTAGGCCTCGATTGTGATCGAATTATAATCGAATTAAATATGAAATGGGTTCACATCAACTAATTACAGTCCCTGATTACAATTGGATTACAATTACTTCAAACAACCCAAAGGGGGTTGTTTGAAGTAATTACAGTGCGTGATTGAACAAAATGTCGGACACGTGGTGGTTTGTCTCATCCGTTGTTGCTGTTTCAGACGGCCGATTTTTCTTCTACTAGCCTTCGAAGTTTCCTTTGCCTTTCTCCTGGTCTCAAAATCAAGTATTGCGTTAATATCATGGCAGCTGTTCGATAGGGCGCCATTTTGTTTTCAACTTTAGATTGCGAGGTTACCCTGCCTAGTTTATTTGAATTTTCGCAGATGTGAATAGAACCATAATTGAATAAAATCGAATGGAGTATGATATGTTGAATCGTAATTCAGTTGAATATAATTAACATTTAGTGTGAACACGGCTTATGTAATGCACGATATCGCAGATATCTTCGTAGCCCACAAAATTGTAATTACGTCACGACAGCTACTGACCAGCTTCTACGACAGGGATGGACCTGTCTTTTCTGATAGGAAGGAGTTTACCAATGCTCTGACTGCTAGCTTATCTACATGCCCTACATCAGCGACTGACTTAACACAGACGAGTGGGAAGAAGTTGTTATCACATCAATCCCATCGCTGAACATCATTGACCTAGCATTAAGAACCAAATGGGGCTCTATGCAATGCTTACATGTAACTTCGTCCTTCCTGGAAATTAAAACTGGCACGCAAGCGAATCTCAATAGTTGTCAACAGCTAGATACAGGAGACAACTGACAAACGATTCTCCTCCCGTGAACAAAACTAACGACAGAACTCGAACAGAACAACCCGAAATTTGACTAATTAGAGACAGATCAAAACATACTTGAACTGGCCAATGTTAGAGAACTTTGTACTAGTCGTACAGCCAATAACATGGTGACTAAATTGACCAACCAGTTTCAAAGGACCAGATTCAAACAACATCGACTGACAAACGGTTTACACTTCAGTCTGAATGTGACATCTGCTCTAATTGTCGACACGTCAGTCACCAACAACAGTTCTTTTCCAGTCAGTCAGAACTCGCACCTAACGAACCACTATTGGTCCTGAGTTTAAACAATTACTAAGGCAGAAGATTTTACAGGATCAGTCTATTTATCATGCATGATTAAACAAGCAGTAAGTGTTTTCCTGCTTTAGGAAACTATTATTAATATTGAGATCTCTCTAGCTGGAAGTAATTTTGTGCATCGCGAACAACAACAACAACAAAAAAATGACTCCGGGCTTAATTTCGCCACCGAAGTTGTTAAGCAGAATGAGGCATTGGATAATAAGATTAGGAAACTCTTCGAGCGCTTCAAAATAGTTTCCAAATCCAGCACATGTTTCCTCCACTAAGTTGCTTTGAAAAAATTGTGTTATATTCTACTTGAGACGTTTATAAAACATTTTTCTTTTACTGAAACTTTTTTTAGTTCACGCTGATGATAGCATTTGCTTTGGGAGCTGACTTGACGGAGATTTCTTCGTGGGGAAATATGAGTTTTTTTCTCTTCGTCACCATTACGTCTTGGATCATTGTAATTGCCGTGTTTGTCCTGTTTGCCTTTAATATCATCTCAAAGATCAACCTCAATATTGACTGGAATATTCCGGTAAGTTTCTTAATTTATGCCGCCCCGTCACATTGCTCAAACATTATTTAACACCAGTTTGCAAATACTGACAAATGGCATTCAGTCCAAGTTCTATTACATAACTTAATCCAACAAAATATTCCGAATTCCCTAGTTTTTTTGTCTTTTATCCATTTTTCGAGAGGCTTTTTTTTGCAGTGTAATCATAACTTATTTATTAAAATAAATACAGGGACATGGCACAAACATAGATCAGCCAAAAACGTTGGTTCTGATGATAGCAGCTATTTATATCAATATTTCCGTTTTTTTTCTTTATTCTACATGTAGGTCTTGGTATTTGCTATTGTAGTTGCAGTTCTTCTTCTGATAAGTTCAGCTTTGATCGCTGACGATGCCGAGAAATCGAAAATACTGTCAGGATTCAGTTGGCATGACAAGTTGCGAGCCGCAGCGGTAAGCATTAATCGATGGCATGTATAACATAGCTAAGATCGACATATGGCAGGGAACAAGTCGCAGCTGGGACAAGGCTGAGTAATGAAAATTCCTGCAATAAGCCCAATGGGTGGATTTTGCCAGCACGACTCTCGGCATCATCAACTTGAGATTGAAAATGAGAACGGAACTCTCAGTTGAAAACAGATGTGATTATCCACTTGTCTAAACTGTTCTCGTAACAATTATTAAGCCAGAAAAATTAACCAATTACTGGGCATATATAGAAACCAGATTAAACTGAAAAAAAATTAACAGGGACTTGGGACTAAGGAACTGCAACGGCCTGTTCCCAGGTTCCCTCTTATCTTCGTCTCCTCTATTCGACCAAAAAATGTTTTTTTTTTTTTCATTTTATAATACAAGACATTTCTCTCTCTCTAAAGGCTTTTGGATTCATCTCCATGTTTGTGTTCATTGCATGTGTGCTGGCCACGTTCTATACATATCTAGTTCAGGGAGTGGATTAACACACAAAAATTTGTGATAAAGGCCCAGTTTTAAATCTTTTAATTTAAAAAACCGCATGCGCTCTCTGATGGCGCCCTTCTATCAATCAACTGACCGCCATGCACTGGGTAGCCAATCAGACTACGAGTTTTTTTGTACTGATCTTTTCTGAATTCCATTTTAATTGACTAATAGATCGACAGCAAAAAATACTTGCTTTGTTGCTCTAGGACCCTAATATAATAAATTATGTTTTCAAATCTTTTATTTTGAACTTACCGAAAACGATAAAAAACATATTTAGTATGAATAACTGTTTCTTACGTGTAATACAGGAGGTGTATTTTTCATGGTTGGCCACAGAACTCGTGATTTAAGAATTGATCTTCCAAGAGCTTTGTATAAATTTTGCCATTTTATAATAATAGGCCGTCTGTATAAAAATTCTCCTTCACGATCTTCGTACTCTTTGTATCATTGACCTTTTGAGAATTTCTATTTTAACCAAAGCACTTTTCTCGAGATGGCCAGCGGTTTTACTCCCATACAATGTCTATCTAACTTTGTTGTAAAACGGTAAAGAGAAAACAGAGACTCGTGGCATCTAGAAGTTAAGGAATATATTTCGCCTCGAAACCAAAAATATTGACGGTCAGTATTGCGGCATATGCATGTACTTTTATCAACTCCTCGCATTCAAGTCCAATATAGCAGAATGTAGTTAGCTCGTTTCAGGCTCTCTTTTTGTTTGTTGGGGCGAACGAAGCGAGCCCGAGAACGTCTTCAAGTTCCACTCGTTCTTCGCGGCGACTCGCAACTGATAGGGAGTTTTAGCAAACCACGACGGCAACGGCAACGAGAACGTCACAAAAGAAAACGTTTAATGAGTAAGACAATAGCCAAGCACGTGCGTTTTGAATCTTTGTACATTTCTTAGCGTGAAATGACCAAGTTCTGCGTATTTTGGAGAACGCGACCCGCAACGGCTAAGTTTTTAGACCCAGGTAGGCGTATTGAAAAGATCTACACAGTTGAGACATTCGAAGGGAAAATATAAATCCATTTTTTACGAGGCGTCGTCCTCGGCGTCGCCGTCGTCATTTCGAAAACTCCCTATTCATGCAGCGTTATTCGACCCCGAGCTTAACGTAGAAAGCTTGCAGTCTGTTGATGTTTTACCTCTCGGAATCAGGCAGAGAGCATAGGGCGAGCCGCTTTAATTCATTGTGTGTGAAACAGTGTAGAGTTAGTTAGGGTGCCCAGCAGAGTGCACCAGTCGTTGTTTACTGATACTGGAAGTATCTTTTAGTGATGCCCACGCTAGATGTAATATTATGTTGGTGGTTTAGATCAAATATACAAGTCTTTTAACACGAGCGTATTCGATGTCTTTATTGGTCTGTCCTTCTGAAGAATGGCCTCGCTTTTAGGGGTCAAAAAAGCCACAACCAGATTGGTCCCATTTAGTGGTTTAATCTAAATCTTCCGAGCAGAATAAAACTACAAGAAAATTACTTGAAAAAATCCTAAAAATCAAATTATATAAAGTTAATGTCGGATTATTACAATAACTACCCTAATCGTTTCAAAAATTATACTGCGCTATCAGAAACGTCTCTTTAGCCTGCGATCAGCCGCTTAGAGCCACATCATTCTTAAGTTACTTTCTATAGTTTCGGACCCTAACCAGTGTTTGTAGGCTGCCTTCTCTTTGTTTAAAGGTGGGAAACTCTGTATATTGAACACTTGTAGATCTGAAGGCAAAAGAACTTCATATAACTAATCAAACTGATGCAATATCGTATATTTACCAACGCGTCTCTCAACATCTTGTTCCGATTTACAAAGCAACCGAGCTATTCTGTACACAAACGTCAAATGTTTTCATAGTGACATTTGCACAGCATTGGCACATATATATAGTGACAATATTCGTCATGGTATGGTAACCATAGTGCTTTGAGAGACCACCTTCGGTATGCTGCCGATTGTAAAAATACTAACAGCTGAAAATTAAATTCTCTTTTATGGCATTGCTTCAATACGCTGGATGCTTCTAAGTTTTAATAGAACTAGATTACATGGCACATGGCGGATTTCAACAGCAGGCAATGTTATATTTTATTTCTGGTTTTCTCCTTGCGTTGGCTGTTGAATGTAAGCCGGTGGAGGTATTCCCGCTAGGACAGGCTGTTGTCCCGGATATTGAACTGGCTGCTGTCCCGGATGTGCAATCGGTTGGTAGACTTGCTGTTTGGCGCCTTGTGGGACAATAACCACAGCGGGTTGCTGGACGACACCTGGCTGGCCTGCTTGCTGTGGATAACCAAGTTCCTCTGCTCTTTGTAGTTTGTACAACTTGTAAAGGAGGACGATATCCACAATGAAAATAATCCACGAGATGTAACCGAACCCCTGTAAAAACAACAAGAATGAACGGATATTAAGTCTGAATATAGCTATCATCGAGAAAGTTCTCTTTATCAAAAAAGAGTGATTGATCACACAGGTGGAACAGGGTAAGGGAATTAGTTGTAACGGAGGCTTTGATTAATTTCCATGCACGTTTGACCAGGAAGGGTACTTGGGCAACCCGGTTAGGCGAACTGTCTTCAGTGAATTTCCTGCTGAAAACTGGAAAGAACGCGTAATCGACTATTTACGTTAAATAAATAAATTTGATTTTCTTTAAGACTACATGGGAGAGGCTTCTTATGGTTTCTTGACCACTTCGGAAGAAGCAAAGCTACAACTTACAGCAGACCCATGTAACAATTGAATTTTACTTACCAGCCCAATCAGAAGGGCTAACACGTTGGGTTTGTATGTCTTGTACACGTTTTTGTAGGCCTTTCCGTAGTCGATAGCATGTGGTGTCAAGTTTCCACAACAAGCGATCAATAAAACAGACAAGATGAAGTGGATAATCAGTGTCTGCAAACGACGCAAAAACCGATGTTAAACATATTAAGTAGTAAGAAAATTGTAGATTGATTAAAAACTTGAAGACGAGTTTTAAATTGAGTCCTCAGTCCAAATCTACTTCTTTCTTTCTGGCCGGGAAAAACCCGAATACAGTGAAACGTGCATTAAGCGGACCCCATATTAAGCGGACACCCTCTATTAAGTGGACACCAGCTTGAGTCCCTAAACTTTCTTCCCACATTTACTGTAAAGCGGACACCTCAGCGGACACCTATGTTAAGCGGACGCGGACACCAATATTAAGCCATTTTGTTGCACAAAACCTGCAATAAGCGGACACTTCAAGGGCTTTTTACTTCTAAAAGCTCAGTTCAGACACCGTTAACATTGTTCAGCGATGTCTTAAAAAGTTAAGTAGATAATTCCAGATTAATGCATTGACTGTCTGGACATTATGCTAAGAGCAGTCTTTGATCTTACACTGTCTTACAAAAGGGTTAATAATTAACTATTATTGCTGAACCTGTTTAGAGCGGACACCCTGTATTAAGCGGACACTAGTGAGGGTCCCAACGGTGTCCGCTTAATACAGGTTTCACTGTAGAATCATGTGAAGTGATCAAAACTGAAGTAGAAAGGCATTTCAAATATCACTGGGAAATGTTCAACCTTTGATATTCTTTCCAGGTACTGTCATTCTCCGTTTCATCGAGACATATTCTTCACTTCAAAGGTTAATAGGCCATTTCAGAATTACCTTTAGTCTCTTTCTCAAAGCGAGTCTTGGTGTGCATCCTTTCACACGAAAATGAGATTTCATTCACATGCAAATTTTAATTTGGTGCAAATGATTTAAAAATCATTTGCACCAGGCCTCGCTTTGATAGAGAGGCTTAATGCAACTCGGAAATGGGCCACTGAAAGCTTTTTTGATTATCTGAGATGCCTTGACTGCAAGTTCAAAGTCAAAGCATTTTTTAGCTGGTTCGAACAGTTGACTGTGACAAGATATCACATACTGCATCATGACTTACCGTCAAAGTCCAAAGAGATGATCGACTGCAAAGCTTGTCAAAACTTAGCACAAACGTCAAGGCCAATAGAACGACGACTACCCAGGAAAAGATTGTGATTCCCTTGAAGAAATCAGCTTTGGAATCTTCTGCTGTGGTCAGGGTTTTAAAAAGGTCCATGTCAAAGTACTTTATGACACACACCCATGCAGCAAACAGTAACGCCTGCAAAAATCAGCGGAGTTACAGGCTAAAACTAGTACATGTGCAAGTACACGGACAAAAAGACCACAGAGTGAGCATTTGAATAACATTTAGAGCACGCGCCTGAGGGCGGTGGCCTAGTTTTTGAACATACACTATAGACCCTCCCCCATAAAGGATGGCCTCTTAAACCAACCGTTCTCGGTAATCATGTCAGAATTAAGAGTAACTTTTGAATTTTGAGTTGACTATCGGAAAATAGTTTATTGCATCGCTAGACAAACTGGTAATAGAAGACATATTTAGCTCTTTAAAAAATTGGTCTAGATTATTATTTTTCAGCCAGCCAGCCAGCTAGTCAGCCAATCTATGACCGATCTTTTTGTTATCCATATCACTCCATTGTTGTCTACGTTAATATCGGCCACAATCGTAACCCAATCAAAAGACGTATCGACATGCCGTCATTTTAATTTCTGCGAACATACGAGTGCTTCTGTTCCAAGATTAGTGCTTTTCTCTAAGAAGTGTTTTGAACGGCTTGTTTTGTAAATTATCCGAGGAAAATAATGCTCAAAGATGATTTTAAAAGGCTTACAATTTCTGCCAACTTCACGTAAAACATCGGGGATCGTATGTATTCGGTGTTGACATCCCAGGCTCGTCGCTGAGGAGGTGCTTGGTATACCACGCCATACAGTGGCCAACACGATCAATGCGACATACGCGCTGCGCATGATGGGAAGGTTGGATGAAATATTGTCGAATGAACAACGGCTTTCCTATATTTTGATTGGATGTATTTTCTACGGTATGGTATAATGGATCATAGCCCATGATGGCTAAGCCAATGAAAACTCTCGAATTGCATTATCCAATGATCCAGTTTTTAATAAAAGATAATATTCGCTAACTCAAATGTTCTCTTACGATTTGTACACAGTGATCGATTAGAAAAGTTGCTTGAATCGTCAGAGTCTTTTGCTCAATGTTCTAAAGTTTGGAGCCGAAAGGTCGACTCTGCGAAAGAAACCAAAGGTAAAATTACATGAGCAAAAGCCAGATTTTATTTTGCCTTTTTCAAAAAATAACTGAATGCTAAGTAGTCACTTGAATTAATTATAATTTTGTTCTCTACCTGACAGAGAAAAAATCATTTCTGGGTGCTATAAAGAGCAAGTTCAGGCATCGCAAGCAAGATAAAATGATTCATCAAAGCGGGGAAGTGCGGAGTGGTAAGTATAAACCTCTAAATTGTTTGTAAGTATGCTGTGATCGTGGAGCTGTCATTAGAACTGGAATTGAACAAAACGACTTGCTTTTGGATTTAACGTTAACGACATCCAAAAGTTGACAGAACCTTCAAGTTAAAAGGTGCTATTAGCAGTTTTTCGGGATATTTGATGGGGGAAAAAATCCATTCAGGATATCGGATAGTTAAAACAGACATGCTGGGATATCGTTAATTTTCAAATTTTAGACTAAAAATAAACGGGATATGGGCTACTCAGAATCCCCTTCCTAATGAGGTCTTAATTTAACGAGCAAACGATATGAGAGCGGAAGCGTTTATTAAAATTGCTTGAGAGGGACGAAATATTATCTTTATTCAGCTTCGTTTTCAAAGAAAGAAAAAGATAATGAGACCTTATTTGCAACAGCCGCTTTCGTAGGCCCCAAATATTTAATTAGTTGTACTGGGTTTTTGTATTGTTTTTCGTTGGCCAGGCGCCTCGACTCCTTCCATGCGTTTGCGTACTCGTCAACAACAACGACAACAGGAACAATATTTGTTTGTTAAGTAGGATGTATTTAGTGCTAAAATGAATTTCGATATTATTATTAACACCTGACGAACAAAATTAATTTGTCATAGATCATAAATCATTTAATTATGGAGCGGTGCCATATGACGTCACGGCAGCCATATTGGTGTTACAAAACAATGAAATGTTGGTGAATGAAATGAAAAACAATGAAAAACATGTTGGTGTGCCAAATCAATCCTGTAGGAGTTCAACTCTTTTCCTCTCTTTTTATATACTATTTTGTTCCAATAAATTTGGAACTGGCTCCCCGTGAGACAACATATGTATTATCGCGATTCAATTATGGCATTTAAATGTATGAATGGCTTTGCTCCGGGGTATCTATCTGATCAGTTCATTAAACGTTCATCAATATCAACACGCAAAACTAGAAACTCACAGCTGTTAACTATACCGTTATTTAAAACCTCAACTGGTCAAAGAACTTTTTACTATCGTATGGTATCTCTCTGGAACGCCCTTCCTCAAAATATTGAGTTAAGTCAATCCTTAGCTCGTTTTAAGACCTTGGCGAGGAAAAGACTTTTAATGAATAGCCCCTAGTTCTTTAGCTTCTCTCACATTTAAATTTCTCAGTGCATTTTAAATTTTTATTCACATAGAATTGATTTTATTGTATTTTATTGTTTGTCACATATTTAACTGAAAAGCCCCTTGGAATAAACATATATATGTTATTTGCCGGCTGGGAGGTCCGTAAAGTGAAAAACTGTGACCGAGGTCTTGAAAATG
Source organism: Micromussa lordhowensis (assembly GCA_964020085.1). Lineage (NCBI taxonomy): Eukaryota > Metazoa > Cnidaria > Anthozoa > Scleractinia > Lobophylliidae > Micromussa > Micromussa lordhowensis. Next base: position 3,498,340 of record OZ026606.1, on the reverse strand, counting down.
CTGCCCGAGGCCGCAGGCCGAGGGCAGCATTTTCAAGCCGAGGTCACAGTTTTTCACTATACGGACCGGCCCTAAGCCGGCAAATAACTTTTTTTTTTTTTTTCCTGCGCTAATTTTGCTTACAATTGGGTTTACACAACTTTGTATAGGAAATCGATCTGTTCGAGAAACAATTAGGGATTAATTGTACGCGTGAACAGATCGGATATTTTAGTAATTTCCACGAGTGGCTGCCGCAGCCACGAGTGGAAATTAGAAAAGTCCGATCTGTTCACAAGTACAATTAATCCCTAATTGTTTCGAGAAAAAGATCGATTTCCTTTTAATAATACGGCAACCGTAAATACAAGCTTCTATCTGACATCTTTTCGTTTTAGAGGGTTGCTAAAATGAAGCCACACTGTGATTAAATATTTTAGTTTCGTAACTTTGTTTTCTGAACACTTTTCTCCAAAGTTCTTCTTAAAATAATTTCTTTCTTTCCCAAGGGAGCCACAAAGACGAGCATGTCCCAAGTTTGCAACATGAAGTTGAATTTTATTGGCTTGAAAGCTGTCAAAGCTCTGAACGCATGAGCGACTTTTTGACAAATGAAAGGAAAGTGCACATCGAAACCGTAAAAGGGTTATTTTACTGGCCGTTTTACGGACAAAACTCGCATGAAAACGTATTCTGGAAAGTTTACAGCCTTGATTTAAACTATCCAGTACATAAAGTTAACGATACAAGGATGAACTCCTTCGGAAAACCGAGCTTAAACGTATAATGAAATGAGAAGACCACTCTAAAAAACATTCGTGTAAGTTTTTGCCAAGTTTTTCAAACCAAGGACTTTCGATCATTGTGGAGGCTGAATGTTGAATGTGATGTTGATTGTTGCCTGGCCGCTGATGTTATTTCCAATAGACGACAGATGAATGGGAGGAAGCTGATGCAGCTGTGTATCGGAAGTAGTGGTGCTTGTAATAAAAGACTGGGTACTCGCACACATCTGTGAAGTAGTTGTTGACATGCTGCGCTGGTTGACAGCACTATCCTCTTGGACGGCGGCGAGCTGAGTAGCGGAACTTATGCTGCTGCTTGGATTTTGCACCTGCAGAGCTTTCCTCGAAATACCACTCACGGCCAGAGAAAGCTCGGTCGACTTTTCTTCATTCATGGTGTCTAGGTACGAGTCCAGAGATTTTATGTTGGAGTGCCCGGTGACAGCAGAAATTTCATCTCTGCTATATCCAAGTTGGTCAAGCTTTCTGACGAGAGTTTTGCGGGGCATATGGCCTGCCACTCGTTTGTTGCTTTCTTCAACCGATGTTCCTGCGACAATGGATTGCATAATCTTGCCAATCTTTCCTTGACCCATCCTTTGTGCTTTGTACCAAATGTTGGATTTTGGCTTGTAGTTGATTGCAAGGTACAGTGGACCGCTCTCTTTAAATTCACTTGGTCTGTGGCTAATAAATTCTTCAAAAATGCTTACTGGACACCTCTCACCGCCAGTAGCCACCATTCTTGGAATTACCATCCTTCGTTGGAGCTTTATGGAAGATTTTCTCGTCTTTGTGGGGTTGGAATCGGCAAACGTAACATACGTGCGGCCATTTTCATCTTTTGCAAACTTGAAGTGTTCAACACGCAAGTCGTAGTTTTCTTGCCTTCCTCTTAGACCAAAATGTTGGGTAACCAAGTACCAAGTTGTGTTCAGAAGGACTTCTGGAGTATGTCGTCCAAGTCGCCCCTCTTTCCACAGCATTTCTTCTTCCTCCCAGGTAAGTGCATCTGTCGCGTTTGGTCGTGTTCCCTTGCCTTCGTGCCGAAGGGTAATGGCTTTCCCCTTTAGAATTTTGTTAGACTTTGCGAATTCTCTTCCCCGGATAATTGAAACCTTATAACCTTTGTTCTTTAAGTAGCGGTCTAGGGACGCTTGCATAACTCCCAGGGACTCTGGCTCGTAGTCGCTGCCGTCCTTTTTCTTTAACTCGGTGTAGAAGTCGCCGAGAATTTCGTCAAGATCTTCCGGCGAGAGACTTTCAATGCTTTTCGGTTTCTTCTTCTCGTTAGCCCACTCCAAGTACGTGCGGAGCCAAGTTTCGGTTGACTTTTTGGTGTTTTTGTTCACTGCTGCTTCTTCATAAGAAGCTTTTTGTTTGTCTGAGACGGAAAACCTGGAAGTTTTATCCGACTCCATTGCTCAAATGTGACCGATACAATTAAAATTTAATTGTTCAGCTATCGATACAATTTGGGTTAAATTGGTCCGCTTCCAACCAATCAGAAGCGAGTATTTACGGTAGCAGTATTATTAGTTATTGAATTGGTTTACGTGCCGTCTACAAACCATCGTAAAAAATCTAACGAACGAACGAGCGAGTAAACTCAGACACTACCCAAAGAAAGATGTATTAACAGATTTATTTTGAATTGCTTTTATGTTAGTTGCATCTAATTCACCAGTTAAGTGTTTTTCCGATGGTGAAATTTCGCGCAGTTTGACTGAATTAAGTTGCACTATAAGCACAATTCTCTATCAGTCGTTGCGAATCACCCAAAACCAGACCTTTTTACCGTAAATTGAGTAGCAGAAAGCGAGGAAATTCGTTAAGTATATTCTACAGAATTCCTCTTAAATACAGCAACTATCAGAGAGGCTAAACTCGACTGCATTTGACTTCTGTTAGCTTAAAATTGTGCGGTGAAAAACACAGAATTACGCGCCATTACAACGCCGAGCTACAAGCTACAACCAAGCACACAAACTCTCAGAGCTACAAAATACTCAATTAAATCTACTTACAGTGACCTTCCTTGCTATTTAAAAGTGGCCAGAGGTAAACTTCCGTTGATTAATCGTCCATGGAAGTGTAAAAAGGGAAAAGATCGACGATTACCGCTAGTTCATTCACGAAACCTAGCTGAACATGACAATTTCACCCGCGCTGTTTCCCGCCGTTACCGTGACCGTGGTCAGAGATAGGAAAATCCGGACCGCGCTAAGAACCAATCAGATTGCAGGATTCGTTACCGTGCCCTCTTGGAAAAAAATAAATATATGTTTGTATGTAAATTTGCATATGCGCTGACCACGTAAATAGAAACGCCCTATACTAAACTTGTTTCCATACCATAACAGTTTATTTCACCACAAAAAATACATCATGCCAAGCTTAATTCAATCCAAAATCAAAGAACTGTACGGGGACACCACAATGGGCTTTTGGATAAAGGTACCGTGGTCGCGGCAAAATGTGGTCGAATTGTTTCATACCATACCACTGTGATATGTTCCCTACGAAAAAAAGTCAATAAGAAACAATAAGAATGTCAAAAGAATTAGTCACGAAAACAATTTACTTTTCAAAATTAATTCGCAATGCATCGTAATTTCAGAATTTGGCATAGCTTTTCTTTAGCAGACCTGGTCGTACAACTAAACTTTAATCGTTTTCCACAAACTAGTGTTATTTTCACAGCGATCAGATCAATGGAAGGTTGGTAAAACGCCAATTGAAAATGCTAGGTATGGTCCAGGAAAACTGCATCGAACCACCTTAAAAAAACTGGAGATTTCACGATTTGAGATTCAACATTTACATTTAAAATAGCTGTCAGTAAACTATTTTCTGGGGAATAACCCTGAGATAGACTAGCATGCCATCCAGGAAGGATTCCAAACACTCTTAATCGCTTCATGCATTATCTGGTAGGCCTGATGAGCCGCTATGTTGGAACGCAGTATTTGCCTTAAGCTCTTTTCAATTGCTTTTACGTTCATGCGCTATATCTTCTTTTACTTTTACAGATGAATTGGCAGGATGCAGTACACCGGAATCAGCTGGTAAGTGGCTTATTTTGCGTTCTTTAATGGGTTCTTGCATAGCCGAGCTTGAATCATACTCAGTTTCAGTGCTTAAGAGCTTCTCCAGTGACATTCCCTTTACGGAAAACAATTGGAATTCTTGAGCCACTATGTTGGAACGCAGTATTTGGCTTAAGCTCTTTTCAATTGCTTTTACGTTCATGCGCTGTATCCTCTTTTACTTTTACAGATGAATTGAAAGGATATGAGACACACAGTACAACGGAATCAGCAAGTATGTGGCTTATTTTGCGTTCTTTACTAGGTCTCGCATAGTCGAGCTTGTTTAGCCAAAGCTGTTATCCAATTTCCTTTGGATGATGGCAATAATTTTGCCATTCAACCGTTGAAGTTTACTCTGGCTCCAGAGGTTTGGTACCAGGGTATTTGAATGAGAAATCTCATAAAGCTATGAATACGAACTTCCCTCATCTCAACATAGGGCTCATCCCAACTTTTTACGGCAGCCAAAAACAATATGTAGGTACCGTGAGTACAAGGACCAGGGAAAAGGAAAAGAAAAGGGACGTAAAAAAATTCAGAAAAGAAAACAAAAAATTAAACACACAGAATTTTTCTTTAGCAGACCTGGTTGGTAGAACTAAACTTCAATCGTTTTCCAAAAACTAGTGGTATTTTCACAACGATCAGACCAATGGAAGGTTGTTAAAACGCCAATTGAAAATGCTAGGTATGGTCCAGGAAAACTGTATTGAACCACCTTGAGATTTCACGATTTGAGATTCAATATTTACATTTAAAATAGCTGTCAGTAAACTATTTTCTGGGGAATAACCCTGAGATAGTCTAGCATCCCATCCAGGAAGGATTCCAAACACTCTTAATCGCTTCGTGCATTATCTGGTAAGCCTCACGAGCCACTATGTTGGAACGCCTTAAGCTCTTTTCAATTGCTTTTACGGTCATGCGCTATATCCTCTTTTACTTTTACAGTTGTATTAGGAGAACACAGGATACCCCTAAAGGAGTTACTGGAATTGTCTCGTAAGTGGCTTATTTTGCGTTCTTTACTAGGTCTCGCATAGTCGAGCTTGTTTAGCCAAAGCTGTTATCCAATTTCCTTTGGATGATCGTAATGATTTTGCCATTCAACCGTTGAAGTTTACTCTGGCTTCAGAGGTTTTGGACTTTTTTCTTTTCTGTTTTTCACTTCAATGTGAGTTTCGGTACCAGGATATTTGAGTGAGAAATCTCATAAAGCTTCTGAACGGAAGGTACATTAGTGAATTTAATTTTTTGCATTCAGACCTCAGTGGCCTCTCTGATCAATACCTCACGAACAAAATTAATTCGTCATAAATCGTAAATCATCTAATTATGGAGCGGTGCCATATAACGTCACGGCAGCCATATTGGTGTTACAAAACAATGAAACGGCGGCCATGTTGGTGTACCAAACCAATCCTGTGGGAGTTGAACTCATACTTCATATTGTTCCAATAAATTTGGACATGCGTTGGCCACGTGAATAAAAACGCCCTATACTGAACTCGTTTTTGTACCATAAATTACGATTTCACTAAAAAAAATACATCATGCCAAGCTTGATTCAATCCAGAATCAAAGAAGTGTACGGAGACACCATAATGGGCTTTTGGATAAAGGTACCGTGGTCGCGGCAAAATGTGGTCGATTTGTTTCATACCATACCACTGTGATAAGTTTCCTGCGGAAAAAGTCGATAAAAAAAACAATAAGAATGTCATAAGAATTAGTCACGAAAACAATTTACTTTTCAAAATTAATTGTTTGGACAGCCTTCTGTAGGAAGAATATTAGACGGTCACTCTTGAATTTTCCCGGGTTGCTTTCATTTTCAGTCAGTAGCTGTTTTCTTTTCCCGTTCTCACTTAACCTTTTTTGCGACCAGAAGTCTCCTAAACTCATTTATGTTCCTTCTGTATTTTTAACATATTTTAGATCATCCTGAAAATCACCTCTAGGTGATTGGAGACCTCCTTTTGAAAAATTAATTTATTAATATTTGGATACTCTTTTCTTTCCGGGAAAGAACCTATATGTGAACACAACTTTTCCATAACAACTCCATGTGCTCTCTCCCTATTTCTTTTCTTATCCCATAATACACAAAGTAATAAGTAACAGATCAAGTCCCCCCGCGCGGCGGGCGCCTTGGGCTTTTTTACTCAGCAACAAATGTTCAGTTCAATCGTCTGTCCATCCTCCCCCCCCAAAGAGCGGATTCCGGGCATCAGCTCTTTCCTTCACATCACTTTCTTCGATCATCCGAGACGTTCAATGGACACAGTCGAGTAATTGGACGGGTAAACTTGTGGCCTCTTGTGCTCACTTGGACAACGCGCACCCGCCCATCTTGCCCTGGAAATACTTCTTCTACTCGTCCCAGAGGCCATTGTCCGCGTGGTGCGTTTGGGTCTACCACCAGCACTACATCCCCAACCTTCAGGTTGTCTTTCTTTTCCCTCTATTTCTTCCGAGTGTTCGGCGTCGCTAGGAACTCCTCTCTCCACCACTTCCAGAATATCTTCACCAGGTTTCTGGGATTAAATGCCAGCTCATCAGTCACTTGAGGTGCTAACTGTCCTCCTAACTGACCAATTAAGAAATGGCTCGGTGTCAGAACCGGTTCATCACGAGGGTCAATTCCCTCATAGGAAAGGGGCCTCGAGTTCATAAGAGCTTCCACTTCTTTGATTGCAGTCTGCAATTCGTCATCATTGAGTCCAGCATTCCCCACTATCACCTTCAAAGTCTTCTTGGCTACTTTAATCAGAGACTCGAACACGCCACCAAAGTGCGAACCAAGTGGGGGATTCCAACTCCACTTTATCCCCTTGTTTGCCGCATCATCTGCAATTCTCGTTTGGTCCAGTGATTGGATCAGTTCCCTCAGCTCCCTTTAGGCTCCCACAAAGTTCGTTCCATTGTCGCTAATAACTTCTTCTGGCTTTCCTCTAGTGGCCACCATGCGACTAAATGCCTTCAGGAAATCTGCAGTGCCTAGTGAGAATGCCAGTTCTAAGTGAACAGCTCTAGTTGTAGGACAAGTAAAGAGGCACAGATATCTCTTGGCAGATACTCTTCTTGTTATTTTCGTGACAAACGGCCCAGCATAATCCACACAGCACTTGGCAAACACCCTCATTGGCATTCCCAGTCTCGACGTTGGGAGTGGTGCCATGATTTGCGCTGCTGGCTTTGCACGTCTTCTCTCACATGACTTGCATTCTTGATCCCAATTCTTCACTTCCTGCCGACCGTCTATGATCCAGTAACGACTCCTTACTTGCGCTAGCACGTGATTCACTCCTGCATGACGGCAACGATGGTGAACATCAGCTACAACCAGTCGCGTGATGTGATGCTTCTTGGGTAGAATCATCGGATGGGCAGCATCATAAGGAAGTTCTGCTCTATTTAATCGCCATCCTACTCGCAACACGCCTAGTTCATCCACAATTGCGGTCAACGGTTTCAAATGGCTCTGCTTACTGACTTCTCCTCCTCCTTTCAATTCCTTTATCTCTTTCGCGAATCTCTCCATTTGTGCCTGTTTCACCCAGAGCTTTCCGGCTTTATCCAGTTCAGCTGGAGTTAGTATAACTTCTCCACAGGTTTCATACTCTGGATTCTCAGGTTTCGCTGATTTCTTTACTTTGGCTAGTAGTTTGGCGACAAATCTTAACACCCACGCCGTGACTCTGATCAGCCTAGTCCAACTTGAGAACTTCAAGGGATCTAACCATGTCTGGGAAATCTCGGCTGCAAAGGCCATCTTCGATTTTGCTATCTTAGCAAGATAGTCTTCAGAACGTTCTTCCACTTTGATCCGTTTCCTCTGAGGCCTATCCTCTTCCTTCTTGTAGAGAAACTCGGGCCCGCTAAACCAACGATGATCACTCGATAGTTCTTTCGCATGTAGCCCTCGTGTTGCATCATCGGCACAGTTTAAGTCGGTTGGGACGTGGCGCCACTGTCTGGGGTTAGACTTCTGATGGATCTCTGAAATCCTGTTCGCAACAAACGTCTTGTACCTCCTAGACTAACCCTGAATCCAGCAAATGACATCCTCGCTGTCTGTCCACAATGTGCAGTTTTCAAACGTCACCTCCAGTAGCTCCGAAACCTTTCTCATCAGTCTCAGTCGTAGCACTGCGGCCATGAGCTCTAATCTAGGAATGCTTATCGCTTTTGTAGGTGCGACTTTAGCTTTTGCTGCTACGAACCGCACAGTCACTTCTCCATCTTCATATTCATGCCGAACGTAACTGACTGCTGCATAGGCCAACTGTGAAGCATCTGTCATCGTGTGGATGGATGTATCAACAACGCGTTTCCCGCTCACTCGGTAGCATCTCGGCACTTCAACACAGGACAGTTCTGGTAGTTCACGGAACCACTCTTGACACTTCTTCCTCAACTCATCCGGGAACTCGTCATCCCAACCGAATCCAAGTAGCCAGGTCTCCTGCATAGCCATCTTGGCTCTGACCGTAAATGGTGCTAACATTTGCAATGGATCAAACAATGTTGCCAGTTTCTTTAGGAATCCCCGCTTTGTATACTCAATGTCCTGTGGCAGTTTCAACAGGAACGTAAACACATCTACTTCGGCATTCCACTGGACTCCCAGAGCTTTCATGCAAGGTAGCTTAGACTCTTCAATGTTATATTTGCCACGCGATCTTCTACCGGGATATCTTCTAGCACTTTAGGTCTATTGCTACACCAACGTCGTATCTTGAAGCCTGCTTTTCCGAGTAACTCAATGAGTTCATCACGGGCATCATGACGTCATCCATGTACATCTGTAAAAGTATGATAGCTGCTGCTAGGGGGCAGACTTCTTTGTTGTCTTCTGCATGCTGCCGCACAACATACTGGGCGAGGTATGGCGAAGCGCGGTCACCAAACATCAGTCTTATCGCTTCGTACACATCTGGAGGTCTGGTAAGATCTAATCCTCTCCACAAGAAGCGATGGTATCGCCGGTCGTTCTTTGCCATTATTACTTGGGAAAACATCTCTGTCAGATTTGCCACCAAGGCCACTGGGTTTCTGCGGAAACGTAGTAACACATCGAAAATGTCCTGTTGCAGCTTTGGTCCAGGCAACATGGTGTCATTAAGGCTTATTCCTCCATATCTTGCAGCCGAGTCATAAACTATCCTCACTTTGGTAGTTTCTTTATCTTCTCTCACCACAGGAAAATGGGGTAGGTACCAGCTTGGCCCATCGTCGACTTCTCCTTGCTCCAGCTTCCGTATGTAACCCTTGTTTACATTGGCCTTATTGGATGTTTTTCAAGAGAGTAGAGTCTGTCTTCAGCACTCTTTCTGTTGCAGTACAGCGGTGGTTCATCATCTATCCATGTAATCGCCATTTCATATCGTCCATCAGTATAACATCTTGTCTCTGTGCCGTTTTTCGTGCTGCAAGCATCTCTTCTGGTGTCAAAGTCTGGTCCCGGTCTGAGATACCCATCACATCTTCATCCCACATCTTCCGCATCAGGTCATCAGCTCGCACTTCTGGAGTGGAGTTCGCATGAAACGTGTATGCATGGCTGGCTGCTTGACACTCGCCCAGTTCTCTTGAAATATGCCCAACAATTGTCCATCCGAGTGTTGTCTTTACACCCACAGGTTCTCCTGGTTTCCCTACACGATGCTCGAGTGGTAAAAGCAGCTCCTCATAATAGTCACTTCCAATCAGCAAATCAACTTCTCCATGCCCAGCTGGCTTTGGTATCTCCAGATCACAAAGATGACTTAGACTACTCGTAGTGTGAAACCAATCTATCGCTTTCATCAATGTTCGGGGTTGTCCATAAAAGGATCTCTCTCTTGGCACCACCGTCCAAACTCTCTAGCTGCACAGTAACAGTGACAATTGATTTTGCTCCAAAGACTGACACACGTAATGGGCGACTCTCAGCTTCTAGGCCCAGTACATCAGCTATCTCTTCTTTTAAGTATGACGAACCAGAACCTCCATCAAGAAAGGCGTTAACTTTAATCCTTACTCCGTTTTTTCCTTGCAGGATCACGGGTACCATCTGCAGGGCTACTCTGCCAGGGCGACTCACACTAGTGCTTTTGTCAATTACTCCACAGGTGGCATAGGTTGTAGGCGTTCCAGCCGTTGGAGTCCCTTCCACATCGGCTTGGGAGGGGTGAAATGTCTAGGCTGAAGGGTTCAGCTTGGGGGTCCTATGGTTGCATGCAGCTGTGCGTGATGCCTACGGTCACATCCTTCAACGGGACATGTCCCTTTCAGTAAACAACGCCCAATCCGGTGGTTCCTCTTAAGGCATCGAAAGCATAGGCCAAACTTTTTCGCCAACTGCCACCTATCTTTAACAGCTGCTTTCCTCCAAGTTTCACACGATGTGATTCCATGCTCTTGCTTGCAGATTGGACATTCTTCTTTGGTTCCTGACGTTGCAAATGTGTTACTCTGCATGTCTTTCTGTTTGTTGGACCACCTTGATCTGCCTGAATTTGGTCTAAACTTCCCGCCATCTTGTTTAGGGGTTTCTATTGTCTTTGGGCAACCAAAGGCCATCTCTTTGACTTGCACTTCCGTTTCTAGCCACTTGTCTAGATCAACTAGGTCAACTTCCTTGGGCTGCAACTCTAGCTTTCGTCTGCTCCACCGTTCAGCAATTACGGGAGGTAGCCTACTGATTACTAGCTGCATGTTGGATGCTGCTTTCAAATCTGCTTCATGATCATAACTCTTCAGTGTTCTTACAATGTTGTGTAAGTTGTCCACAAATGTCCTCAAACTCGAAGTGCTGTCGTCCTAAAGTGCGGGTAATTCCAAGAGCTTGTTAATTAACGACCTTGAAACGAGTTCCGGATTTCCGAACCGGTGAGTCAATTCCTTGATAGCTTCTTCATACATTGTTCCAGTAAAGAACATTCCAGCGATGGCTTTCTCCGCTGATCCCCGTACTGAGGCTTTAAGATAGATCATCTTTTGGGTTTTCGTGAGCCGTTGATCATGCACCAGTGCTTTGAACATTCCGTACCAGTTGGGCCACTCACAGGGGTCCCCATGAAATACAGGCAGGTTAATCTTGGGAAGAGAAGATGTCACTGCTGACCTCACGAGGCCTGACTTCGTCAAATCCACAATAGCGTCTTTGCCTTCTGTGTCCTTAGGAAGATTTTCTTCATCCTTCAATGCGTCTGGTTCTTCCTCGGGTTTCGCTTTTGTCAGCCACTCCTTTACCTTATTCACTCTGAACTTAGTTTCTTTGCCAGGGGAGGTCTTCGTCCTTGATTTGAGGTCTCAGGGGTTTCAGGTCCATCATGATATTGTCTGCTTTGCCTGCCACCGACGTATTCTCTTCAAAGTATATCAATATCATCTTCGTCTGCCTCTTGCTTTAGAAGCAATGCCTCTTTCTCTTTCCTAACGGCTTCTTGTTCTGCTTCCTTGATTGCCATTTGTGCATCGAGTTCGGCTTTCTGTGCTGCAATTTTAGCTTCCAACTTTACTTTCTCTTTTACCTGCTCTACTCTTAGTTTAGCTAGATCAACTTCCCTTGCTACTGCTCTTGCACGTGCTCTAGATGAAAACGAAGTTCCTTTGCTTATTTTACTACCACTTTTCTTTTTTTTTTTTTCCACCGATACTAGCGTCTGAAGTATTACCGGCTGGATCTATTTGTTTCATTCCTTTGGGTGCGATTGCAACATTTGACTCTGATCCATCACTGTCTATTTTGAGTTCCTGATACTCAAAAGTTCTACAAATAACCTCCTCTACAACTGCCTGGGATTCTATCAACCATGTGTCCGCATCTTGCAGTTCCTTATCACAACGACACATAGTCTGAAATTCTTTATGATTCTCTATCAGTTGTTCCCATGCTCTATTTAGTTGAGTAACTGCAAGTTCAATTAACTTACGGCTCTTCCGTGACTTCAGATACTCGTCTATGATGTTTATCTTCTTCGTCAAATTAGCTCTCATCGATCTCCTTCTGTTCTTTATCGTCAGGAGCTTGTTTTGACCAGGAAGATCGGTGTAATCGCTCAAATAGCTAGGAAGGTTCCGTTCACGTGTCGCGAGTGACGTCGCGAGTGTGTTTTCCTCCTCCGCAGCGACTGATTCCACTTGCGATTTCGCCGACTTTTCCGCCATGTTTCGATTCTACAGCTCTATAATCCAACGCCGATACTATTTATTCTCCTTCATCCGGCGCTCGAAGGACCACTACGGATACTCTTTTCTTTCCGGGAAAGAACCTATATGTGAATACAACTTTTCCATAACAACTCCATGTGCTCTCTCCCCATTTCTTTTCTTATCCCATAATACACAAAGTAATAAGTAACAGATCAAGTCCCCCCGCGCGGCGGGCGCCTGGGGCTTTTTTACTCAGCAACAAATGTTCAGTTCAATCGTCTGTCCAATATTATTATTATTATTATTATTATTATTATTATTATTATAATTTTTATTATTATTATTATTATATTATTGTTATAATTATAATTATTATTATTATTATTATTATTATTATTATTATTATTATTATTATATTATTGTTATAACGGCGGTGTGGACATGTGTGGACATGTCGAGAAAAGCAACCAAGGTGAAATGGACAGAAAGAATGAACAGCGATATCTTAGAGTGCAAGAAAAAAGCCAAGGAAATGGTGTCTTCAAATAACCCTCCTTATTACACAAATGGAAGGAAGAAAGGTTACATAGAAGTGATGAAGGACCTGTGGGAGGAGAGAGGTTATGGATACCTTAAGTTAATGAGTCAAAACCTGAGAGATCAGGCGTCCAGATTGGAAAAAATGCTGCAGGATCCCACGAGGAACAACGGGAACTTCAGTTTAGTGGACAGAAACGAGGGAGAACCCAAGTGCAGTGAAGGAGTGGTCTTTCAAGCGAATAGTCAAACTGCTCAACAAAACAATATTCCCCGGCAAGTTGAAAATGCTAATTTTGCAAATTCTGTGAAATTGGATTTGCATACGACGGTGATTGATGTGGACGTGGTTCGTCAAGCAGGTGATGAAGTTAATCAAACAACTTCTCCCCAGAGATTTCAAGATACACAACAGAGAGCGCAAGGCATAATTCAATCAAACCTACCCGATTACGAGGTGTTTCCTACTAAAATAAAAAACAAAACATGGGGCAATATCAGTCACGAGAGTTTCGCTGATACTATCAATGATGTTTATGACGAAATTGTCCATTTCAGGAGAAATATTTTCAATGTACCATCGGGAAGAGCCGGAAAAGCTTTTATAGAAGAGCTAACTTTCTGGATAAAGCAGTTTAATTCGAATTCAAATTTAAACTCCGTTGCTTTGAAAGCTTTTATGGTGCTCCCAACATTGATCTTACAAAAGCCATCCGCTACCTCTAAAAGCAAGGAGCATAGTGCAGCAATAGAACGAAGATTGAACCTGTGGAGGCAAGGAGATATAGATCTCTTGCTAAAAGAAATAAGATTCATTCAAGGGAAGTTTGTGAATTCGAAGAAGGCTAGAACAGTTGAGGACGTATCCAAAGTTCTTGCGAAACTGATTTTCCAAGGAAAGTTATCTGCAGCTATTAAGCTTTTGGATAGCGAGAGCTCAACGGGCCTACTCAACCTTACACCAGAAGTCCTAGAAGGGCTGAAGGAGAAACATCCGGAAGCTGCAGATATCGCGGACGAGACTTTATTATACGGGCCCTTTGATTATATTCCTCCTGGCGCTTTTAACTTGATCGACGAGAAAATGATCTTTGATGCTGCATCCAAAACAAAAGGCTCGGCCGGGCCGTCGGGGATGGATGCCGAGCTATATCGAAGAATCCTTTGCTCAAAGAATTTCAAGGCTGAGGGCAAGGTGTTGCGAGAGGAGATCGCTTTTTTCACAAGAAATCTGCTAACGATTGCTTACCACCCATCTTTGCTGGAAGGTTACACCTCTTGCAGGCTCATTCCCTTGGATAAAAGCCCTGGAATACGACCTATTGGCGTTGGTGAGGTTTTGAGGCGAATAGTTGGAAAAACTGTCGCTGGATTTTTGAAAGAAGAGATTAAAGAAGCAGCGGGCCCCCTTCAGGTCTGCGCAGGCCATAGCGCAGGTTCAGAGTCCGCGATACATGCTATGAGTCAAGTGTTTGCAGAGGAAGGAACAGATGGTATTTTACTGATAGATGCAAGCAATGCCTTTAACCAAATGAACAGAGCTGTCGCCTTACATAACATCCAGATAACCTGCAAAGAAATGTCACTTTACATCATCAACACCTACAGAAGCCCGTCGAGACTCTTTATTTGTGGCGGAGGTGAGATATTGTCACAGGAGGGTACGACGCAGGGGGATCCCTTGGCCATGCCCTGGTACTCAGTCAATACATCTATCATGATCCAGAGTTTAAGGATAAGCACACCAGGTGTTAAACAAGTATGGCTAGCCGATGATTCTGCGGGAGGTGGACAAATCGTGCCCTTGCATAATTGGTACAATTACCTGAGTCAGGAAGGAAAAAAGTATGGTTATCTAGTGAATGGACCAAAGAGCTGGCTGATTATCAAGTCGGACGAACTTGCAGCTGAGGCAAAGAAGGTGTTTGGAGATGAGGTTAATATTACAACTGAAGGTCAGCGCCACCTAGGGGCCGTCATCGGATCTCGACTGTTCAAAGATCAATATTGTCGGGAAAAGGTCCTTGGATGGAAAGGAGAACTCAAAGCCCTATCTGAGATAGCTAGGAGCCAGCCTCATGCAGCCTACAGTGTTTTCACGAAGGGTTACAAATCCAAATTTACCTATTTCATGCGCACAATAGAGTCGTTTGAAGATGAAGATTACGTCGACCCTATTCAAGAAGTGATCGACGACTTACTCCTCCCAACACTTTTCGGTCAAACGGAGCCCCTCCCTAGCAATCTGCGTCAGCTTGTTACTTTGACACCCGCTCAAGGAGGGCTCGGCATGCCTGACTTACAGTATGAAGCTCCACAGCAGTTTGCTGCTTCTACGACAATAACAGCATCGCATGTAGATTCTATTACTACACAGAGCACGTTTATGATGGCAGGCGAGAAGTCCACGGAGGAGTTAAAAAGACAACATCAAGCCTTGAAAACTGCATCGGCGAAATCGAGAATGGAAAGTATAGATTCCACTCTACCCTCTGATCTACTGCGGTCAATAAACCAATCGAGAGACAAGGGTGCGAGCTCGTGGCTTACCGCAGTGCCTCTTATCGATCAAGGCTCAGTGCTGAATAAACAAGAATTCAGAGACTCTCTGCGTTTAAGGTATGACTTGCCCCTATCTGATTTACCAAGCAAGTGTGTTTGTGGTGAGAAGTATACCGTCTGCCATTCCCTCTCATGCAAAAAGGGAGGGTTCGTGGCGCAGAGACATAATGGCGTTCGCAACCTTGTTACCTCTTTTCTTGGTAAGGTTTGCAAAAACGTTGAAGTCGAACCACAACTTCAACCTCTCGATAATGAACAATTCAACCTCAGAAGCACGGTGACAAGTCCGGAGGCAAGGCTGGACATGAAGGCTGGGGGCTTTTGGTCTCGAGGAGTTACAGCATTTTTCGATGTCAGAGTAACGCATGTTAACTCCAAGTGTAACCAGGGAAAAGCAACATCCACAATCTTTAAAGAGCAGGAAGAGGAGAAAAAGCGGATGTATCAACAGAGGGTGCTGGACGTTGAAATGGGATCTTTCACTCCCTTAGTTTTTGGAACCAACGGTGGAATGGGAGCTGACTGCAATTGCTTTCTCAAACGCCTAGCCGAGAAGCTCTCAGAAAAGAATGAGGAACCTTATCACATTACCATCACCTGGATTAGAACATTGCTTTCTTTTGAGATTTTAAGGTCGGTACACACATGCGTGAGAGGCTCCAGGACACCTTTCCACAAAATTCCGCAAGGAGATTTTATTGATGACTGCCGTTTAAATGCGAGCGAAGCGGGTGTCCGTTGAATTTTTTTTTTTTTTTGAAACTATTTGCCGTCACGAGTTTTGTTCATTCAAATAGTCTTGGGATTTTTAATTTTGCTCTGAAAATTTTACTAGTTGATTTTCTGGCATAATTTTTAGCTTAATTACTGACTATTTTATTTTATTTAGTTAAAATGAAGTTTTTAGTATATTCCTATATATTTATAATTGTAACTATCATTTTAGCATATTAATATTTTGTAATTTAGGCGATAGTATACTTTTTCTCATTATTGTTGTTTAAAGCTTTAGTTTTGAAATTGCTTACAACCAATACTTATTTTGATATTTAATAATACTTAAGATTGTAATATACATAGTAAGAGAATTTGATGTATTATTATTAGCAGTAGTAGGTCATATATTGTAAATTTAAGTTTGTTTAAGAATTAGTCAATAAAGCTTTATTAGTTAATTATTATTATTATTATTATTATTATTATTATTATTATTATTATTATTATTAGTATAGGAAGTAGCACGATTTCTAGGGGTGTCTTGAAAACAAAAAAGACCCCGAAGACCCCAAAGACCCCTAAGACCCCTAAGATCCCAAAACTTGAAAACAAAGACCCCCCATATTTTTGGGGGTTCCCGCGAAATTACGACCAGCCGGTCGCCAATTAATGCGACTGAAAGGTGAGCGCTGGTGACAAGAATTTTGAGGCTACTTTCAGCGTCTGACTGGCATTCGAAGAAATTTGTTTCGTTTTAAATCGAAAAGTTTGTGTTTTGTTTCAAGCAAGAAACTTACCTCTTGTCTCTTCGAAGCTTTTTACTTCCACAGAAAATAATTTACATCAAAAATGAAGGTTAATTGCCCCCAAAACAGTTCAAATTCACGCAGATCCACGCAATGTAATCGACATTTAGCGCCGCCATGTTTTCAGCGGTTTCAACTGCTAGCTATACCGTGGGCGCATGGCAGAAACAAGAGCTCTGTTTATCGCTCTTTGTGTGGCTTTGGAAGGCTTCGTCTTGACGGCATGTAAGAACAAAAATCTCCTGTCAAGTCTCCAAACTAAGAGAGCTATGTATTGGACAAAAACTCCATTTCAGGAATCTGACTCTTGTGATCGTTCAAGAGTAGGAGTGTTTTCATACGAAATATCGTCTTGAGACACCTCACAAAAAAGTGATTTTTTTGGGGGGGCGCTACACTTTTCCGGAGGTATTGTTAGAGGCCGGGAGTACTCAGTTTCGCCAGATGGAAAATGTGTTCGCCAAAAGGTGTCAGTAAAATCTTTCTTCCACAGCGAAACACAAGAACGCTAAGTTTTTCGTTAATCGTTGTGGCGGACATTGTACCTTCCCCCACCGGGTACGCAGGTAATTCGAACCCAAAGGCCGGGTCGCTAAGCTAAGTTTGAAACGTTCGGTGCACGGAACAAACGGTCAACGGATCTTTGGACGGCTATTGATGGAAAAGCTTTGGGAGATTTGCACGCTAAAATTGCTCCTTGGCGGACGTTTTAATCTAATGAAGAGAAGCAACGGTTAGAGCATCTATTAGCGTTGATCTAGGCGGAATCTTGAGGCGATCTGATGCTTTGGGGCGAATTTATAGCTGGATTCCTTCGGTCGATCTGCTGGGCTCCGTCACTCGAGTGCCCTACCTTGTCTCTCTTAATAGTAAGAATAATACAGAGAAGATAAAATCCACTGAAATCGCTCTAAAACCCCTCCAAACAACATAAAACCACAAGTTATACAAACAACAGGACAGGTAAGTCGATTTTATTATTTTTTCCCCTTAGTTTGAAATATTTTGTACGATCGTTGTATTCCCATACAAACTCTTATAATAACGCTATTACGCAATGTCATGTTGACGGCTCCCAGGGAGCTTGGGCTACCTGTGGTCACACATGTTCAAATAATTTTCTCTTCAACTGCGATAAAACAGTACTTGAATACCTGTAAATATCTTTTGAAGGGTACATTTTGAACAGCCTAATCGTCAATCGAAGTGTATCAATAGATTTTTTAACCGATTCTGCTTGTGTGGAACTTGGACTTTGGGCTTTCATTTAAGCAGCAGGCAGTGAAAATTGTTGGCTATTTATCATTTCTTTGGTCACCACAGCAGCGGAAAATAGTTTCCAGCGGACGACGTTTACTTCTGGTTGCCTGTGCTTCTGAACTGTTGAATAAAGACTGAAAGAAACCGTTTTTCATTCTCTCGCTTTCTTCGATAGCAGTTAAAAGAGCGCTCGACGATAAAGCTATGCACCGAACTTCGTCAGCTGACTGGTTGGTTCGCGTTGCAGCTCAATGAAAATATCAGGACTGTATCCTTTGCCTTCCACCTTAAATCGACGAAACAGTGTACTTGGTTTTTGTATTATTTTCGTTCGCCAGGCGCCTCGCCTCCTTCCATGCGTCTGCGTGCTCGTCAGCAACAGGAACCATATTTGTTTGTTAAGTAGAATGTATTTAGTGCTAAAATGAATTTTGATATTATTATGATCAACACCTGACGAAAAATTAATTTGTCATAGATCATAAATCATTTAATTATGGAGCGGTGCCATATGACGTCACGGCAGCCATATTGGTGTTACAAAACAATGAAATGTTGGTGAATGAAATGAAAAACAATGAAAAACATGTTGGTGTGCCAAATCAATCCTGTAGGAGTTCAACTCTTTTCCTCTCTTTTTATATACTTCATTTTGTTCCAATAAATTTGGAACTGGCTCCCCGTGAAACAACATATGTATTATCGCGATTCAATTATGGCATTTAAATGAATGGCTTTGCTCCGGGGTACCTATCTGATCAGTTCATTAAACGTTCATCAATATCAACACGCAAAACTAGAAACTCACAGCTGTTAAATAAACCGTTATTTAAAACCGCAACTGGCCAAAGAACTTTTTACTATCGTATGGTATCTCTCTGGAACATATGCCCTTTTTGACCATTTTGTGACTTACGAATTTTTGCGATGTTGGCGACGTTGTTTGGGGTCTCCCCTCATAAAGCGAAGCAAGACCGGTGACTCGTGGTGATCTCGTCTTACAAACCACTCTCGCATCACGAAGCAACGTACAGAATCACTCGCGCGCTCGGTTTTTTTGGCGACTTCAACCGATGGAGTGTGATCACGATCATGATAGATTTTGCCATCGTCGGGGCTAGTGTGTGTATCGTCTAGCGACACAATTTGTCTTTTGCCTCCTTAGACAGTCTGCTTATTGCGCGTGACTCTCGTTTGGAATGAGAGTGCGTTATATTTAGTCACAACAGTCACATACTGAGCTTGGGCCGCCTTTGGTCGTGGGGGATAGTAAGGTAAAACCAATCAACACTCAAGTCCAAATTGTTCTAAAAATGGTTGTGTTTTCGGACTTCCCATCAGACCTAGGGACCGTTATAAAACTGGTTGACACCATCTACCGTCATTTGGCACGTTCTGCAAACAATTTGCTGTCAATAACAGGTCATTTTTAAGGGTTTTTTAAACGTCGTCGTCGTTGTATAGAATATATATTAAGGAATGGAGGCCTTGCGCCCATGACTACATTTGCTCTAGCTTGGGAAGTTTTACCCCTCACGAATCAATGCCAGCTTGACATACTGATTCCGCTCGTATTTCTTCATGCAGACGATCTCAGAGCTGAATAACTTTATTACAATCAAATTGTAGTTTTATTTCCATACCTCGTGTAAAGTGATATTAATGTAATGAGGTTGATTTTTTTTCATTTCGGCAGTGTCACGGCTTGAATGCAACTTCGATCTCTCCTCAGAGAGTGATGATGAAGATGAATTTTCCCAAGGTGAATTCTACGATCTTTTCTTGCTAGGGATGGAAGTCGATCTTCAATGCGAATGTGATTTTTGTAATAATTTCCACAAAAACGTAGTTACATCGCAAAACAGTTTTTGATTTGCAACGGATTCTCGCAGTGCTCTGGCTTGCACTGAGGGGTGATCGTCAAAAAAGGTCTGATCGGTACAACCAAAGATACTAGAACACTCCAAGCGCGAGTCTTATCAGGAACCCATATCAGGAGCGTGCAACTACACCATATTCCTGTCGCGGCGTCTTCACAGACCGATCTACTTTTAGTTTGAATTTACCACAAATTCTGACTCCTCAGTGACCAATCTCAAGCACAGACAGTCATCATTTCGCCGGAAGATTAAAAAGCCGCTATTGTTTTCTTTACTGATGCGCCCTCATGTAGACTGGAACAGACGTATTTCGCGGGAAAAGAAGCCTAAAGATAGACCTGTCTGTAAAAATACCGTGACATAGGTTTACTATGGGATTTGCACGCTCCTGGTGATGGGCTCCTGGTCTTATGCAGTGATTCAAACACGAAAGACCGTGTTTTGCAACATATCCAAACATCGATCAGAGAATTGAAAATAAGATCAGTTAGTTTTAGATCACTCCCGGTTTCAGAAAATTCCTGAGCCAATCCTGTCACTCGAAGTTTACTCGCGTAGACAGCCATTTAAGCGGCCTTACACACAGTTTCATCCGCGCGTGCTAACATTATCCTCTTAAGGTCTACATACCAGGTCTAAAAATAACTTTAGAGGGATTATTTTGGGAATAATTATAAATTAGGGATTAAATCTCTTAGCGCTCATACTCTCTTGGTGCTAAACACTACTACTGTTTAACCAGCAAACTTATCAGATGTAAGATATCATATCACAAAGATGAAACTGACTGATAACAGGCTTGTTAATGGACCTTGACAGATGTTCTTTATGGAAAAATATTGCTAGTGACATTCTGTGTAGTCTTGAACCTTGCTGCGAACAGTGTTGTAACAACTCGTGTAAAAAATGATATTACTTATAGAAAATCTTGATAAAGCCGAGTTGTTTATATGGGGTAAGAAATTTCCTTGAGACATGATCAGCCACTTGGCTGCGTAGAAGACCTAAGAGAAGCCCACTGAGGTAAAAACAATTCGACTTAATTTTGTTCAAATCAAAAATATCTTTTTCCCGCGGAAGTTTATTTGGTGATGTGTTGATTCAGGTACGAAAGGCAAACCAGAACAAGAGAAAAGGTTATGGTAACCTTAAGGTGCCTCGATACAGCTTTTTCTAGACCATACCTAGCATTTTCAATTGGCGTTGTTCTACCAATCTATACTGACTTAGGATATTTATTTTTTATATCGGGATTTTGTAACGCAACTTTTCCCTGGGTTTGAGCGCAAAAGGTTGCGAGAGTAAAAGGCCGGGAAAAAGGAAACGAAAAGGAATGTAAAAAAATTCGGAAAAGAAAAAGAAATAAAAAAAAATCAAACACACAGAATTTTTTAGTCTTGCATATTCCCCTTATTCCAGAAACTGGCATAGCTTTTTTTTAGCAGACCTGGTTCGTAGAACTAAACTTCAATCGTTTTCCAAAAACTAGTGTTATTTTCACAACGATCAGATCTATGGAAGGTTGGTAAAACGACAATTAAAAATGCTAGGTATGGTCCAGGAAAACTGTATCGAACCACCTTAAAAAAAACTTGAGATTTCACGATTTGAGATTCAACATTCACATTTAAAATAGCTGTCAGTAAACTATTTTCTGGGGAATAACCCTGAGATAGACTAGCATCCCATCCAGGAAGGATTCCAAACACTCTTAATCGCTTCATGCATTATCTGGTAGGCCTGATGAGCCACTATGTTGGAACGCAGTATTTGCCTTAAGCTCTTTTCAATTGCTTTTCCGTTCATGCACTATATCTTCTTTTACTTTTACAATTGAATTGGCAGGATGGAGTACATCGGAATCAGATGGTAAGTGGCTTATTTTGCGTTCTTTACTGGGTCTCGCATAGCCGAGCTTGAATCTTACTCAGTTTCAGTGCTTAAGAGCTTCTCCAGTGACATTCCCTTTACGGAAAAACAATTGGAGTCCTTGAGCCACTATGTTGGAACGTAGTATTTGGCTTAAGCTCTTTTCAATTGCTTTTACGTTCATGCGCTGTATCCTCTTTTACTTTTACAGATGAATTGAAAGGATCTGAGACATACAGAGTACCGAAATCAGCAAGTATGTGGCTTATTTTGCGTTCTTTACTGGGTCTCGCATAGCCCAGCTTGAATCTTACTCAGTTTCAGTGCTTAAGAGCTTCTCCAGTGACATTCCCTTTACGGAAAAACAATTGGAGTCCTTGAGCCACTATGTTGGAACGTAGTATTTGGCTTAAGCTCTTTTCAATTGCTTTTACGTTCATGCGCTATATGCTCTTTACTTTACAGATAAAATGAAAAAATTGAAAAAAATGAAAGGATATGAGACACACAGTACAGCGAAATCAGCTGGTATATGGCTTATTTTGCGTTCTTTACTGGATCTCGCATAGTCGAGCTTGTTTAGCCAAACTTGTTATCCAATTTCCTTTGGATGATGGCAATAATTTTGCCATTCAACCGCTGAAGTTTACTCTGGCTTCAGAGGTTTTGGACTTGTTTCTTTTCTGTTTTTCACTTCAATGTGAGTTTCGGTACCAGGATATTTGAGTGAGAAATCTCATAAATTAAGCTTCTGAACGGAAGGTAGACTATTGCATTTCTATTACATGTAATACGCTTCCATATTTACTTATCTAGTTTGTTTTATTTCTTTCTTAGTATTATTAGTGAATTTAATTTTTTGCACTCAGATTCCTTCGCCTCTCTGATCAATACCTCACGAACAAAATTAATTTGTCATAAATCATAAATCATCTAATTATGGAGGGGTGCCATATAACGTCACGGCAGCCATATTGGTGTTACAAAACAATGAAACGGCGGCCATGTTGGTGTGACCAAACCAATCCTGCGGGAGTTGAACTCATACTTCATATTCTTCCAATAAATTTGGACATGCGTTGGCCACGTGAATAAAAACGCCCTATGCTGAACTCGTTTTTGTACCATAAAATACGATTTCACTAAAAAAAAATACATCATGCCAAGCTTGATTCAATCCAGAATCAAAGAAGTGTACGGAGACACCACAATGGGCTTTTGGATAAAGGTACCGTGGTCGCGGCAAAATGTGGTCGAATTGTTTCATACCATACCACTGTGATAAGTTTCCTGCGGAAAAAGTCAATAAAAAAAAACAATAAGAATGTCATAAGAATTAGTCACGAAAACAATTTACTTTTATTGTTTGGACAGCGTTCAGTAGGAAGAATATTAGACGGTCACTCTTGAATTTTCCCGGGTTGCTTTCGTTTTCAGTCAGTCGCTGTTTTCTTTTCCCGTTCTCACTTAACCTTCTTTGCGACCAGAAGATCTTTTAGATCCTCCTGAAAACCACCTCTAGGTGATTGGAGACCTCCTTTTGAAAAATTAATTTATTAATATTATTATTATTAGTGATTTTGTCTGTGTAAATAATGGAAATGATAACCGTGGCAGCATTTAGATATCTTATCTAAATTAGTTCTCCAGTTTCTCCTAAGCTTTAGCTTCGATTGAAAAGAGACATCAAGCATTCGAGACCGTTTTCTTTATCACATTTCCAAACATCTCGAAGTTCGTCAAAACCTTTCTGCTAAAGGTCTTCTTTTCCAATCTCCTTTTGGTGTTTGGAAATGTGGTAAAGCACTGTCTCTCGCGTTTGATAAATTACTCTAGACTGACCATCAGAGAGTCGAAGAAATGAGGTAAGTTGGAATTAAAAAGAATCAGAAATAAATCAGAAATGAATAATTATTAGTGCGATATTTGTATTTTTGTTTTTCATTTTTAGGGCCTCCACCTCCACCTCCACCTCCACCTCCGCATATGAGTGGCCATGGCAGTAAGAAATATTCATTGCCTTTATCTTTGCTCAGAATTATATTATTCTTTATTTAGTGCTTAAAAATTATTGACAATTGATGAAGTTGAAGAAGGAAATCATAACCCTGACGGTGTTTGGATATCTTATCTTAATTAGCAGAGATTTTTACGATTGTATTTCTACATTTTCTCTTAAATTTTCGATTGAGAAGAGACATCAAGCATTCGAGACAATAAATTATTGTTATCGCATTACCAAACATATCGAACTTCGCCAAACGTTTTCCGCTTCAATCGAGCTTCAAGCAATGTCGTTCCCATCACAAAGTCCAAGCTTGGTAGATTGGAAGTAAAAAGAACCGCAAATAATTATTTAGCATATATCGTCTTAGAATGTCGGTCACGTCATAATAGTGTGATCTTTGTATTTTTTCTTCTTTAGCGACTCTTCTGCCAGCTTTACGTTGTTTTTATGGTGAAAATTTCGAAAGGGAAATTTTGCATTAAAATACTGACAAACGAGGCCTTGTTTCATGTCGCTCTGAAATTGAGATTGGTTGATTTTAAACTACAATTTTGAATGCGATTGGCTGATTAAACTGTCCGATAACAACTTGGCGAGTAAATTAGTGGAAAATAGGAGTTTTTTAAACCAATCACAATCGACGAAATTGTAATAAATGATCAAGGACCCATTTCCAGGCTTTGCCCATAATTAACACCCAACTTTTTACGGCAGCCAGAGTAAAAGGGCCGAGAAAAAGAAAAGGAAAAGGGATGAAAAAAATTCGGAAAATAAAAAAAAATAAAAAAACTCAAACACAGAACTTTTTAGTCTTGCATATTCCCCTTATTTCAGAAACTGGCATAGCTTTTCTTTAGCAGACCTGGTTCGTACAACTAAACTTCAATCGTTTTCCAAAAACTAGTGTTATTTTCACAACGATCAGATCAATGGAAGGTTGGTAAAACGCCAATTGAAAATGCTAGGTATGGTCCAGGAAAAGTGTATCGAACCACCTTAAAAAAAACTGGAGATTTCACGATTTGAGATTCAAGACTGATTCACATTTAAAATAGGTGTCAGTAAACTATTTTTAACGAGGAAATATAATTTTACGATTTAAGTTCTCCAGTTTCTCCTAAGCTTTAGCTTCGATTGAAAAGAGACATCAAGCATTCGAGACCGTTTTTTTTTTTACCACATTTCCAAACATCTCGAAGTTCGTCAAAACCTTTCTGCTAAAGGTCTTCTTTTCCAGTCTCCTTTTGGTGTTTGGAAATGTGGTAAAGCACTGTCTCTCGCGTTTGATAAATTACTTTAGACTGACCATCAGAGAGTCGAAGAAATGCGGTAGGTTGGAACTTAAAAAGAATCAGAAATAAATCAGAAATGAAGAATTATTAGTGCGATATTTGTATTTTTGTTTTTCATGTTTAGGGCCTCCTCTTCCACCTCCGCCTCTACATATGAGTGGCCATGGCAGTAAGAAATATTCATTGCCTGTATCTTTGCTCAGTTCATATTATATTATTCTTTATTTAGTGCTTAAAAATAATTGACAATTGATGAAGTTTAAGAAGGAAATCATAACCCTGACGGTGTTTGGATATCTTATCTTAATTAGCAGAGATTTTTACGATTGTATTTCTACAATTTCTCCTAAATTTTCGATTGAGAAGAGACATCAAGCATTCGAGACAATAAATTATTGTTATCGCATT
The DNA here is from genome assembly GCA_964020085.1 of Micromussa lordhowensis. Classification (NCBI taxonomy): domain Eukaryota; kingdom Metazoa; phylum Cnidaria; class Anthozoa; order Scleractinia; family Lobophylliidae; genus Micromussa; species Micromussa lordhowensis. The sequence continues at coordinate 3,473,003 of OZ026606.1, read as the reverse complement.
ACCAAACATATCGAAGTTCGCCAAACGTTTTCCGCTGCACGCAATGTCGTTCCCATCATAAAGTCCCAAGCTTGCTAGAATGGAAGTAAAAAGAACCGCAAATAATTATTTAGCATATATCGTCTTAGAATGTCGGTGACGTCATAATAGTGTGATCTTTGTATTTTTTCTTCTTTAGCGACTCCCCTGTCAGCTTTACGTTTGTCGTGTCTTTTCCCGCCAAGAGTGATTATGTTTATGTATTTTCTTTGTTTTCTCGCGTCACGTGATTTTTGAGATTGTATGGTTCAGTCACGAAATTTTAAGCTTTGCTTTGCTTTGCTTTTGCTTTTCTCGTCGTTTGTCAAGTTGGTTCGAGCTCAACTGCTGCGGTGCACGGTTGTTTTCTGAATTCGAATAGTGTAGGCTGAGGATTCCGCTTTTGTGGGGCGATGAATGGGCCGATGGAGAAATAAAGAACGACAAAGCTGGAGGTTTGTGGCTGTTCAGTCTCGCGTTTCAAGTACATCACATTTTTCCTTAAAATTTCGTGAGGAAAACGAAGTTGGATTAGTGTTCTGGATTGGACCCGGAGTTGCCTTGGAGATTTTACGTTTGTGAGAGTATCCTAGTGGAAAGACTTTGGAGATATCCGTCGTTTGGAAGTACATTTGTATTGTTGTTATCGTAATTGCATTCAAGATGGCGGAGTGTCAAACCGGCGCGTTTAATGTTGACATTGCCGATGCTGTGGCACAGCGAACTTGGAATAAGCTGGATTGAACCTGGATTTGCTTTATTAAGTAATCTATGTACCCGGAAGTGAATTTAAGCGGATTTAAGATTGCGGAGAGATTCGCCATTTGGAGGTACGTTTTCATTGTTATTTTTGTGAACTTGATTGTTGCAAGATGGCTGAAGGCCAGGACGGTATCGATAATGTCGAAGTAGCGGGAAAAAGAGCTCTGCGTTCCGTTATTGATGATTCTGTGATTTCTGAGAGGATTGTGGCGTTGAAGAGGTCTAAAGCTGGGCATCTAAGTGAAATTACAAAGATTTATCGTAGGCTTAACGAGTACTTTAAGGATTACAAGTATTCACCTGAAGTTCGAAGGGAAGCTCACCGTTTAGACGTTCAGTGGAAACAATATTCACATGTTTATTACGATTTAATCCAGTTACTACCTGATGAAGGTGTTGAGAAGAAGCATGCGGAGAATCGCCATGCTGAGCACAATAAAATTTATTATGGCTACATCAAATCAATAGATCAATACATGATTGGCTCTGAAGAAGAGGTTACTAAGGCTGTAGACGACAAAGGCACCGTAGCAGATGGCAACCTTACGGAACCCACTAAAATTGTTTCACCTAATCTGCCAATATCTGAACTCAATGATGATGTGCGAAGTGTTTTATCTGGTTGTTCGCGAACGTCTAGTGCCTCAAAAGCTAGTGCAGTAGCACAAGAAGATGCAAAGTTGCAGAAGATTCTTTCTGAAAAGAAATTGGAGCAATTGAAAAGGGCTAAAGAGAGGAGATTAAAGGAAGAACAGTTAAGGTTAGACAATCAAATTGCAGAAGCAGAGGATGTGGTGGAGCTGGCTAAAACCAAGGTCCAGTTTTATGAGGAGCTGGAAGATGCCGTCCCAAGTCCTATTAGTAGGGCGAATAGTGTGCTGGACATTGCATGTGAAGAGAAACCCAAGGATGTTAAAACTGAACATCTGAACTCTGAGAAGTTGGAGGATCCAATGAAACCGCTGGAGATTATGAATCATAAATCCACATTAAAGGATGAAAGGTCTGTATTATGGACACCATTAGCTGAAGCACCAGCACCTAGAGGAGGTTCATTATTCAGCTCTACCCCAGGTGAAGCAGCATTACCAAAGCTTCATGTTAAAGGGTCTAGTTTGAATCCGGCTGCACCCCCGTTTGTAAAGGCAGCATTATTGTCCAATCAAGGTCATCAGCCTGATGGTGTATCACCTCTTGCTAATACCACTGAGACTATGGTGACAAAGCTTACAACTAGTATAGACTCAATAGTAACTAAATCCAACAACCTTCCACCTTTGGCCGTAGTCAAGTTTTCTGGTAATCCATGTGAATACTTCCGATTTAGAGCACGTTTTGATGAAATGGTTGGTACCCAGAACATTTCAGAAACTCAGAAAATGTCACGTCTGTTGCAATTTCTTGATGGTCAAGCTAGAAGTTCCGTAGCGGGATTTGAAGGAGTGCCTGGTGGGTTGTCAAGGGCCCTAAAAACACTGCAGCAACGTTTTGGACAACCGCACATAGTAGCGAAGGCGTGTGTTGATGCCTTGGTTGATGGACCAAACATATCGAGCAATGATGGCCAGGATTGCAACGGTTTGCTGATCGATCAAGGGTGTTGTATGAGACTTTGAAGTCAATGAATGCTCTTCCTGAAATGAACATGACAAATCTGGCAAAAATGTCAGGAAAGCTGCCCATTGCACTACAAGTTAAGTGGAGAGATGAAGCTCTTCGAATAAGGGAAAGCAGAGGATCCCCAAATCTGAAGGATCTAGTGGAGTTCATTTAGCGGCGAGCTGAGGCAGCTAATGACCCGGTATTTGGAAGAGTTGGTGAGATGAGCAAGTCTGTACCTCGAAAATACCCAAGAGGTGGCCGTCAAACATTGCCACCTGTCCCCAATGCAGCAGTTGACTCTAAGGTGATGACAATGGCAACACAAGTTGGTCTCAGTGGGAGTGAGAATCCACCTACCTCAAATAAGGATCAGACCCCTACAATGCAGAAAGGTGTTGGTGTGAAATGCTACAGTTGCGACTCTGCACACAGGATAGAACGTTGTCCTGATTTCATCGGCAAATCTGTTAGGCAGAGAATGATCTTAGCAAGGTACAAGGGACTTTGTTTGAACTGTTTACGTAAGGGACATTTTGCTAGTCAATGTCAGTCATCATTTAGATGCAAACAATGTCAGCAACCTCACCATTCCTTGCTGCACAGAACAACAGAAGACAAAGAGGGTGGAGGTGTGAATCTTCAGGGAAACTCAGATCCAAAACAGCAGGCTAATGTGAATGCCACCACTACAGAACCTATTGCACCTACTGAAACAACCAGCCACACATATTCCATGACATCACGAACCAAAGTTGCGTTGCAAGTTGTCCCGGTCAAGATGATGAACAATGATGGACACTCTGTCACTACATATGCTTTGCTTGACACTGGGAGTGAAGAGACATTCCTCTCAAAAACAACACTTTAGCTGTATGTACATTGTCGGGCGAGTCTTTGGTAAAGGTCGGCGAAGCCAATGTTCAAGTGAAAGCTGTTGATATCCTCGAGGATCGTACTGTTACTATTGCAAATGTTAAAGTCAACAACAAGGGCAAAGGACTTGTCGCGATGGCCCCATTTAAAGGACCTTAAAATCCCGGATGTTGATGACAATCAGGTGACAATGTTGATTGGTGCAAACGTTCCTGAAGCCCAAGTGCATGAAGAATGTAGGAGAGGGAGATCAGGAGAGCCGTATGCTGTTCGAACGGTACTGGGTTGGGCTGTGCTTGGACCAGTGAATGTGGCTAATAGCTCGTCCTCTCAAGTAGTGAGTGTAAATTTTGTGAAATATGGTGATGAGCTGTCAGATCAGCAGATGAGACAATTCCTGAGGCTTGACGACATTGACGTGAACAGGAGCTTCAAGAAAGCTATGTCAGTTGAAGACAAAGAGGCACTGAAAGGGATGGAAAACTCAGTGCGGATAGTAGACGGTCATTATGAAATTGGCATGTTGTGGAAAAGTGTCACCCCTGAAGCACATGCAGCCCAGATTCTTCCTATATAAAGATATATTTCACTCATCGGTTTTCATTGATTATAATACTTATCACTCAAAGCTGAATATATTCCGGTGACTGGTTTTGGGTGCTGTTACAGTCCAGCTCTCTATACTCGTAAACTGACTAATCAGTAAATGAATATCAAACGCGGAACTGAGCGAAACTGAATTGAGTAATGTTAATTTAATAACACTGCTTTGTTCCATAATCAAATTCAGGCTTCTTCACAGCTGTCTTTCAGGCTTGTTTCGATGTAAGTAAATGCAGCTCTAACCTACATAAGCCTTTAGTGGAAACATCTTGCCATACACACTACAATGTTCTACACTCGTTTTTATAAACTTGTCACTATTGAGTGAGAAGAGGCTGTGGCGGAAACTGAGCCTGCAAGCCAACCGGTTGCTGAGGGAACGGGCCAGCTGATTGCTGTGCAACGCTTGCAGCAGCAATTTCCTTCGACCTTTGTGCAGCGTACATTCCCGTCAAGAGATGAATATCGTCGATAAAGGCCAGGCTCGCCAAAAAGCCACAAACCTGTCGAAAAGAAAGAGAGCAGAATTGTAAGATTGATCTTATTCTGACCCCATTCTCGTCCCCAGAACCTCAGTTTCTTTTGGTCAGCAAAACGGACTGAGAAACACTGGGACGAGAGTGCTTCTTATCTCAGCTTTAGTAGTGTTCCCTTCCTAACCGTCACGTTAGAGAGGGCTGCTAGTTATTTTTGTCTCATCCTCGTAAAAGCCCCTGATCGGAGTCTTGTTTGATCAAAACGATCAAATAAAACAAAAGTTGTCTGTAGGCCTAACCTCGCTCAGTCCGTCCTTACCACAATAAACAAAATACATTCTTTTTTCCGACTAGAGACTAAGGAAAAAAAGCAACTCGCTTACCGTGGCACCATAAAGCAACCCCACGGTCGAGCCAGGGGATGTGAAACCGCTGAAGGGATCAGTGTGAACTTTATGCAAATCGACAAGGCGAATTGTAAAGCTCACCGTACAAGTAATCAGCAGGATCGTCAAGATGACTTGGATTCCTAATGACTGAAATAAAAGTAACATCTGAAAAGGTTAGAGCAAGGGCTGAGAACATTAGAGCACTGACAACAGCTTTTCTGCTCACAAAATCTGGTGCTGCATCTGTTTTAAATAACCCACAATTTCTATATCCTGCTTGTTGTATTTATTCATTCAGTCCCCTTTCCTGTCGTTAATAGACCGACAGAAGAGAGGTTTTGGGTCAGTCAGTACAGGCGGATTCATGCTGACGTCATTGTTTACATTTTTGCTCATTTGCATACGGCTTTGCGTATAGAAGGAAACATGTTAGATATGAATTCACTTCAGGCAGCTAAAGAACTGGTGAAACTTAGTACATGGTGAAATTTTTAGCTCTTTGGGTGTAATATTCAAGGAGAAATTGTCTTTCAAAAACTGCAAAATTTCTGGGTGGCAAAAGCGCTAATGAGCTCATACATTCTTTGTTAAATTTTGAGTTTTTAAACCCGTGTTGCACAAAACGTATTCAATACATCAGGTCCATATTCACTGGCAGAGTTAATCGTACTATGGCCTTTCAATATTCAGAACTGATTTATTTGTAGCTCCATCAGAAACTGAATTGCTTATGCTAATGAGGCAAACATTGTAAACAAGCATTCCCCTATAGCGGCGGATGCGGAGCCCGGCTCTTTTTTAACGGACTCACTGCCGCACTCATTTGACAATGGGCCTCGGTGGAAACAAGACTTAATGCAGCCTACATGAAAACGTTTCAAACCAGCTGAACCGTTGGATCTCTTCAGCTTTTTAAATGTACGTCAGCTAACGACGGAATGCACAATTTATGTTTCATTGGTTCAATTGTGCCTCATAACACAGCCATACTCGAGTTATATACGAGTCATATATTGTTTTTTATTCGTTTTAATACTGTCCGCTCCCGGCCGTCTCGGACCCTTGCCAACTGAGCAGCTAACTTTCTGAGAATTCACAAGCTAGTATTGATACTTACAATCAATGTGCAATACGAAGCTTGTCGAAAGTAACGCTTGTTTTTGTTGATGCTAAGCAAAAACACGATCTGGAAGATTATGACCATCACCCAGCAAAATATGGTGATATCCTTGAAGAAGTTCGCTCTGCCATCCAAGCCGAACGATCTGTTTGAGTAGATCACAACACAGGGCCAGGCTGCTGACAGAAAGACCTGTGAAGGAGAAACAACAAAATGAAAAGTTAAAATAAGCGCCATAGGCATCATATGATGCCTTGATCAGTTGACGTGTTATGTATCGCATTAATGTCAAGTTCGACGACAAATAGGGCCTGGGCTTAAAATAGTTGTATTATAGTAAATAACGTAAACACTATAAGCCGAACCGTATGGGCGGTGTGCATCTTTTTGGCTTTTTTATATAAAAATCTATCAATCATTGTCCCCCTTACGATTCTCGGCCGTACTTACAAACTCTACTTCCATTCAAACCACTCTTCAAGTACGTCATGTTAATCTTTATCGTTCTTATATCCTCATCTTCATCCACTGGAGGTTGCGCAGGCACGCCCTGAAATTGAACGGGTTGGACTGGCTGCCCAGCAGGTACATAGTGCTGCGAAGGTTTCCCCTGTTGTGCCATGTCGGGCTGGCCGGTAAATACCGGTTGTGGTTGACCAGGAGGCATCTGGTACATGTTTGGTTGAGGTGGAGGGCCATGGCCTTGTGGACTGGCAGCAGCTGGTTGTTGACTGGGAAAAGTCTGAGCTCCTGTTTGTTGGGTTGGTTGCTGATACATTGTTCAATGATCCAATCTGTCTGTGTTCATTAACAAAGAAATAAGAAAGTCATTTCAGCAAGGGAGGTCACGCGTAATTATAAGAAGCGATGTCCATGTGATTGAACAGGATAATGCTTCTGTTTGTGAGTCCAGAAGGCATTTAATTAGGAACATTTACAACCTTTAATAAGAATTAATGCCTTTCTTTTTAAATTTTACATTGGATTTCTGACCAGGTGCGGTTTTTCAGAACTGGTAGAAATACAGGTTATCCACCAATTTGTCATTCATGGTTGCATGGTAATAACTTGATACCTTTGCTGTAGGAAATCTGCTAGATGTAGTTACATTGCATCATGAAATACAGCCTCTTTTTGAATCATGAATTAAGGACTTTCAAAGACTACTTGAAGGAACTCAGATGACAAGCTCAGTGTCAACATGACAAATTATCCAGGTTTTTCTTAGAACGTGTGTTTATTTCAGTGGACTCGCAATGATAACAAAGCTGATGTTATTCAGCTATACTCCTGCTTTTTGAGTTATTTTTTTTGTAAAAAAATACCTTTTAGTCGGCGCGTCGCGGATGTTATAGACGGGTCAATGGTTGAGTGAGTCAGTGAGAGATGTATGTATGTCACAACAATCAGATTGGATCTACAGTAAACAGCCAATCAAATTTCTTGTTGTAAAGGTAAATGGTATATGAGAAGATCTGATCCCGATACAGTTCAGAACGGCCATATTTATTCTTCCATAAGAGAGGAGGAAGTATTCATATATGGGAAGATAATTTGGTTTTATAAACTGGGTTGATAATGTGAATTGTCCACTGTAAAGTTGATAAAACCACCGTAAAGTTGATAAAACCAAATTATCTTGTAATACTCCCACCGACGCAGTACCACAGTTTCTTTAGAAACTTGCCCCCTTTATTCATATATTGGGTTTACTTCGGCATTTTCTGTGGGTTAGGCTGAGGATTTTAGTTATGGATGAGATGAGCCTTGAGGTTTGACTGTTTGAAACAGTGCGTGAGGTAGTTGTATGCAAATGGCGAGATGTTTTTATTTTTAGTTACAAAGGTAACTTGATATTTTTGTTTTTCACAAGGAGTAACGACGTCACGCATCGTTGCTTGTAGTTCTTACGAAATGTTTTGGAGGAGACGAGACTATTTTGATTTGAAAGAGTTCCAACGTTTACAATAGGTACAGTTAACGATTGCTGTGTTCTTGTTGCGTGCAAATATAACGAGATATTTTTATTTTTTAGTTACAAAGGGTAATTTGACACTTTTGTTTTTCACAAAGGAGTAAATTAAATTAGAGCTGGCATCATCACTTGTTCCCACGAGATGCTTACTATTTTCGGTGAAGTGTTGTTGTGTAAAAAGGGTAAACTTAGGACTCGTATAAAATACGAAAAGTTCTCTTAACTTGAGTATTTTTGAGCAAAAATTCCTCTTGGGGGTTGAAAGGGCTATGAGATCGGCGAGTGACAGGGAGTTATGCATGTGCGCGTGTCACACCAATCACAGTGTGGGTTGTATCAAAGAACGAATCAAATTGCCTGTTAGAAAACAAGACTGTGTCTATATTAATCTGTAGACGCGTCAGATCACTGTAGTTTGTTTAGTCAAACATTTTATAGCTTACTAATTAGTTATCTTACCATGTATATCATAAATTCACAGTTTATCTCTTGCTGTACAACTTGCTGTAAACAGCTCCATGAATGCTCCTATCTCCGAGACGTCATAAAAAATAACTCTTGCACGCCTTGCGTGCCTATGTTTTCATTCGTCCTTGAATGAATTTGACACAAACGCAATAACATAAAATTTATACTTATAAAATTTAAAATTTATATTTATAATTTATGTATATATAATGAATACTGACCGAAGAATTCAAAGCAAGCGAAAATCAATGAAAGATGTAAGCTTCATTACAAGATTATTCAAGGTTTCTGTCAAAAGACAGCAGCTATGAGCAGTTGACCTCAGACAGTCTCACTTTTATTTGTGTTTCACAAGAAAGCTGTCATTCACCAGCTATGAGCAGTTGACCTCAAACAGTCTCGCTTTTATTTGTGTTTCGCAAGAAAGCTGTCATTCACCAGCTATGAGCAGTTGACCTCAAACAGTCTCGCTTTTATTTGTGTTTCGCAAGAAAGCTGTCATTAGCCGAGAAACTGAAGCGTTAATGATCACGAGAATTATGCCTGAATTCGCTATTCTCGTGCACTAGGTCAAATTTTTAAAGCAACAGTCAGTCACAATTGCTTAATGTAGGAATTTCTCGCCCCAATACTCAAGAAATATGACTCCGCAGTACACCAACTAGCCCATCTCTATGGCTTTCTTGGCCGAAAATTGACACACAATTGCATTTTTCCATCTGGCGCAAATACTGTTTTGCACTGAACTAGCTAATTCCATGATCACTAGTTCTAGTAAACGATCGAAATTGAATTCAGTCTTACCTGCTTTTAAGCTTTTAATCCCAAGCAACACAAAAGCTTCCCACACCGATTCCCAAGACATTTCATATAAAGCATTACCTTATATCAAGAGACTATGAGTCATAGTCTCTTGCTTAGATGATGTGATTAAATATGGAAAACGTTTCCCCTGGGTTATCCAGCCAGTAATTTCGTTCCACTAGCTTTTCAAACTTTAATTCGATGAGTTATGTTTGAAAATAGTCGCATGTATTGTAAGGTCTTCGTTATGATGCCCAAATCTACATATACAGATTTTCCAAGCGTTTCCTAGAAAATATGTTAAAATAATTATAACAAAGCTGGTGTCATTCAGCTAAACTGTTGTCTTTTTACACGTCCATGATAAAACTGATACAAATTAACAGAGCTAACTGGGCAGTATTAAAAACATAAAATTTATACTCAGTATACTGACCGCTGAATTCGAAGCAAGCTAAAATCAATGAAAGATGTAAGCTCTGAGCAGTTGCCCTCAACGAATCTCACTTTTGTGTTTAGCAAGAAAGCTGTCATTTACCGAGAAACTAAAGCGCTAATGATCACGAGATGATTGGTGTACACTTAAAAGCAACAGTCAGTTCCAATTGCTTCTACGAATTTCTGGCTAATACTCAAGAAATATGACTGCGCAGCAAATCAACTAGCCCATCTCTATAGCTCTACAGACGTTTTCTAGCAAATGTGTTTATATAATTACAACAAAGCTGGTGTTATTCAGCTATATTCCTGTCTTTTCATTCGTCCTTGAATAAAATTGACGCAAATTAACAGAGCTAATTAGTCAGTAGCAATAACTTAAAATTTATACTCAGAAAACTGAATGCGGAATTCGAAGCAAGCGAAAATCAATGAAAGATGTATAAGCCTAATGGCAAAATTCAAGGTTTCTTTTCAAACGATAGCAGCTATGGGCAGCTGACCTCGCAAACAATCTCGCTTATACAGTGGAATCGGGGGCGATTTCTCGAACCCTCATTTTGTCGAACCTCCAGATAACTCGAACCAAAAGTCTTCCCTCTCCTCAGTCAAACACTGTAATTTTAGCCGCGATTTCTCGAACCAATTTGCGTTTCCCCTGGAGGTTCGAGAAATCGGGATTCCACTGTATTTGTGTTTTGCAAGAAAGCAGTAATTTACCTAGAAACTAAAACGTTAGTGATTACGAGAATTATGCCCCAATTTGTTTTCTCACGTTATTCTCACTGACCTGGTATAATTTTTAAAGCAACAGTCAGTTGCAATTGCTTCTAATATTGGAACTTCTCGCCAATACTCAAGAAATATGACTCCGCACTGAGTACACCAACTTGCCCATCTCTATGGCTTTCTCGGAAAAATCAAAAACACAATTGCATGTTTCAAAGTAATTCCATCTGGCGCGAAATACCAAGCCATGATCACTAGATTTATAATGTTGTTTCTCGTAAACGATCGGATCAGTCTTACCTGCTTTTTAGCTTTTAATCTCAAGCAACACAAAAGCTTCCCTAACCGATTCACAAGACATTTCATATCAAGCCGGTATTAGCTTAGATGATATGATTGAATATGGAAAAAGTTTCGTCGGTGGGTTACTTATCCAGCCAGTAATTTCGTTCCATCAGCTTTTCAAACTTTAATTCGATGAGTTATGTTTGAAAATAGTCGCATGTATTGTAAGGTCTTCGTTATGATGCCCAAATCTACATATACAGATTTTCCAAGCGTTTCCTAGAAAATATGTTAAAATAATTATAACAAAGCTGGTGTCATTCAGCTAAACTGTTGTCTTTTTACTCGTCCATGATCAAATTGACACAAATTAACAGTGCTAACTGGGCAGTATTAAAAACATAAAATTTATACTCAGTATATACTGACCGCTGAATTCGAAGCAAGCTAAAATCAGTGAAAGATGTAAGCTCTGAGCAGTTGCGCTCAAACAATCTCACTTTTATTTGTGTTTAGCAAGAAAGCTGTCATTTATCGAGAAACTAGAACGTTGATGATCACGAGATGATTGGTGTACACTTAAAAGCAACAGTCAGTTCCAATTGCTTCTACAAATTTCTGGCTAATACTCAAGAAATATGACTGCACAGCAAACTAACTAGCCCATCTCTATAGCTCTACAGACGTTTCCTAGAAAATGTGTTTATATAATTACAACAAAGCTGGTGTCAGTTCAGCTATATTATTGTCTTTTTATTCATCCCGGGCTCCTCCCGGGCTCTGAATAAAATTGACGCAAATTAACAGAGCTAATTATCCAGTAGCAATAACTTAAAATCTATACTCAGAAAACTGAATGCGGAATTCGGAGCAAGCGAAAATCAATGAAAGATGTATAAGCCTAATGGCAAAATTCAAGGTTTCTTTTCAAACGATAGCAGCTATGGGCAGCTGACCTCGCAAACAATCTCGCTTATACAGTGGAATCGGGGGCGATTTCTCGAACCCTCATTTTGTCGAACCTCCAGATAACTCGAACCAAAAGTCTTCCCTCTCCTCAGTCAAACCCTGTAATTTTACCCCCGATTTCTCGAACTCTCCGATTTCCCGAACCAATTTGCGTTTCCCCTGGAGGTTCAAGAAATCGGGATTCCAGTGTATTTGTGTTTTGCAAGAAAGCAGTAATTTACCGAGAAACTAAAACGTTAGTGATTACGAGAATTGTGCCCCAATTTGTTTTCTCACGTTATTCTCACCTGGTATAATTTTTAAAGCAACAGTCAGTTGCAATTGCTTCTAATATAGGAATTTCTCGCCAATACTCAAGAAATGACTCCGCACTGAGTACACCAACTAGCCCATCTCTATGGCTTTCTCGGAAAAATCAAAAACACAATTGCATGTTTCAAAGTAATTCCATCTGGCGCGAAATACCAAGCCATGATCAGTAGATTTATAATTGCTGTTTCTAGTAAACGATCAAAATTGAATTCATTCTTTCCTGCTTTTTAGCTTTTAATCTCAAGCAACACATAAGCTTCCCACACTGATTCCCAAGACAGTTCATATCAAGCATTAGCTTAGATGATATGATTGAATATGGAAAAAGTTTCGTGGGTTACTTATCCAGTCAGTAATTTCGTTCCATCAGCTTTTCAACTTGAACTTTAATTCGATGAGTTATGTTTGAATGTATTGTAAGGTCTTCGTTATGATGCCCAAATCTACATATACAGATTTTCCAAGCGTTTCCTAGAAAATATGTTCAAATAACTATAACAAAGCTGGTGTCATTCAGCTAAACTGTTGTCTTTTTACTCGTCCATGATAAAATTGACACAAATTAACAGAGCTAACTGGGCAGTATTAAAAACATAAAATTTATACTCAGTATACTGACCGCTGAATTCGAAGCAAGCTAAAATCAGTGAAAGATGTAAGCTGTGAGCAGTTGCCCTCAAAGAATCTCATTTTTATTTGTTGTTAGCAAGAAAGCTGTCATTTACCGAGGAACTAGAACGTTAATGATCAAGAGATGATTGGTGTAAACTTAAAAGCAACAGTCAGTTCTAATTGCTTCTACGAATTTCTGGCTAATACTCAAGAAATATGACTGCACAGCAAACCAACTAGCCCATCTCTATTGCTCTACAGACGTTTCCTAGAAAATATGTTTATATAATTACAACAAAGCTGGTGTTATTCAGCTATATTCTTGTCTTTTTATTCGTCCTTGAATAAAATTGACGCAAATTAACAGAGCTAATAACTTAAAATCTATACTCAGAAAACTGAATGCGGAATTCGGAGCAAGCGAAAATCAGTGAAAGATATATAAGCCTCATTGCAAAATTCAAGGTTTCTCTTCAAACGATAGCAGCTATGGGCAGTTGACCTCGCAAACAATCTCGCTTATACAGTGGAATCCCGATTTCTTGAACCCTCATTTTTTCAAACCTCCAGATAACTCGAACCAAAAGTCGTTCCCTCTCCTCAGTCAAACACTGTAATTTTACCCCCGATTTCTCGAACCAATTTGCGTTTCCCCTGGAGGTTCGAAAAATCAGGATTCCACTGTATTTGTGTTTTGCAAGAAAGCAGTAATTTAACGAGAAACTAAAACGTTAGTGATAACGAGAATTATGCCCCAATTTGTTTTCTCACGTTATTCTCACCTGGTATAATTTTTAAAGCAACAGTCAGTTGCAATTGCTTCTAATATAGGAATTTCTCGCCAATACTCAAGAAATATGACTCCGCACTGAGTACACCAACTAGCCCATCTCTATGGCTTTCTCGGAAAAATCAAAAACACAATTGCATGTTTCAAAGTAATTCCATCTGGCGCAAAGTACCGAGCCATGATCACTAGATTTATAATGTTGTTTCTAGTAAACGATCAAAATTGAATTCAGTCTTACCTGCTCTTTAGCTTTTAATCTCAAGCAACACATAAGCTTCCCTCACGGATTCCCAAGACACTTCATATCAAGCATTAGCTTAGATGATATGATTAAATATGGAAAAAGTTTCCCTTGGAGCTAATTAGCCAGTAGCAATAACTTAAAATCTATACTCAGAAAAACTGAATGCGGAATTCGGAGCAAGCGAAAATCAGTGAAAGATGTATATACCTCATTGCAAAATTCAAGGTTTCTCTTCAAACGATAGCAGCTATGGGCAGTTGACCTCGCAAACAGTCTCACTTATAGTTGTGTTTAGCAAGAAAGCTGTAATTTACCGAGAAAGTGATTACGAGAATTATGCCCCAATTTGTTTTTTTTTCTCACCTGGTATAGTTTTGAAAGCAACAGTCAATTACAATTGCTTCTAAGAATTTTTGACCCGGCAAGCCAACTGGCCCAACTCTATGGCTATCTTGACTACACGTTTCAAAGTATTCGATGTGACGCAAAAATGCGGGCTACGAACTAGCTAATTCCATGATCACTACGAATATAATCTTGTTTCTAGTAAAGGATGGAAATTGAATTGAGTCCTGCATTTTAGCTCTTTATCTCAAGCAACACACAAGCTTCCCTCATCGACTCCCAAGACATTTTATATCAAGCATTAGCTTAGAGAATATGATTAAATATGAAAACCCTTCCCGATGGCCATGATACCATTTTGTTGAAATTTCATGAGAGAAAGTATGGGAGAAATACTGAGTTTAGAACTTTTGAAATTCTTTAACCGCTTAAATACGGGAGAACACACTCTTTCTTCATATGCTTTCCTCGCTGTGATAAAGAGCGACACAAGCGGAAACACCCTTTTGTTTAGTTCTGCACTTCTTCAATGAGCGAGAGCATCGCTAGGCAATTAGCATCGTTTTTCTTTCCCCTTACGCTCGAGCTTGCTCCTTTTTACAAGCTTTTTTCACTGCCGACCTGCCCTTGATTGCTGATTCTGACTTGCAATATTATTTTTATCATTTGCTTGAGCGGCTAGGATGGCCAAATAACTTGCGTAGGTATTGCCATATGAAAGAGTTAAAGAGTTACCTCAGTAGCGATTTTGTGACACTCCAAGTAGAAAACTAACACTTGCCAAGAGTTATGCTCCCTTCGAAAACAATACGAATGATAGCAGCTCACCGCTTTTGATTTCGATGCTGCGTGTTTGCTTTACTGATATACCTTCGTTGTGATGAATGCCTAGGCTGCCTTGAGTAATCCGATACCCCAAAAGACGCTTAAGCTCTGAACCGCTTTCTTGGAAAGACAGGAACACGAGTGTTTTGAATGTCCAACGTGACTGGTTTACATTCAGTTTATGCATGCACTATTCGCCAAAGAATGAGCAATAAGCAACGCTTGAAATAGCGCAGCGGGAGTAGCGCAGCGGGACTGCGGGAGTCCGATTTGTTAATTACGAGTATGATTACGAAACGCTCCGTGTGAACGTGGAAATTTTTGAATCCGGAAAGAAAAACTGAGTTGCTGATTCAAAAATATCCGGATACGTGTGGACGGGACCTTAATAAAATAAGGAGTTTTAGCAAACTACGACGGCAACGGCAACTAGAGCGACGCCTATTTCCCTTTCGTAAACAAGCGATGCCATTTTTAACGGTCGATGCCATAATTGATAACCAAGCTTGCCAGAATTAGCAACCAAGCCTTTTAGAGTGGACGATGCCATATCTGCTTCTGTTCAGGCCTGGACACGGTAGAAACTGGTTATAATTTGTTGAGGGAGTAAAACGCACTCACCAAATACTTAATTGTTCATATTCACACTGGTTTGCTTGCTGTTAGCTTTTATTTGCAGGTTGGGGCAGCTCTATCATTAACATTTAATTTAAGAATGTCACGTTTTATAATTAAATTTTGCGGAAATTTGGCGGATGAACCTGGTAGTGTAGTGGTATAAGAGGGATGTTAAGAAACAGAGGTTCCAGGTTCGATACTGGGTGGTTAGTAACATTTTCATTTTTCTTTATATTAGTAGAGAAAAATTTGTTGAGAAATTTTCTAAGTGTTGCGAAAATGGCATCGCTTGTTTACGAAAGGGAAAATTGCTAGAGCGACACCAAACAAAATGTTTAATGAGCAGAACAATAGCTGTGCACGTGCATTTTGAATCTTTGTACATTTCTTAGCCGTTCTCTGCAAAACGACAACGTGAAATGACCAAGTTCTACGTATTTTAGAAAAGCACAGGTCATTTTGTAGCCTGTGAGCAAGCTTTCATGTGTTGCGGCAGGAGCAAAGTCGATGAGCATGAGCAAAGTGAGGAGAAATGCGTCAGCGAGCAAAGCCAGCTGGTGGGGAGCCTGGCTCGCTTCGCTCGCCGACTCTCGCTTTGTTTTCCGACGATTTTCAAGTCGTGCCACCAACCTCAAACTGACAAATTTCTTTCGCATTTAATTATTAAAGCTTTTTGAGTAGACAGGATGCTGAAAAAACGTTTTTACAATAGATCGTTTTCACGTGACGTCATCACTTTCTAAAATCTAAAACTAAAGATCCATCAAAGTTTTCATCCTCATCAGGTATAAGAGGTGACATATTTATATCTGTTTACAACTTTACAGCTCAATAGCGTGCTTCGTTTGGAAACCAGAGCATTTTGAATTTCTTGGTTATGGAGGTGCGTGACACAAGGCTACGATCAAATTTGTTGAAAAACTTATCTCATGATTTTGAGCCCAGTTAGAAGCTAGAGCATTAGGAAAAGTGCTTCTGTAAATACTTGTTTTTCAGTACTGATAATCAGTCGCCTAGAAAGCCAAAGTAAGTTCCAGATGTTTACACTATTTTCTGGCCGCCATATTGGTGTACCATGGAGGTACACCAACATGGCGTTTTCATACTGGGCTCTGTGAATTTCTGCGAAACATTTCGACGAAGATCTGAAGTTTGGGGAAACGCACAGGGCTAAAACTTGGAGAAGTGTCTTATTTTTTTATCTTCTATAACATCACAATTCCTTAGCGTTTTCCACTGGATAGTTTTCGATTTATTTTTTTATTGTTGCGTGACAGTGAAAACGATCTATTAACAAGAAGCTATTTCTCAGAAGGAAAAAGTGTCTCGTTTACGAAGAAGGCTGAGAAAGGCTGGGGTTTTCATATCTTGTGCATGAGAAGTCCCGGGGTGAGGGGAGTTTGTGCTAATGCAACGCTTTGCGCCGCACTGATAATCTCAGTTGCCAGAGCCTGAGGTTTTTCGTCCACTAGAGGCGAGGTGTAGTACTGAATCTATTGTGAAAGAGAAAGGGCTAACTGATTTAAGTTGCTTACACATATATCATACATATATCACACATATTGCATATATATCAATTATTACAGTCAACACACTTCGAAATGTGGCTAGATGGGGGGGGCGCACTCCCTTATATCGGCTAAATAGGTATGTCCAGTCTCAAAGGGTATGGTTTTTTAAGACATTTTGGTCAGAAATAGAGTATCTTAAACTGGGTATGGTTTTTGCACTCGTCTTGAATTAGGTATGCTTTTCAGAAGCATACTTTTTCATCATCCAATATTTAAAAATTGACGTCAGTTTTTCATGCGTCTGTCCTGTTATTGATCATAAATTTCGTCATCATATTGTCAAATTAGCTGTGGATCCGCAGACTACTTTGACAATGTGATGACGAAATTCATTGTCAATAACAGGACAGACTCATTAAAAACTGACATCAGTTTGTTTTTTATGATAACAAATGGTCGAATTGCCCGCTCTCGCTCGCTGACGCGTCGTCGCACGAATCTCAAATTTATGTGTCTGTCCGCATATTGACGATAAAAATTAGCCAATGAGCGCGCGAGAATTTCTGCAGTTATCGTAAAAAAAGCTATTCAAAATATATTTAACATCATTCTGAACTAGGGAACTGAGGCAGGTCTGAAATAGGATATTAATTTAAGGTTCAGGTCACAAGTAAGGTAGAAAATCGCAGATTGTGCTCTTAAATAGGGTCAGTGCTTCGGGAAGCGGGCCGCACAGCAAATTCAAAGAATTATATGTGAGCTAAATAAAGCTAAGAGGCAAAAGCATTTGAAGCATAATTTTTCAATTCCTGTGTCAGGAAACGCTTGATTTGAAATGATGGATGCAGCATTCTACGTTTTGTTGTCAGTGACGCAGTATAATTTTCTTTACAAAAAGGACGACTTATGTGTGATGACTATTAGGAAGCTAAAATACAATTCAGTGCTATCGGTGTTTTCATGGAAACCAGCTCTTGAAATGCCGAGTTACGTCAAAATGCAAATTTTCCTTTGTTTTAGAAGCGCGCTCTTTGGAATACGGCTACTCCAATTGTTGCGGAAAATTTGACAAATTCATGAACTAAATCTGGAAGATGTCGACACCCTACGATATAAAGAAAATCTTGTACGAAAGCCATATTATATAGCAGAGTGTATGGCCACATTGCCATAATGCGTCTAGTTGGGATGCCAGATCTGCCCCGATTCTTCATGCCCTGAAATGGAATAGCCTCGCTGACAGACGTGCAAAACAACTTAAATCTTTCATGTTTAAAACTGAAAATAACCTTGACAAATTCGCCAATGTTAATACCATCCACAGGCATAATCTTCGAGGTGCGCAACTTAACCTGTTTATTCCGCGACCGAACACTGAGGCCCTCAAGAAAGGTTTTCGTTATAGGGGCGCGGTAACATGGAACAGTCTGTCAGCGGAGGCTAAGCAGGCCACTACTTTAAATAGTTTTTATTCCGCTACTGTACATAAGAATTTTCCTTTTTTCTAGTACTTATTATAGGATTTTTCAATAATGTTTGTAATTTTTAACTCTTAGCTTTTTATACTAGGTTTAATGTGCACGGCTCTTTAGAAGACCACTTTGTAGTGAAAGGATCCCGTGGTTAAATAAAGCTATTATTATTATTATTATTATTATTATTATTATTATTATTATTATTATTATTATTATTATTATTATTATTATTATCATTATCATTATTACTGAAAAAAACAGGTACTTACATAAACACTTTTCCTAATGCTCTAGCTTCTAACAGGGCTCAAAATCATGAGATAAGTATATATTTTTCAACAAATTTGATCGTAGTCTTGTGTCACGCACCTCCATAACCAAACAAGCACGCTATTATTGAGCTGTAAAGTTGTAAACAGATATAAATATGTCACCTCTTATACTTGATGAGGATGAAAACTTTGGTGGATTAGATTTTAGAAACTGATGACGTCACGTGAAAACGATCTATTCTTGGTTTTCACGTGACGTCATCAATATTCTAAAATGTAAAATCACTGAGCCCCTGAGTTTTCAGCTTTCTTTGGTCATTAAACATGCTAAATATATTTACTTTTGAAGGTTTTCAGTTCAATAGCAACCTTCGTTTTATAGTAGGGCATTTTGAAATTCGGTGTTTTCACCCCACCGCCTCCTGGTTAGCTCAGTTGATAGAGCGCCAGTCTGCTGTGCGGAAGGTCGAGGGTTCGAGCCCCAGACCGGACCAACACTCAGGGTCTTAAAATAACTGAGGAGAATGTGCTGCCTTTGTAAATTGATCTGCAAATGGTTAGATGTTCAGGTCTTCTGCATCTTCAATGTTACATGGTTAGCAGGGGACGTTAAAGAACCCACACACTTATCGAAAAGAGTAGGGCACGTAGTTCCCGGTGTTGTGGTCTGGCCTTGTCTCATGGGTTGGTGCTTTACATAGGGATAACCTCCTGCACCTTTCCCCCTTGGACAGAGTTGTCCAAGAAAATTGCTATGATCAAAGATGGCCAAGAATGTGTCACGTATGCCTGAAAAAAAATACTCATTCAGTGATTTTTAGCAATCTAAACTGTTGTGGTATTGTGAAAAGTGTTAATGTGAACATCTGCTAGCTCAAAATGGCGAACGGGTCGATTTTTATAGCAGAATTCAATTCCAGATGTTTTCATTGATTTCCGGCCGCCATTACTGTGTCCCTCTCCAGGACACAACTATGGCGTTTCCATACTGAGCTCTATAAATTTGTGTAAAACATTTTGACGGCTAACTCAAGTACGAAGCATCGCAAAGATCTGAGACTCGGCAAAGTAATCTCCTATAATATCACCAATTCTTGACTGTTTTTATGCAATAGTTTTGATTTTATTTTTTCGTTGCGTGGCCGAACACAGTTTGCTACGGTGGCCCAAAAGGGTCAATCACAAATCAGTTTACCAAAACACAAAACAATTTCCCAAAACACAAATCAATTTCCCAAAACACAAATCAGTTTACCAAAACACAAAACAATATCCCAAAACACAAATCAGTTTACCAAAACACAAAACAATTTCTCAAAACACAAACCAATTTCGTCGAAACACAAATCAGTTTACCAAAACACAAATCAATTTCTCAAAACACAAACCAATTTCGTCGAAACACAAACCAAAAGACTGGGCACTTGCTCTGTTATTATCAGAGAGCCTGGAAAGGACTCATTCCCAGGATTTTCCGCGTCCAACATGGCGACTTCAAATATGCTGTAGATAAGTCGAAAATGTTCCGGGCACAACAGTGGGTCTGAAGTGTTACAGGAATATTTTTATTGCTCTCAATGTGGACTTGGTGCACTTGTCATTACCAGCCTAAGTAGCGGTCTCCGAGTATCCGGATCCAGTTCTGTTGCTATGACTTTTAATTGATTCGCAGCTAGAAGAAGGATCGTCAGATTTCTGGGACGTAGGATTACCACATTTCACGCAGCATTTAAACCAGGATTTAACCTCGCTACCGACATGTCATGATACTTCTTAAGAAAGCAAAGAATAGCGTTGTAACTGAATCCACTGTTAAAGTAAGCCGCTACTGGCGCGAGTATAAAACACGGAGCGGACTACGAACTACTGACTGGGTATAAAATACGGACTTGGGTATAAAACGAGGACTAAGCATTACGGACTGGGTATAAAATACGGACTCATGTATAAAACACGGACTGAGCATTACGGACTCGGTATAAAACAGTTACAAAGGTTCTACATTGAATTACGTCTAGCACGAACGTCTTCATAATAAAAGCAGAAGCTACATGTAACTATAGAAGTCTCATTTCCTGAAAATGCCCGCTCATACAGGTTCAACCATACTTGATTGCCGGAAAAGGAAAAGAAGACCTGAAGGTCACAAAATTGACGAGCTGTATGAATTTTTGAACGAATGATTCAACCATGATTAAATGTTTTGAAAGATCAACAGTAGAGAGAATTGAGGAGAATTCCAACGACCTGTCCCGCTGTTTATTTATACGATACAAACATAATACAAAAATATACGGCCATCGCAAAATGAGGAACAAAAAGTTGAAAAATAGGAAAAAACGACAATACACAAGGATGGCAGTTCTGGTCTCCTCAATATCGGTTTGAAAATGGAAGGGAAAAAAAAAAAGAAAAAATTGTTATTACAACACGGGGTGTTCGTATTTAGTCAACCATCCAAGTACTATCTGCGCCGAACAGGACTTAACTTGTTGAGCAGACGAAACACGTTGCTCTCCTTGTGGTGTATTGACTCCACGGTGAACGCATTTTTTTTTTTAATTTCTAAAATGAGAAAAGATATCAAAAAGAGAAAAAATATCTGATACCGCATGGCTGGAAAAGTAGAGAGCAAAAAATTAGAGGAATATCAAAATGAGAACTATTACTTGCTTTGGTGATCGGAAACTGCGCATGTGCTGTCACCCAAGATGGCCGGCATTGGAGGTAATGGCTGCTATAGTTTCATATATTAATTCTTCCGTAATGCGTAGTCCGCGTTTTATACCCGAGTCCGTATTTTATACCCAGTCCGTAGTCCGTAGTCCGCTCCGTGTTTTATACTCGCGCCAGTAGCGGCTTACTTTAACAGTGGATTCAGTTACAACGCTATTCTTTGCTTTCTTGAGAAGTATCATGACATGTCAGTAGCGAGGTTAAATCCTGTTTTAAATGCTGCGTGAAATGTGGTAATCCTACGTCCCAGAACTCTGACGATCCTTCTTCTAGCTGCGAATCAATTAAAAGTCATAGCAACAGAACTGGATCCGGATACTCGGAGACCGCTACTTAGGCTGCTAATGACAAGTGCACCAAGTCCACATTGAGAGCAATAAAAATATTCCTGTAACACTTCAGACCCACTGTTGTGCCCGGAACATTTTCGACTTATCTACAGCATATTTGAAGTCGCCATGTTGGGCGCGGAAAATCCTGGGAATGAGTCCTTTCCAGGCTCTCTGATAATAACAGAGCAAGTGCCCAGTCTTTTGGTTTGTGTTTCGACGAAATTGGTTTGTGTTTTGAGAAATTGATTTGTGTTTTGGTAAACTGATTTGTGTTTCGACGAAATTGGTTTGTGTTTTGAGAAATTGTTTTGTGTTTTGGTAAACTGATTTGTGTTTTGGGATATTGTTTTGTGTTTTGGTAAACTGATTTGTGTTTTGGGAAATTGATTTGTGTTTTGGGAAATTGTTTTGTGTTTTGGTAAACTGATTTGTGATTGACCCTTTTGGGCCACCGTAGTTTGCTGATGCAATATTTAACACGTGCACAAGGATTTCACAAACATGCCGTCAGTAGAGCGATCATTTTATTTACTCAACACCCGCACTATCTGTGTTAATTTTCTCTACAATTGAACGCAGGGTATTGATGGCTTTAGTCTTTTATTACAAAGATATGCTAGAAAAGGTAACGATGCAAAGAACCCAGCAATTTTCAGGTTTTGTTTGTTACCGAAAGAACCCAGTTAAATGCAACGCATGCGCATTTGCTCGAAAAATTGAGACCGATTGCTTTAGCAGAAACATGCCGATTTCTAACGATCCAGTCATTAGAATTTAAAGACATTTGGCAGAAAAATAGATCAGAGACCACGTGAATGATCTATCAAAAAAATCTGAATTTTCACATAGGGGATTTTTAATAATACAGAAAACGATTAACGGCGAATTACGAAAATCGCCTATGTCAAAATTTTATTAGAACCGTGTTGACAGAAGGGATTTAATATCAATTCTTAGAGTGCCAAATATAAAAACAATCTAACGACTGGATCCCTTTTAAATTAACCTGAGTATCAGGCTTTTCTTTCTCGCGAGGAAGGAGAAGGAAGCAACCGGCAAAGAAAAGCCTGACACAAGGGTCTTTATTGCAGTCTTCCACCTCCTCATGGCGTGACAAGCGTCAGTATACGCATTCGCCAATCAAAATTATTTCCGGCTGTCATGTCTACTTTGCATAAATTTTGCGTGCATGAAAGATGACAACGGCGGTTGTTTTTAATTTCGTTCGGGTTTCCGAGAATATTTGCACAATTTGCCTCGAAAATTTTCACAAAGAGTATGGAAAGTGTGTCACCACAGTGCCGCTGTTTGCTGAAACTTTTAACAAAGAGGTTTCTAATGTTTTGTGTGAAAAACCTATCATTCTTGTGGAATTATTGCTTAAGTTGAGAATTGTTGTCATTCAAGATAGCGAAGATGGCGAAAGACTGTTTGCAAAAAATGCGCTAGGAAAATAGTGAATTGCTACAGAATGTTCGCTGAGTTACGGGAGGCATTGGCGAGTGGTAGGACATTCGACAAAGGCGAAAAACTTATAGCTTCAAGCTGCTTCAAGATCAAGCGCTCCCGGCCACAAATACCTTCGACAGCCTGTCCTAGTAGTTCAATTCCTGTTCGAGGCTAGCGATCTCGCAACTGAAGTGACTCCAAAGCAAGCAGCCGACTTGTGCAAATGAAGTTAAAGGAGCTCAACGAAGACCCTCACCGCTGAACAAAGAGAGCTCTGTTTTCTGACCGATACTCAGAGCTGGACGATGAAAAAACCAGTCTGATATCCCGAGCCGACAAAAACCTGAGGAGGAAGTCTTTTCGTTTGACAAGCAGGCCTTCGAGGCACAATTTCTGTTCCCTCTTTTTAGTTCAATTCCAGGAAAGAGGCTGTAGAGCGACTTCAAGAGCCGTTTTGAAGTCGTCGCTTTCCATAATCACAAAGAAATAAATTTTCGTTCTCGTCGAGATCAGTTCACAGAATACGCCAGTATGAAATTTTTATTTCCGATGGTGTGACGTCAGGGTGCATTGTAAATTATCCAATCAGCGCCACGTCCAGAATCTGGACGTACGACATGAGCCAATAAAAACGTTTGTGTCAGGCCTTTCTCTGCAATTCCTCCCTACCCCTACCCTCTTGCTAAGAAAGGCCTGATACTCAGGTTACTTTTAAATAAACAAAAACCATTATTTAAGCCTTGTTTTTAACCAGCCCCATTGCCATGGCAACAGCACACACCCTAGTCAAAATGTGAGAATAAATACTTCTGTAATCAACCTTGAGTCTTGCAAAAAATGGGCGCCAAAGCATAAATAGTTTAAAAGTTATGGTGAATTAGACATAGGCACTTGAAAACTGTGTTCGGCCACCTTTATTAGTGTGCAGTGGCTTGTTGTGGTTGACAAAAGAGTTTTGATAGAAACTGATAAGCGCGCGTACGCAACTGCAAATGTCAAATTGACAATTAATTCAGTCCGTGCGAGTTAACTCTCTTAAGCGCGAAGTTTAATACTAAGACCAGAAATTATTGGAATCGTTATTTGAAGGAACTTTCAGTTAGAATTCTACTAAAACAATTAGATTATTCGCTCTCGATTTCTATGAGGCATAGAAATCTCGAGCTCATCATCTAATTGTTAAATATATTTCCTTTTCATTATCACTATCCGATTAGAAGGCCAGTTCGTAGTTTCTTGCCTAATATAATAACGAGAAACGTGAGTTTCAATCGTAATTCCCCATTTTCGTACGACGTTGCAAATGCCACATTTCGTTGTGATGCACCGTATTTTGGCGGACATTTTGCCGCCGCATTTAAACTAACATTAGAGACATTTAGCACCAAGGTTTTCATGCTAACGGCAAACTGCAAACGGCAGTTTCAGGTTAGGCGTTTGGCATTAGACGTTTGTGACCTCAATCGGTTTAGTTGCCAAAACATGAAAGAATTATTTCACTTGAAAAGGCCGCCATATTGAATTTCCAGACAACGGCAGTGATGATTTTCAAATGGAAACAAAAAGTCCTGTTTTCACTCATTGGCTGAAAATTATATCTAAGCATGTACTAAGAAGACTGGTTTACTAATTTTCTAACTAAGTACGTGGTATAAACAGAAATTTAGGATAAAAAACGTTCAGGTAAATCACTTACGTGGAAACTTACTTCCCCGCGTTGAGAACTCCAAACGTGACTGCAGCGCTTAGCAACGTGACTTCAAGCGGTTTGCCGTTTGAGGTTTCCGCTGAAAACCTTGGTTCTAATTACGAACTTGAACCTGAGCTGAAAACAATACCGTTTCGTTTCTGAGAAAACGAAACAAAAATGTTATTGCTTTTGCAATAAGTAGAATTATGCGCAATTGCTGTTATTTTCAAACAAGCTATGTTTACTAGTGTTTTTCCAGTATTTATGTTAGAGATGTTTGAAATGATGTCGGGTGTATATGAAGCCAATTTCAGCATCAACAGTGCATAAGTTAGCCCCCGCAGAAGGCTCTAAAAGGGCCACCGAAAAATATGAGTTATTTTTTTGTATTGTGCCCCAAGAACAAGAGTTTATGTGAGTTATTCCTCTATTTCAAGCTGTTGCTTTTGCTCAAAATGTATGCAGACTGGATGAAAACATCACATTGTAAACATTCAAAACACTCGTGTTCCTGTCTTTCCAAGAAAGCGGTTCAGAGTTTAAGCCCCCCGGGGGGGGGGGCTCCCTTATATGGGCTATGTAGGTATGTGCGGCCACAAAGGGTATGGTTTTTCAGCCGTTTTGGTCATAAATAGGGCATGGTTTTTGCACTCTTCTCTCTTAATAATAATGATCTTTACAGCAAGAAGCAACCTTTTCATCATTTTCGATGAGATCATAAGCCAAAGCCCTTCATAAATTATGTTTAGGACAACTGTGCCAGCCGCAACGGTCATAAATAGGACATCAAATGTTTGGTCAGGTCATAAATAGGGTAGGAAAAATCGCAAATTTTGGTCATAAATAGACCTCTTTAGCTCGGGTGGTTTGTTGCCCCATTTCAGACCATGTGATGATACTCTTGGGAATTCTTGCTTTCAAATTTTCAAATTGTCCCATGTATATGAATGAATAATTTTAAGGCGGATAAAAGAACAATTCTCAAGAGAATATCACATGTTCTGAAATAGGAAAACGAACCATCCAAGCTAAAGAGGTCTATAGAGTAAGGGTTTTGGGAAGCGGGCCGCACACCCCCACCCAATTTTTCTGTGAGTACCCCCCCCCCCCCGGTGGTTTAAGCGTCTTTGGGGGTATTGGATTACCCCAGGTAGCCTAGGCATTCATCAAAACGCCCAGCATCGAAAGCAAAAGCGACGAGCTGCGATCATTCATATTGTTTTCGAAGGGAACATAACTCTAGGTAAGTGTTAGTTTGCTACTTGGAGTATCACAGATCGCTATAGAGGCAATTCTAATCAAGCAATATAACTGTTTAACTCTTTCATATGACAATACCTGCACAAGTCATTTGGCCAGTTTATGTGAGTTATTCCTCTATTTCAAGCTGTTGCTTTTGCTCAAAATGTATGCAAAGACTGGATGAAAACATCACATTGTAAACATTCAAAACACTCGTGTTCCTGTCTTTCCAAGAAAGCGGTTCAGAGTTTAAGCCCCCCGGGGGGGGGGGGCTCCCTTATATGGGCTATGTAGGTATGTGCGGCCACAAAGGGTATGGTTTTTCAGCCGTTTTGGTCATAAATAGGGCATGGTTTTTGCACTCTTCTCTCTTAATAATAATGATCTTTACAGCAAGAAGCAACCTTTTCATCATTTTCGATGAGATCATAAGCCAAAGCCCTTCATAAATTATGTTTAGGACAACTGTGCCAGCCGCAACGGTCATAAATAGGACATCAAATGTTTGGTCAGGTCATAAATAGGGTAGGAAAAATCGCAAATTTTGGTCATAAATAGACCTCTTTAGCTCGGGTGGTTTGTTGCCCCATTTCAGACCATGTGATGATACTCTTGGGAATTCTTGCTTTCAAATTTTCAAATTGTCCCATGTATATGAATGAATAATTTTAAGGCGGATAAAAGAACAATTCTCAAGAGAATATCACATGTTCTGAAATAGGAAAACGAACCATCCAAGCTAAAGAGGTCTATAGAGTAAGGGTTTTGGGAAGCGGGCCGCACACCCCCACCCAATTTTTCTGTGAGTACCCCCCCCCGGTGGTTTAAGCGTCTTTTGGGGGTATTGGATTACCCCAGGTAGCCTAGGCATTCATCAAAACGCCCAGCATCGAAAGCAAAAGCGACGAGCTGCGATCATTCATATTGTTTTCGAAGGGAACATAACTCTAGGTAAGTGTTAGTTTGCTACTTGGAGTATCACAGATCGCTATAGAGGCAATTCTAATCAAGCAATATAACTGTTTAACTCTTTCATATGACAATACCTGCACAAGTCATTTGGCCAGCATCGAAACAGCTACATCAAATGGTCAGAGTAATATATATGTACTAATAGATATATGTAACTGTACGTAAGTCAGAATCAGCAATCAAAAGCAATTATTAAAGTTCTAAACTCAATATTTCTTCCATATTTTCATGAAATTTCCACACACGAATAGCTAATCAGGCTAATGGAACGAAAACACTGGCTGGATAACTCAAGGGAAATTTTATCCATATTGAATCATATTCTCTAAGCTCATGCCTGATATGAAATGTATTGGGAATCGGTGAGCGGAGAAGCTTGTGTGTTGCTTGTGATAAAGAGCTAAAATGCAGGACTGAATTCAGTTCGATCGTTAACTAGAAACAAAATTATAAATCGCAGTTCTCTATCAATCGATCAGTGACGTCTTTAGCCACGTTAGTGTTCGTTTAAGCAGCCCGTACGAAACAAGCAGATCTGTTTATAGTCTGCTACAGATCTGCTGGCACATCTGTAGCAGATCTGCAGACGATCTACAGATTATCTGCAGATCATCTGCAGAATGTCTGCAGAATATCTGTAGAATATCTGCAGAATGTCTGCAGAACGTCTGCAGCGATGATCTGCAAAAAGTCTGCAAATTTGCAGACGCTTTGCAGACGAAATTAGCCTATCATGTGAAACAGAAACCTACAAAAATGCACCAATCAAACAACGTTTATTTAAAAGATAGACAGAGGAGGTCGGTCTGTTATTCATCAAAAGTGAGCAATTAATGTTGACAGATAAGCAAATAATATCACTAGCAGGAATTTAAAATATTTTTCTTAGCGTGACTGATTTTTTATGCATTCCACATAAATAAAAAAAACCTCGAGTAGTAACGATTCCTTTCAAAAACTCTAGCCTTTGCGTAGCCTGCGCGAGAGCAACGAGGGAGCTTGCTCGCAGGCTAGGCTTCGCGTGCTTTTTTTTTTTATTCGCTTGGCACGTTATTTACCGAAACGATATTGAGTAAACTGGATACTGAGTGAGATTCATTTCTTTCTCGTCTGCGCTTGGCACCTGCTTGACATGAAGGCAGTTTAAAGGAATGAAAGAGGTAAGTCATATCTAGAGTACATGAACAATGCACAACAGCGACTGCTTAATGTGCTTCTGTTCGCCTTCTGTATCGATTTTTCATTCGCTTTGTGGCTTAATTACATATATCAACAGATATCAAAAATATTTGTTCATTAGGTACATGTACCTTGTTCACGGTGCAGCATTCTACTACGGCCTAAAGTCTATGATGCACTAACCTCCGATCTCTGAACGGCTTGTTTCAAACATGTGTTTATACTAATATTCCAACAAACCAGGGCCAAGCGGAGACTGTGATTAAGAGAGGTCGATACAGAGAGTTTGCAGAACACTGAAGGAATCTTGACCCGCACTGTTATCGCATACTGAGTATACTCATGATAAGTATGCTTACACATTTGTAACAAGTTCAGATAATTAATACATTGTATTCTAGTAGGTAGCAATAAAAATTGGCATATTTTTACAGACCAGTCAAAAGATTATTCAGGTGAAATGCGACCAATTACCGGTATTTTTCTTTAAGGTCGGTTTCTAAGTCACTGCAGTGAGTGAATCCAGGTTTTTTCAAGACATACAATATTCCAAGAGACGCTTCATTTTCTCAATAAATGAGTTTACCGTCATTTCGTGTGTTCAGCAGCACACATCAAATACTGGGAATAAACATAATACACCCGCAAATACCTTGATTCACACACTGCTCTAAACATAAACTAAACGTGAGTTTTATCCATGCTGTGAGAAATTACAAACCCTTTGGAAATAGTTTTAGTGATTCGACAAAATGTTTCTTCGTTTAACTCGTTTGTTTACATTGTTCGTACGCGTTATCAAAAAACTATGTTTATTTCGTTTAACAACTTTTTCTATTTGGTTCCATAGACCGTTTTCTCGCAAAATGTTTCCTTCATTTTTAAGTCTAAAATACAGTAAGTACAATACAACTCCAAACTTCAAGTTCAACCATGATAAAGACTGCCCGGCGGCCCGAGGTGGATCAGGTTGCTCGCAGAGTAACTATTTCTATTTGCGCGCCTAAATTAATTGCATGGCTGGATTGCCTGTTCGCTTAAAAAAATACCCATTTAAATGTTCCAAGCCTCCTGAACTGTTCTTTAAATGTTACTATTAACTACAGCTATGCATGTGCGATGCATGTACACGTAAACCTTCTCAAACAGTGAAAATCTGTAAATCAAGTCACCGTTACTCCAAACTTTAATAGTTAATATGATTTCGGGACAAAAGTTGTGAATAAAATTGTTTCTCGATTTGCTATTAACGTCTTATAATTTACCCTGTTTTTTGAACGATCATCAAAATTTATTTAACGTGGAATATTACATTAAAAGAGGTCCTAAAACAGTTGAAAAACCACCAACCTCCAGTGTTAATAATTTTCCCTGGGTAGGGAGTTTTACTGGTCTCCCTTTCTTTTGATTCCCCTCCCAGTCAACCGGCATGCCATCTAAGTCCTCGAAGATTTCTCCGGCATAATGTACCTGCGAAGCGCTTGTGATGCGCTATCTTCTTCCATCCAAAGAACTATACCAAAAGCCATCTTTTTATATTGAAAAGCAATTTCTTAAAGACTGTCTTGTTTGCGCGCAAACTTTGAATCTGACCCCGGGGAATGGGAATGTGACACTTCAACTGAAAGGAATACATCTCCTATTCTTATTGGACGTTTTGAGTTTGCTGAGTGTGACAGCTGTCGAACCAGTAATTGCATGGGAAGCGTTTATAATGTCCTGCAAATGTATTGCCTCTCTATCCTTGAACAGCAGCCCTTACAGGCAGGTTAATTTAGTAACGAAGTAATGAAAAAATGTGACGTTGACCCTCGGGCATCTTGACGTGCGCTATTTTGTTATCTCAGTCGCTCCTTGATTTAGATTATTATCGTGTTACCACAAGCGTCAATACCGCTACCATTCAACGTTTTTACTGAAAGAAAGAAACGATTCAAAGTTTCAAAGTTTTAAAAATTTAAAAAATGGAATGATTGCAGACTTAAATGATCTTACTTTGAGACGAATTACATGATGGCACTAATCAGTCAAGTTGAGCACAGTCAAGATCTTCCTTCCTTTATGTTGTTTTCTTGCAATCACCCAGGCACGAGAACTAATTGAAGAATGTGGAAAGTCAAAGATAATGATAGTAGAAGGGAAAAAATTTTTTTCGGTGCTCATTGAGTGTTAAGTCAGAAGGATGCTTTTAAAATGGGATCAGATCGGAGGAGCGCCAGCGTGTCAATTCCAGAAGTGATATCGATTTCAGCGGCAGCATGACCTTCGCATCAATTACGACAACTGATCAGAAGAACGTCTCCTTATGTTTTGAAGCTGTTGTAGGTAAGAAAAATAATCATTAGTACAAAAATTGAACCATCTTATTCCTTTTCATGATTCATTCCCGTGTTGACTTCAACTTTCGTATCGTTGTTCTATTAACACTGTCAGAGATTTTCCCATGTGTCCTTGGGGGTGCGAGACCCCCCGGGAGAGAGAGAGAAGCGTGTTTATGGCGACTAGCTGTAGATTTTCGTTGAGTTCTTGCGTCGTTGTGTTCGAATATTGTACGTCGTTTTCGCGTGTAACCCTTAGGCTGTAAAGAGTTCCGGATTAAAGTTTTACATGGTCCTTCGGAGCCGGACGACAAGCGAAACTTCGTAAGAGGAGCGATCGAAGACTTCCAGTGAAGAACATTTAGGATTTTGGTGAGTCATCACATTCTGGCATTCTTACTGAGTTACAGCATTCTGTTTCGTGAATACTGGATTTGTGTGTGAAGAAAATCATCGAAAAGAGTCGTCATTATGTCGCTGAGCCTTGTGAAGTCAAAGAGAATTCGTAGTGGACACAAGGCACATGTACGACGAGTAATAAATGAAGCAAACGAATTGGCGGGAAACTACGACCGCGAAAACCCCGAACACAGAAGTCGAATCAAACATTACAAGTCTACTCTTGCAAAGAAGATGGAAGTAATCGCCGGTTTCAATGAGCAAATTTTGACCCAAGTCGAGGAGGAGAACATTGAAGCAGAAATAGCAGAGTCTTCTGAATTTATGGATGAAATTGATATTTGTTTGACCACACTCGAGGATGTATCGCGCGAGGAAACCGATTTAGTAAGCAATGTTGTCGCGCCACCCACGCAAGGGAATTCTTCTCAGTCAATCGATGAGCCGGCACACGGAAGCGGCGGTTCGAAGGTGAGACTACCGAAATTACAACTACCGTCATTCGATGGCAATTTCAAGGATTGGTCAGCGTTTTGGGACAGCTTTGATTCAGCAATTAATTCAAATCAGTCGCTCACTCCGGTTGAAAAGTTTTCCTATCTTCGAGCGTCACTTCGAGGATCCGCGGCGGCCACCATCCATGGCTTGAGTTTGTCAAGCGCGAATTATGATGCAGCTGTGACACTGTTAAAGGAAAGGTATGGAGATCCTCAGAAAATTATTAATGCTCACATGGATGCACTTGTTAATCTCCCTATTGTTGAAAATTCACGTGATTTGAAGGCCGTGAGGCATCTTTATGACGAAGTGGAGGCAAATGTACGAGCATTGGGTGCGTTAGGTCGCAAAGCAGAAGAATATGGAGGTCTCTTGCTTCCCTTAATGTTTCACAAAATACCAGAAGAAATAAGATTGAGCATCTGTAATAAAGTCTCGAAGGAAAATTGGAACCTTGAGGCAGTGTTGAAGGAGCTTAAGGAAGAACTAGCAAACAGGGAACGTTGTGATTATTCAACAGTCACACAGTCTGGAGATACGTCCACAAAAGAAGACCAAAAACTGCCACTTGTCAAGAAATCAGGGGGCAAGGGACCCCCCTCTACCTTTGCACTCATGGCTGGATCAGATGGAAATCAGAAACCTGCATGTGTTTACTGCGGTCAGCATCACTCTTCTGTTCAGTGTAATATTGTCACCAATGCCCAAAAGCGCAAAGAAATTCTAAAGAACAGTGGTCGTTGCTTCATTTGCATCAGAAAGAATCACCTCAGTAGAAATTGCCGCTCAAGATCACGTTGCAGCAAATGCCATGGACGACATCATTCTAGCATCTGTGATCCTACCGAGACAACTAGAGGCCCAGCCAGCACGGAAAACCAAAAGCGTGAAAATGCAGTCGATGAGAAAGGGGTGACATCATCTGTGAATATGTGTGTGGGTACAAGGAACACTGTACTTCTACAGACAGCAAAGGCAGTTATCTACAATCCAGGAAGCAGCCACCAGAAAATGACCATTGGAGTCATACTAGATGGAGGAAGCCAGAGATCGTATGTTACAGAACGAGTCCGAGATGCCTTACATTTACCTGTTTCACACTCAGAATCATTAACAATCAAGCCCTTTGGTTCTAATACTGGAAATCACCAACAGTGCAAAGTAGTTAACCTATGTATGGAAACACTGGGTGATAATGATGTAACACTTTCTGCTATCTGTGTCCCTGTCATCAGTTCCCCGGTTCAAGGACAGTGTCCCAGACAGGCAGTGCGAAATTACCCCCATCTTACTGGCTTGACTTTAGCTGATGATTGTGAAGGAGAAGCAGACATTGACATACTGGTTGGTGCAGATCAATATTGGAACCTTGTCACAGGCGGACTCATCCGAGGGGATTCAGGCCCAACTGCCATGCACACCAAGCTAGGTTGGGTCTTATCGGGCCCAGTGAATTATCAAGTGCCCTCATCAAGCGCCACCGTTAATCTGACAAGTACACACGTGTTGAAATGCCAAGTGTCAAACCACCCTGATCCAGACCTGTTGGAGAGCAAGCTCGAAAGGTTCTGGAGGCTTGAAAGTCTCGGAATAGTCCCAAATGAGAGCAGTGTTTACGATCACTTCCAGCAACGGATACGTTACGATGGCAAGAGGTATGAGGTCAATCTTCCCTGGAAGGAGCCACACCCCATGTTACCCGATAACTACAGCCTCAGCAAGAGTCGACTGGTGTCCCTCCTTTCCAGACTTAAGAGTGACCCTGATGTACTCAAAGAGTATCATGCAGTCATTCAGGAACAATTGGATGCTGGTATAGTTGAAAGAGTTGAAGAAGGTGGTGCTGGGGATGTAGGAGAAGTGCATTATCTTGCCCATCATCCAGTAGTTCGTCAAGATAAACAAACAACCAAAGTAAGAGTTGTTTATGATGCTTCAGCAAAAAGGAATGGAGGTCCATCATTAAATGATTGTTTATATTCTGGTCCACCACTGTCAGAGACCATTGCAGATGTTCTTGCCAGATTCAGGTGCCACAAGACTGCGCTCGTAGGGGACTTAGAGAAGGCCTTTCTAATGATTTCCGTAGCTGAAGATGATCGTGACGCCCTCAGATTCCTGTGGTTTGATGACCCATTTAGTGAAAAGCCTAAGATAATCGTGCTGAGATTTGCTCGTGTAGCATTTGGCCTCTCATCCAGCCCGTTCCTTTTGAATGCTACACTCAAACATCATATCATGAAGTATGGAAGTGAAGATCCAGAATTTGTGCAGAAACTTCTACAATCTCTCTATGTAGATGACATTATTTCCGGAGACAGTGATGACATTGGAGCTTATGAGTTGTACATTAAAGCCAAATCACGACTAGCTGAAGGTGGATTCAATGCAAGAAAGTTTGTTTCCAACTCCAAGAAATTAATGAGCCAGATAGAAGAGAATGAGAGATCGTTAGAAAACAATGACCATGGTGACCAGTCTCTTGCACCAAAGAAGAATTCTGAGACTGTGATGGAAGAAGATGAATCATATGCAAAGAGTGCAACACACAGTGGAAGTGCCCTACCTACAACTGAGAAGGTCTTGGGTGTACATTGGAACAAAGAGGAAGATCAAATGGTCCTGGATCTAAAAGAAGTTTTAGAAGATTCATCGTTGGACGATTTGAACCTGACAAAGCGTGATGTAGCACGGGTTACGTCCAAGATTTATGACCCCATGGGTTTCATTACCCCGGTGACTGTCAAAATGAAACTATTTTGTCAAAGTCTATGTAAGAAGAAGATGGGCTGGGATGAAGTATTGGATGAAAAATCAAGAGAGACTTGGAGGCATCTACTGAAGAGCCTGAAGGAGGCGGAGCCACTAAGGGTGCCACGTTGCTACTTCTTCGGTGTTGCAGGGAAGGTGCAGTCAACAAGCCTACAGGGTTTCTGTGATGCATCAGTCAATGCGTATGCAGCTGTAGTGTACTTAAAGATAGAAACAGCTGATAAAACATACCTCAAGTTTGTGACATCGAAAACAAGAGTTGCCCCCCTCGTTGAGCAAACAATTCCACGCCTCGAACTGCTCTCAGCACTGATTTTGGCCCGACTGATTTCTCATGTTCGAACTGTCTTGGAAGAGCTTATTCCAATTTCCCATGTAAAATGCTGGTCTGATTCAGAAGTAGCCCTGTGTTGGATTCGTGGAGAAGACCGTGAGTGGAAACAGTTTGTTCAGAACAGGGTATGTGAGATCAGACGTCTTGTCCCACCAACTGCGTGGAGTCATTGCTCAAGTAAAGACAACCCAGCTGATATAGCATCTCGTGGAGCATCACCAGCAGTATTGGCGAAGAGCACATGGATTTCTGGGCCAGACTGGTTGGAGTCCTACAAAGAGGCAGAGCAGACCAGTGAAGAAGCCATCAATGCTGAACAAGCCCTTGTTCAATCTCTGCAGGAAGCAAAGAAGGAACATTGTGAGCTTGGGTCAAAGCTACCCTGCTCGTCACTTCTTACAGGATCTTCTAGTCCAACAGTGAGTGCCATTATTGAGTGCAAGAGATTCAGTCGCCTAGAAAGATTGCTATCAATCACAGCTCTTGTTCTGAGATTTATACGAAAACTGAAGTCCAAGGAACGTGAGCCCGGACTTGTCCCAACAGACATTTCAGCAAATGATATCTTCAAGGCAGAAGAACTTTGGATTAGAGATATTCAAATGAAGGTAACGGCCAATGCCAAGTTCAAGGACTGGAAAGGAGAATTTGGAGTGTTCTCAGACCCAAGCGGAATCCTGAGATGTGGTGGAAGGCTTGGAAATGCAGAATTATCAGAGTCACAAAAACACCCTGTCTTGTTGGACGCAAGCCATCATGTCACTTCTCTCGTCATCAGAGCCTGCCATGAAAGAGTCCATCATAATGGAGTTAAAGAGACACTGACTGAACTGCGTTCAAGATTCTGGATTGTTAGGGGGAGGCAAGTCGTAAAGAAGATTTTGCATGGATGCACAATTTGTCGTCGTCTACAAGGAAAGCCCTACAGTTCACCCACAGCGCCTGCGTTGCCCCCATTCAGGATCACAAAAGAGCAACCATTTACCTTCACTGGTGTGGATTTCGCAGGTCCCCTCTATGTAAAGGAGAACGGTGAAATGCGCAAGACGTATGTCTCAGTGTATACTTGTGCAGTGTCTAGAGCCGTACACCTTGACACTGTTCCCGATTTGACAGCAGAGGCTTTTATCCGCAATTTTCGTCGATTCGCTGCTCGTCGTGGACTGCCTCGGGAATTGAATTCAGACAACGGGAAGACCTTCAAGTCTGCCTCCAAGACGCTGAAAGCCCTGTTCAATTCAGCAGTAGTAAGAAGACATCTCGCCAATAAAGGAGTTAAGTGGACATTCAATCTTGAAAGGGCCCCATGGTGGGGTGGTTACTTTGAGCGATTAGTGCAGAGTGTGAAGAGGTGCCTGAAGAAGATTCTAAAGAATGCAAAGATCACCAGTGAGGAACTGCAAACAGTACTGGTTGAAATAGAGGCGACACTTAATTCCAGGCCCCTCACGTTCATATCCAGTGGTGAAATTGAAGAACCCCTGACCCCGTACCATTTATTGTGTGGGAGACGTTTATTGGCTGTGCCAGACCAAGAAGAAATTGAAATCACTCAGTTGAACGGTGTAGAAGCTAGAGGAAGAGTAGCCTTACTCGAGAGACTCAAGGATCACTTCTGGACTCGGTGGAAGAACGAATATCTTCTTGAACTAAGAAATTCCCATCGCATTAAAATGAAAGAGTCAGAAGGTCGAACAGTTGCTGTTGGGGACACTGTTATTGTTCACGAAGATGGTCTGCATCGGGGTCTTTGGAGGCTTGGCCGAGTCGAAAGCCTTATCAAAGGCAAGGATGGACTTGCCCGTGGAGCAGTGGTCAAAACAACCACACCTAAGAAGAGGAGACCTACATTGTTGAGACGTCCACTACAAAAGCTGTACCCATTAGAACTTGAGACTTGTTCGCAAGACGATATGACAGTAGTTGTCTCAGATTTGCCTACTGAAACCGAGAATGCAGAGGTGCGGCCCAGCTGCAGACAGGAAGTGCCATGTAGAGCAGACGTCTCAGATTTGCCTGCTGGAACCAAGAATGTGGAGGCGCGGCCCAGACGGGAAGCAGCACGCCGGGCAGACAGAGAAAGGAGAACATTGACGGAAAATAAGTTGCTTTAATTAAGAACGTTGATTCCTAAGTTCTAAGAACA
The DNA here is from genome assembly GCA_964020085.1 of Micromussa lordhowensis. Lineage (NCBI taxonomy): Eukaryota > Metazoa > Cnidaria > Anthozoa > Scleractinia > Lobophylliidae > Micromussa > Micromussa lordhowensis. Next base: position 3,436,421 of record OZ026606.1, on the reverse strand, counting down.
GTGAACCTTGTGAACAGTGGACATTTGCTCTAAGTTCGGAGTGTTTGCATTAGATGATCGTTGCCACTTAGACTTAAAGTTTGGTTGACCATTTGTGTAGCTGGTCAACGGGGGGAGTGTCAGAGATTTTCCCATGTGTCCTTGGGGGTGCGAGACCCCCCGGGAGAGAGAGAGAAGCGTGTTTATGGCGACTAGCTGTAGATTTTCGTTGAGTTCTTGCGTCGTTGTGTTCGAATATTGTACGTCGTTTTCGCGTGTAACCCTTAGGCTGTAAAGAGTTCCGGATTAAAGTTTTACAAACACTGACAAGTGATATGTCGATCAATAAATATTTTTCCCTGAGCGTTTGGAACTGAGAATTTAACACCAATGTACCCAACACTGCTCTTAAATTTTATTGAAAGAATCTCTCAGTTATATGTGCCTAATTCCCATAAAATAAAGATAAAATAAGCCCCTCGAAAGAGTGTTTATCATTTAATTTAATTTAGCGTACGTAACTGGCTGACCATTTATGCCAGTCTTATTTACACATTTTCAAATTTCGACTATCGTTTTATCTGTAGAATCGAACTACTTTTTTAATCTCAAGACTGATCCAACTAAGGTTTATACCGAAGTCACGATACTTAGTACAATGAATGGTCCATCGATCTGGTTTTTGGACTTCGATCACGGTGTTGCAGATCATCTGCAGACGCTGCAGATAATCAGCAGATCTGTTGTTAGTCTGTTTTTCGTCTGCAGTCTGAAAATTGCGAAGAGTATTCAAGCTTAACATCTGCACAGACTGAAAACAGACTCTGCAGACGATAAATTAGTCTGCAGATGATCTGTTTTTGTCAAAACAGATCTGTTGCAGATCTGCTGCAGATCTGCTCGTTTCGTACGGGAAGCGAACTTTATCTCGAACATGGCATCAAAAATGTTAGATATTATGGTGAAGCGAAACTGTGCAATTTGCGAAAATCTGCTTTGACATGAAACGGTTCAAACGAAAACTCGAAGTAAAGCAACTGATATTTTTCATTCAAGCTTGGCTCTGTCGGAATAATAGTTTCGTGTGTAGACGTTACATATATAAATATGTTTTAGGTCAAATATGTTGTAGGTCAAAATGAAATTCATGTTAAAATGATTTTAACCTAGTTTGATTCTCAATTTTTTTTCTCTTCCAACCCTAATTAATCATGATCCATGAATAATTTGGGTTAAGACACAAAGGAATTTCATTTCACAATACAAACATAAAAACCCCCCAGTAAAATGCTAATGATAATGCTAATGTAAACTCCGTTACAAAGAATGCGGGCAATTTGAGTCGGGCACGTCAGTGTCTAAATACGTTTGCTGAAATCAGTAATAGATCAACTTTTTACTGTTTTATTTAAGTCGGCATTGTGGTGCGGGCTCAATTTGTAAACGGGATAAGTATAATATTATAATATCGAAAGCCTATCCCCCTCACTTAACGTTTTAGTCAAAAGAGAGCAATATCAACTTTAGTTCTGAGGAAGTTAAATACTCAGAAATCACGCTATTGTCGTATAATAAGTTTGGGCACGGGCTAACCCAGTTATGTTTCGCGAACTGGCAGACACTGCGAGGAACTGAACAGCTAGCTGGCTAAAGTAATGGTTTGGTTGAGAAAATCTAGCCAGGTTCGTAACACGTGGACGTTACAAATCTTATAGGTTAACAGGTGAAGGTCTGGTTTAATTTCCGTGTAAAAGACAAACACCACACTAGCTTAACCAGACTATCAACAAGAAAACGTTTAGATGAAAAAACAATATGAGCAATGCACCTTTCTTGGTTTATTTATATTAGCGGCATATACCTAGAGTCAGATACTCAGTTCTTTTAAAACAGGCACAACATCGAATTTTTTTAGTATGGTCCATCCAACTGGTCCAAGATGAAAAGGTGGTTCCCCGAAGAGTTCGAATTTTGTTATGGGGAACCCAAGATGGAGTGCACATAAATTAGTTTCATTTACCGAGAATGGACCACGGGGATTCATTAGTTTACCAGTAGAGTTTCAAAACAGCCATTCAAGTCAATACTCGATTGATCTAGCTTGCAGGGTCAGAAGTTGAAATGGGAGATATTGGTGTCATCAGTATGGACCTCGCCTGCGGTAAAATTGCCCAATATGGTCACATACGTTTTGTATATATATAGTGACTGGGTTGGTGACTATTTTCGTTATGTTTTTTTTTAAAACTGTAAGAGTTTTGAAGCCACGAACCGCGATTTTTACAGAAAGTGGACGATCATACAAGGGTTTTAACCAGGACACTGTTTCCGAGTATTAAGGCGGGGGTAAACATGAATAGGCGTGAAATTTGAAGTGATATAAAAAAAGGAAATTGTTAGGATTAAGATGGGTTGGAAACACTACCAGACAGCTGACCCCCGCAAAAGAGAGCCCCAGGTTGCTAGGGTACTGTTTGGTATCCGTCTACTAATTCTTCACTTCAAATTTCAATTTTTCAAATCCATCAAATCTTCAACATTTCATATTTTCCTCAATTTAACCTATCCTTTGAGAAAAAGATATCTGTTTCCCAAAATGCCCAAAAATCACCCAAAAATTTACACAAAACCGCCAAACAGTGGTTAATGAGATAAGCAGAGAGATTTAGTGTCGCTTGAAACGTGACCGAGATAATGGCAGAAAGGCCGTGTTAAGCTACCTCAAAACAGCTCTCACGTGTACCCCCGCCTTAAATAGAACCCTCAGATTAATTATTCTTAGATTTTTTGCGTTTTTCAGCATTCCATAACTTGGTATTTGTAGTTAAAATAATGCGTTTAAGAGTTAATTGGCACCTGCCATTTAGCCATGGATAACTGTAGTTATTTGCTATGCCGTTAACGACATTAAATGTACTTGAAAAGCTTTGAAAATATCACTTCTATGTCAAAGAATCGACGGGCAACTCAACCTTTTGCATATGATCATCTGCTAGTAATTAATCTTTTTTCCTCACAACGGAGCAAACATTTTTGCTCATGGATGTTACGTAACATCCATGAGCTTAGGAGGCAGTCGGATGGCACTCGATCACTCACTCACTCACTCACTCACTCACTCACTCACTCGATTCTGATTAATTTATTCATTAAACCGGATTAAATCGTTTCTCCCAACCCTCCCCTGCTTAGTATGGTTCTTTTCCTAGGCACTCGTGGTGTAGCTTCAGCAGGTTTTAGCGGGGTACTAGAAAGACGAATTTTTTGTCCGACAACATGGAGTTCGTACATATGGCAGCTAACGCGGCACGAAGATGGTTTTTGGCTCAACTCGTGGAGTTGTAAAATTGAAATTTGTCAAGCTAAGCAGCAGTAGCTGTAACAAATGGACATGGAAAGACAAGAAGCATAGCGCTCGTCAAAAACCATGTGTAAATTTATATTGAAAGGTCAAGGTGTTTTTTCATTAGACGTAAACAAAATTCTCCGATTACAAGTCACGCTAAACTCACGCTATGCAAAGAATGTAATCAGATACTCTTTTTGTATATTTGCTGAAGGGCAAGAGAGTCACGTTTCGCAGACAGTGTAAGTAAACAGCCACGAGAAGATGGTAAATTGTTTTTTTGTTAGATTATTTTTTATCAGTGCTGGCCTGATGGGCCGCTTGGCACAAATGTAGACTTTGACTTCCACCGTCTGAGTTTCTATTTGCAGAACGAGTGCTTGTGCCAAACGTTTCCCATGAAAATCACTTGATTTTCATGCGAATGACCGTACAGGTGACATATATTTTCATACCAATAGTTTCGCTCAAAGACTCGTTTTGCCACAGTGGCAAAAGTAAACTTGGCATTGGGCTATTCATCCATGAGCTGCTCAGAGAGCCTTTGATTCATGTAGTTAAGATCACTCCCTTGTAGAAATACTGAGTGTAACTGGTCTCTGGCACTAACACCAGTTTCCTATTTTCTTTAGTTTTCGACCTGAATTTAGAACCTCTTTACAAAGATGGCAGATCAAAACCAAGGAACTACACCTCAATCCGACCCAGTTCCCGCGGAGAAATATGGCGGTGGAGGGTCTGGGGGAGAGATAGAACTCTCCATGGCATATATACAGTCAATTCCTGGAATACTTAAGATCGTTGAATTCGTATGTATCTTTTATTACCTCTAGAATAACCCCCCCCCCCCCCCATTTCCTAGACGAATATGTTTCTGCTATTAGTACTGGTTCTTATAAGAAATGTTGTTGGTTACTGAAGATGTGTCGAGTTCTCTTCGTTTCACCCGTTACGACAGCGACTATACCCTTCTTCAAGGGTGCATTCTGAGGGGCACTTCTATTTGGCGCAAAAAGATGCTCGGATATTTGTCCGCGGACGTTACCTGTTCCGAGAGGCGAACGGTTCTTCGAGAGCTAAAAATGTTCGTCGCTCGGAACAGATTATATCCGTGGGCAATTATCCAAGTATATTTTCGCGCCAAATGGAGGCTATTGTGTTTATTATTCTTAAACAAATTCTCTGGTCTTTAAATATTTTTCAAGTGCGCAGTTTTGAAAATTGGGGAATATCACATCGGATATTCCTCCGTATTCAGCCACGTGACTCGCTTAGACCAATCGCGTGCAGGCAAGAATATTTGATAGATTATAGCCGTGTTCACATTAGGCCTCGATTGTGATCGAATTATAATCGAATTAAATATGAAATGGGTTCACATCAACTAATTACAGTCCCTGATTACAATTGGATTACAATTACTTCAAACAACCCAAAGGGGGTTGTTTGAAGTAATTACAGTGCGTGATTGAACAAAATGTCGGACACGTGGTGGTTTGTCTCATCCGTTGTTGCTGTTTCAGACGGCCGATTTTTCTTCTACTAGCCTTCGAAGTTTCCTTTGCCTTTCTCCTGGTCTCAAAATCAAGTATTGCGTTAATATCATGGCAGCTTATCGATAGGGCGCCATTTTGTTTTCAACTTTAGATTGCGAGGTTACCCTGCCTAGTTTATTTGAATTTTCGCAGATGTGAATAGAACCATAATTGAATAAAATCGAATGGAGTATGATATGTTGAATCGTAATTCAGTTGAATATAATTAACATTTAGTGTGAACACGGCTTATGTAATGCACGATATCGCAGATATCTTCGTAGCCCACAAAATTGTAATTACGTCACGACAGCTACTGACCAGCTTCTACGACAGGGATGGACCTGTCTTTTCTGATAGGAAGGAGTTTACCAATGCTCTGACTGCTAGCTTATCTACATGCCCTACATCAGCGACTGACTTAACACAGACGAGTGGGAAGAAGTTGTTATCACATCAATCCCATCGCTGAACATCATTGACCTAGCATTAAGAACCAAATGGGGCTCTATGCAATGCTTACATGTAACTTCGTCCTTCCTGGAAATTAAAACTGGCACGCAAGCGAATCTCAATAGTTGTCAACAGCTAGATACAGGAGACAACTGACAAACGATTCTCCTCCCGTGAACAAAACTAACGACAGAACTCGAACAGAACAACCCGAAATTTGACTAATTAGAGACAGATCAAAACATACTTGAACTGGCCAATGTTAGAGAACTTTGTACTAGTCGTACAGCCAATAACATGGTGATTAAATTGACCAACCAGTTTCAAAGGACCAGATTCAAACAACATCGACTGACACACGCTTTACACTTCAGTCTGAATGTGACATCTGCTCCAATTGTCGACACGTCAGTCACCAACAACAGTTCTTTTCCAATCAGTCAGAACTCGCATCTAACGAACTACTATTGGTCCTGAGTTTAAACAATTACTAAGGCAGAAAATTTTACAGGATCAGTCTATTTATCATGCATGATTAAACAAGCAGTAAGTGTTTTCCTGCTTTAGTAAACTATTATTAATATTGAGATCTCTCTAGCTGGAAGTAATTTTGTGCATCGCGAACAACAACAACAAAAAAGTGACTCCGGGCTTAATTTCGCCACCGAAGTTGTTAAGCAGAATGAGGCATTGGATAATAAGATTAGGAAACTCTTCGAGCGCTTCAAAATAGTTTCCAAATCCAGCACATGTTTCCTCCACTAAATTGCTTTGAAAAAATTGTGTTATATTCTACTTTTTAGTTCACGCTGATGATAGCATTTGCTTTGGGAGCTGACTTAACGGAGGTTTTTTCCTGGGGAAATATGAGTTTTTTTCTCTTCGTCACCATTACGTCTTGGATCATTGTAATTGCCGTGTTTGTCCTCTTTGCCTTTAATATCATCTCAAAGATCAACCTCAATATTGACTGGAATATTCCGGTAAGTTTCTTAATTTATGCCGCCCCGTCACATTCCTCAAACAATAGGGACCTTAAGCAACGACGACGGCGACGCCAAGGACGACGCCTAGAAAAAAAATCAACTTATATTTTACCGTCGAATCTCGCAGATGGCTAGATCTTTTCAGTGCGTCTATCGGTCTCAAAACTTGCCCAAGCTTTAAAATATGTAATGCCAGCGTTCAATTCCAAAAAAAATAAGCCGCTGTCGTTCACGTTCTACAAAATACTCAAAACTTGGTCATTTCACGTTGTTGTTTTGCAGAGGACGGCTAAGAAATGTACAAAAGGATTATAACTCACATGCACAGCTATTGTTTTGCTCATTAAACCTTTTGTTTTGTAGCGTTCTCGTTGCCGTTGCCGTCGGGGTTTGCTTAAGCTCCCTATTATTTAACACCAGTTTGCGAATACTGACAAATGGCATTCAGTCCAAGTTCTATCATGTACATAACTTAATCCAACAAAATATTCCGAATTCCCTAGTTTTTTGTCTTTTATCCATTTTTCGAGAGGCTTTTTTGCGGTGTAATCATAACTTATTAGGGAGTTTAAGAAAACCACGACGGCAACGGCAACGGGAACGTCGCTAAACAAAAGGTTTAATGAGCAGAACAACGGCTGTGCACGTGCGTTATAATTCTTGGTACATTTCTTAGCCGTCCTCTGTAAAACAAGAACGTGAAATGACCAAATTCTGCGTTGTCCGAAGAGCGTGAACCACGACGGCTAATTTTTTAAATTTCTATATCAAATTTATCGCCATGTCCCAGATTCAGTTTCGTCATAGTTTTGACAGTGACAAACAAACTAAATGACTTTAGAGTACCGCGAGATTCTTAGGTAAAATATAAATTCATTTTTTAATCGACGTTGTCCTCGACGTTGCCGTAGTAGTTTCTTAAACTCCCTACTTATTAAAATAAATACGGGGACATGGCACAAACATTTTCAGCCAAAAAAGTTGGTTTGATGATAGCAGCTATTTATATCAATATTTTGGTTTTTTTTTCTTTATTCTACATGTAGGTCTTGGTATTTGCTATTGTAGTTGCAGTTCTTCTTCTGATAAGTTCAGCTTTGATCGCTGACGATGCCGAGAAATGGAAAATACTGTCAGGGCTGTCCAGTTGGCATGACAAGTTACGAGCCGCAGCGGTGAGCATTAATCGATGGCATGTATAACATAACTAAGGTTGATATATGGCAGGGAACAAGTCGCAGCTGGGACAAGGCTGAGCACGGGCGTCCCAAACTCACGATTCGAGGAATCGATCAAATGTTAATGGTTTATGTACGCGTATCGAGTGAGGCGTGACTGCCTTAACTGCGCGGTGTTGTGTTACACAGTGGACCGTATTTCAGCGCTGTACAAGGCATTGTATGGAATTTAAAATAACGAAGGATAAAATCACACGATGAAATAAAATTTTACTTTTCTTGAGTAAAATTAAGAAAATATACTCACCTTGCCTGGTTTCTGTTGTCCATTTGGCCTATTTCGTCGTTTTTGGGGGGTTTTCTGGTGTTTGTCGTGGCTTTCTATAAACGAAATCAAGGCTGAATGTTTCGAAAGACCTGGACTTCGAGGCCGTTTTCTCGCCGAAATTCGAATCTGCTGCTCGATTTTTCCCTCCAACGCAAAGAAGGATAGTCCATTGGTCTCCTTATCCGGTCGACTTGGAAAAATCTTCAAACTTTCCGCTCAATTCGAACGATTTTTGCTTCACTACTGGAGCTTTCAACTTTCCGACGCAGCTTGTTTCCATCCGCCAGACTACGGCACAGCTTGAAATCAACATTAGTCATGGGCTCCTGACATTAGCCACCGCGCCTACGTGAGACGTGTGCACAGTCAAAAAAATACCGTTAAAATACAACCCTCTCCTCAACTGTGCACCCGTTCAATTCGCTCAATTCGAACGATTTTTGCTTCACTACTGGAGCTTTCAACTTTCCGACGCAGCTTGTTTCCATCCGCCAGACTACGGCACAGCTTGAAATCAACATTAGTCATGGGCTCCTGACATTAGCCACCGCGCCTACGTGAGACGTGTGCACAGTCAAAAAAATACCGTTAAAATACAACCCTCTCCTCAACTGTGCACCCGTCTGGTAAGTCGCATTTGTTATTTTAAATTCCACACAATGCCTTGTAGAGCGCTGAGGTCCACTGTGTAACACAACACCGCGCAGTTAAAGCAGTCACGTCTCACTCGATACGTGTACATAAACCATTAATATTTGATCGATTCCTCGAATCGTGAGTTTGGGACGCCTGTGGGCTGAGTAATTAAAATTCCTGCAATAAGCCCAAGGTGGATATTGCCAGCACGACTCTCGGCATCATCAACTTGAGATTGAAAATGAGAACGGAACTCTCAGTTGAAAACAGATGTGATTATCCACTTGTCTAAACTGTTCTCGTGACAGTTATTCGCGAAAGCCAGAAAAAATAACCAATTACTGGGCATATATAGAAACCAGATTAAACTGAAAAAAAATTAACAGGGACTTGAGACTAAGGAACTGCAACGGCCTGTTCCCAGGTTCCCTCTTATCTTCGTCTCCTCTATTCGACCAAAAAATGTTTGTTTTTTTTTTCATTTTATAATACAAGACATTTCTCTCTCTCTAAAGGCTTTTGGATTCATCTCCATGTTTGTGTTCATCGGTGATGCTGTTTTCCACGTCTTGAAATTCAAAGGACATGCACATGTAATCCAACAAAGTCCTTAACCAGCGTGATTCTTATCTTTGTGTTGCTGTACTTGTTGAGTGAAAGTTTTTATATTATATCTCTTTATTAAGTTGTTTTCTCGGTAACGCCGAGTCATGGCTAGAAATAACTGACAAAGTAATTAATGATAGACTTGTATTAAGATGGTGGAAACTTCCATTGCACCCTCCCGTAATGTCATTTTACATTTGAAGGGCATGGGAACCCTTAGGATAAGCTTGGACAACAAGTCGTCACATAATCTTCGTGGTCACGTGTGTCACCCGAACCGCAAATATACAATAGAGCGTTTTTCACATGACGTCACGACAGATATAGTGGTTAAATCTGATTGGCCACGTAAACGCTTTCTTTTGTTTGAATAAATTTGCATGTGTGCTGGCCACGTTCTATACATATCTAGTTCAGGGAGTGGATTAACACACAAAAATTTGTGATAAAGGCCCAGTTTTAAATCTTTTAATTTAAAAAACCGCATGCGCTCTCTGATGGCGCCCTTCTATCAATCAACTGACCGCCATGCACTGGGTAGCCAATCAGACTACGAGTTTTTTTGTACTGATCTTTTCTGAATTCCATTTTAATTGACTAATAGATCGACAGCAAAAAATACTTGCTTTGTTGCTCTAGGACCCTAATATAATAAATTATGTTTTCAAATCTTTTATTTTGAACTTACCGAAAACGATAAAAAACATATTTAGTATGAATAACTGTTTCTTACGTGTAATACAGGAGGTGTATTTTTCATGGTTGGCCACAGAACTCGTGATTTAAGAATTGATCTTCCAAGAGCTTTGTATAAATTTTGCCATTTTATAATAATAGGCCGTCTGTATAAAAATTCTCCTTCACGATCTTCGTACTCTTTGTATCATTGACCTTTTGAGAATTTCTATTTTAACCAAAGCACTTTTCTCGAGATGGCCAGCGGTTTTACTCCCATACAATGTCTATCTAACTTTGTTGTAAAACGGTAAAGAGAAAACAGAGACTCGTGGCATCTAGAAGTTAAGGAATATATTTCGCCTCGAAACCAAAAATATTGACGGTCAGTATTGCGGCATATGCATGTACTTTTATCAACTCCTCGCATTCAAGTCCAATATAGCAGAATGCAGTAGCTCGTTTCAGGCTCTCTTTTTGTTTGTTGGGGCGAACGAAGCGAGCCCGAGAACGTCTTCAAGTTCCACTCGTTCTTCGCGGCGACTCGCAACTGATAGGGAGTTTTAGCAAATCAAGACGGCAACGGCAACGAGAACGTCACAAAACAAAACGTTTAATGAGTAAGACAATAGCCAAGCACGTGCGTTTTGAATCTTTGTACATTTCTTAGCGTGAAATGACCAAGCTCTGCGTATTTTGGAGAACGCGACCCGCAACGGCTAAGTTTTTAGACCCAGGTAGGCGTATTGAAAAGATCTACACAGTTGAAACATTCGAAGGGAAAATATAAATCCATTTTTTACGAGGCGTCGTCCTCGGCGTCGCCGTCGTCATTTCGAAAACTCCCTACTCATGCAGCGTTATTCGACCCCGAGCTTAACGTAGAAAGCTTGCAGTCTGTTAATGTTTTACCTCTCGGAATCAGGCAGAGAGCATAGGGCGAGCCGCTTTATTGTGTGTGAAACAGTGTAGAGTTAGTTAGGGTGCCCAGCAGAGTGCACCAGTCGTTTTTTACTGATACTGGAAGTATCTTTTAGTGATGCCCACGCTAGATGTAATATTATGTTGGTGGTTTAGATCAAATATACAAGAAATCTTTTAACACGAGCGTATTCGATGTCTTTATTGGTCTGTCCTTCTGAAGAATGGCCTCGCTTTTAGGGGTCAAAAAAGCCACAACCAGATTGGTCCCATTTAGTGGTTTAATCTAAATCTTCCGAGCAGAATAAAACTACAAGAAAATTACTTGAAAAAATCCTAAAAATCAAATTATATAAAGTTAATGTCGGATTATTACAATAACTACCCTAATCGTTTCAAAAATTATACTGCGCTATCAGAAACGTCTCTTTAGCCTGCGATCAGCCGCTTAGAGCCACATCTTAAGTTACTTTCTATAGTTTCGGACCCTAACCAGTGTTTGTAGGCTGCCTTCTCTTTGTTTAAAGGTGGGAAACTCTGTATATTGAACACTTGTAGATTTGAAGGCAAAAGAACTTCATATAACTAATCAAACTGATGCAATTCGTATATTTACCAAAACGTCTCTCAACATCTTGTTCCGATTTACAAAGCAACTGAGCTATTCTGTACACAAACGTCACATGTTTTCATAGTGACATTTGCACAGCATTGGCACATATATATAGTGACAATATTCGTCATGGTATGGTAACCATAGTGCTTTGAGAGACCACCTTCGGTATGCTGCCGATTGTAAAAATACTAACAGCTGAAAATTAAATTCTCTTTTATGGCATTGCTTCAATACGCTGGATGCTTCTAAGTTTTAATAGAACTAGATTACATGGCACATGGCGGATTTCAACAGCAGGCAATGTTATATTTTATTTCTGGTTTTCTCCTTGCGTTGGCTGTTGAATGTAAGTCGGTGGAGGTATTCCCGCTAGGACAGGCTGTTGTCCCGGATATTGAACTGGCTGCTGTCCCGGATGTGCAACCGGTTGGTAGACTTGCTGTTTCGCGCCTTGTGGGACAATAACCACAGCGGGTTGCTGGACGACACCTGGCTGGCCTGCTTGCTGTGAATAACCAAGTTCCTCTGCTCTTTGTAGCTTGTACAACTTGTAAAGGAGGACGATATCCACAATGAAAATAATCCACGAGATGTAACCGAACCCCTGTAAAAACAACAAGAATGAACGCATATTTTAAAAAGTCTGAATATAGCTATCATCGAGAAAGTTCTCTTTGTCAAAAAAAGAGTGATTAATCAGACAGGTGGAACAGGGTAAGGGAATTAGTTGACGTAACGGAGGCTTTGATTAATTTCCTTGCACGTTTGACCAGAAAGGGTACTTGGGCAACCCGGTTAGGCGAACTGTCTTCAGTGAATTTCCTGCTGAAAACCGGAAAGAACACGTAATCGACTATTTACGTTAAATAAATAAATTTGATTTACTTTTAAGACTACATGGGAGAGGCTTCTCATGGTTTCTTGACCACTTCGGAAGAAGCAAAGCTACAACTTACAGCAGACCCATGTAACAATTGAATTTTACTTACCAGCCCAATCAGAAGGGCTAACACGTTGGGTTTGTATGTCTTGTACACGTTTTTGTAGGCCTTGCCGTAGTCGATAGCATGTGGTGTCAAGTTTCCACAACAAGCGATCAATAAAACAGACAAGATGAAGTGGATAATCAGTGTCTGCAAACGACGCAAAAACCGATGTTAAACATGTTAAGTAGTAAGAAAATTGTAGATTGATTAAAAACTTGAAGACGAGTTTTAAATTGAGTCCTCAGTCCAAATCTACTTCTTTCTTTCTGGCCGGGAAAAACCCGAATACAGTGAAACCTGCATTAAGCGGACCCCATATTAAGCGGACACCCTCTATTAAGTGGACACCAGCTTGAGTCCCTAAACTTTCTTCCCACATTTACTGTAAAGCGGACACCTCAGCGGACCCTATGTTAAGCGGACGCGGACACCAATATTAAGCCATTTTGTTGCACAAAACCTGCAATAAGCGGACACTTCAAGGGCTTTTTACTTCTAAAAGCTCAGCTCAGACACCGTTAACATTGTTCAGCGATGTCTTAAAAAGTTAAGTAGATTATTCCAGATTAATGCATTGACTGTCTGGACATTATGCTAAGAGCAGTCTTTGATCTTACACTGTCTTACAAAAGGGTTAATAATTAACTATTATTGCTGAACCTGTTTAGAGCGGACACCCTGTATTAAGCGGACACTAGTGAGGGTCCCAACGGTGTCCGCTTAATACAGGTTTCACTGTAGAATCATGTGAAGTGATCAAAACTGAAGTAGAAAGGCATTTCAAATATCACTGGAAAATGTTCAACCTTTGATATTCTTTCCAGGTACTGTCATTCTCCGTTTCATCGAGACATATTCTTCACTTCAAAGGTTAATAGGCCATTTCAGAATTACCTTTAGTCTCTTTCTCAAAGCGAGTCTTGGTGTGCATCCTTTCACACGAAAATGAGATTTCATTCACATGCAAATTTTAATTTGGTGCAAATGATTTGCAAATGATTTAAAAGTCATTTGCACCAGGCCTCGCTTTGATAGAGAGGCTTAATGCAACTCGGAAATGGGCCACTGAAAGCTTTTTTGATTATCTGAGATGCCTTGACTGCAAGTTCAAAGTCAAAGCATTTTTTAGCTGGTTCGAACAGTTGACTGTGACAAGATATCACATACTGCAACATGACTTACCGTCAAAGTCCAAAGAGATGATCGACTGCAAAGCTTGTCAAAACTTAGCACAAACGTCAAGGCCAATAGAACGACGACTACCCAGGAAAAGATTGTGATTCCCTTGAAGAAATCAGCTTTGGAATCTTCTGCTGTGGTCAGGGTTTTAAAAAGGTCCATGTCAAAGTACTTTATGACACACACCCATGCAGCAAACAGTAACGCCTGCAAAAATCAGCGGAGTTACAGGCTAAGACTAGTACATGTGCAAGTACACGGACAAAAAGACCACAGAGTGAGCATTTTAATAACACTTAGACCACACGCCTGAGGGAGGTGGCCTAGTTTTTTTTTACATACACTATAGACCCTCCCCCATAAAGGATGGCCTCTTAAACCAACCGTTCTCGGTAATCGTGTCAGAATTATGAGTAACTTTTGAATTTTGAGTTGACTATCGGAAAATAGTTTATTGCATCGCTAGACAAACTGGTAATAGAAGACATATTTAGCTCTTTAAAAAATTGGTCTAGATTATTATTATTCAGCCAGCCAGCCAGCTAGTCAGCCAATCTATGACCGATCTTTTTGTTATCCATATCAGTCCATTGTTGTCTACGTTAATATCGGCCACAATCGTAACCCAATCAAAAGACGTATCGACATGCCGTCATTTTAATTTCTGCGAACATGCGAGTGCTTCTGTTCCAAGATTAGTGCTTTTCTCTAAGAAGTGTTTTGCACTGCTTGTTTTGTAAATTATCCGAGGAAAATGATGCTCGAGATGATTTTAAAAGGCTTACAATTTCTGCCAACTTCACGTAAAACATCGGGGATCGTATGTACTCGGTGTTGACATCCCAGGCTCGTCGCTGAGGAGGTGCTTGGTCGGGAGAGATTTCCTGAGCTCGCTGGGTCTGAAACAGCTTGTGATTCAGGACCATATCAACGACGAAGGCTACGCAGGATAAAAATCCAAAGGCCTGCCAAAGATAAAGGGAACGGAGTAATGTCAGCAAGGGTAACAATTTGTAGAGTTCACAAGCAGTATAATTTTGAATGTGAGGGTTGTACATTATTCATCCAACCTCCCACGCCTGTCTTCTCGTACTGATTCTCTCAAACTTCCTCACCTGTTTCTATCTTACAATTAGATAATAAGCGAATAATCTAATGGTTTTAGCATTTCTCGTCCTCGCAAACTTTCGTGTTCCTATAACTCGATAGAAACAAGGAATTGAACAAGTATTCTATTTCTTAATTCATTTTGATGCATGCTCATAACGTGAGTGAAGGAACTTCACCACGCATACAGGCATCCAGGAAAAATAATTAAAATTGTCTGTTTTTACCAAGGCAACGCTGAGGGTAGTGAGAAACGTCTTGACTGTCTTGTTATAAGGAGACTGTTTTAGCAGTTTTCCAAACTCGACGGCCCTGGAAACCAAGTTTCCTGTACAGGCGAGCAGCAATGCAAACATGATGAAGTAGAAGATCAAAGACTGTGAAAATACAAAGAAATAAATAGAGATTAACATCTCCAAGAGCCCATCACTAGGAGCGTGCAGCTCCCATACTCCCATATGTCACGGCATTTTTCCAGACCGATCTATTTTTAGGCTTCTTTTCCCGCGTAATAGGTCAGTTCCGGTCTACATGAGTGCGCATCAGTAAGGAAAGAATGGCGGCCTCAGGTTGAGATGTCGACATAATAAAATACACTAATTTCCTCTCTATTTTCCATGCTTGTGATTGAACACTGACTGAGGTTCTGTAGCGGTCTGAATTCGGTCTGTGAAAACGCCGTGACAGCGATATGGGGTGGCTGCACGCTCCTAGTGATGGACTCCTAACATCTTTGCATGTGCATTGGAGAGAGAGAGAGAAATAAAGAAAATGAGCGGGGCACGAAGCACAAACTGGAGTCTCATTACCCTCCTTTTTCTGCGCTCCTCGGTGCAATAGACCTCAGCACGAGGCTCGTGGGAATAACTACAGAGTTTGTGGGGTTTATTCCCACGAGCCTCGTGCTGAGGTCTATTGTTTTAGGCTGAATTTTAATATATCGAAATTGGGCTATTCGATTGCCTGATCTACGAAATGCTCTTTATAAACTTATGCCAACTTTGAACAAACAGTCTGATTCAATCGAAAATGATCTCAGGGAGATTGAAACGTCGGTTTTTATCGCTAGTTTTTATTCTCAAATGTTTTACGAAAAAACTGCTTATATACATAAAAGTAATTAAAACAGTTTCATTTAAAATAATAAGTAATTTTCTCAGTCATTTAGTAAGTGAATAATTCTATGAAAGCTCGAGCAATTATGGATTTTACACCACCAATTTGAGAGCATAGTTTCCCTGTCACGCAACGAAAAAAATAATCGAAAACTATTCAGTGGATAAAGTCAAGAAATTGTGATGTTGGAAATAGGTGAAGAAGACATTTCTCTAAGTTTTGCGTTTTCCCAAACTTCAGATATTCGGCGAAATGTTTTCCGCAAATTTACAGAGCCCAGTATGAAGCCGCCATTTTGGTGAAGCTCTGACAAACATGGCGGCCGGAAAATAGTGTAAACATCTGGAACTCACTTTGGCTATCTAGGCCACTGATTATCTGAAAGGAACCATCAACAAATACACAAGCACCTTTCCTAACACTTTACCTCCTAAAAAGGCTATAAATCAAGCTATTCTCGCATTTTGATTGGTTCTCGCCTATGATCTATTAAAGGACAGATGCAAGATTGACGTCATCACTTCAAAGGTTAATTCTTTATTATATAAAACAAATAGATTCCATGTTGCCGTGCATCTGTTCAGTAATAGATCACAGATGACGTCAAACTGTGGTAAGAACATCAGTGACACACTCGGCTATCGCCTCGTGTGCCTTTTTGTGTCCTTACCACATTTTGAAGTCATCTGTGATCTATTACTGGACAGATGCACGGCAACATGTCACGCACCACCATAACTCTGAACATCAAACTGCACTGGTTTTCAAGCCAAGGACGCTATTGAACTGGCAAGTTGTAAACAGATATAATTATATTAAGATTCCCTTATGCATGATGACGATAAAAACTCTCGTGGCTCTTTAATTTTGCAATCTATTAGTCAACCTCGTTCCAAGGATCTCTAATCTTCCCGCCCTACATGAGAGAGACCCTGGGAACTAGATGGGTCATAAACTTATGGGTAGGAACGACAGGGAAGTGTGTTTACCCCATCATTTTTTGTGAATATCAGTATCTAAAATTTAGAAACTATTTGCACACGTTTTTTCTGACTTACCGTTAAAGTGAAGAGGGACGGTCGTTTCCAATTGCAAATCTTAGGGAAGCTGAAAGTATATATTATCAAGAAGAGGATGACCATGACCCAACAGAAAATTGTAATGCCTTTGAAGAAGTTGGCTTTTTCATCATCCACCACTTGTGTTGTGTTTAAAAAGTCTTCAAGATCATCAAAGTACTTCAGAATACTTGCCCATGCGCCGAGCAACACAACCTGCAAAACCGGTTATTTCAATATGTGACTTGAGAAAGGATCTGACTGCTGACATTTTCACTGAGTTGTTGAAAAGTTTCCAAGATAGACGAGAGGAGGGAGCTAGGATGGAAGGGCAACATAAGCAAGCCCATCCCTCTAAGCTATGATATAGCAAGTGGATATGTTAAAGATGACAAATTATAACTGCGGAGAAAGTTGTTTTTATATAAACAAGTTTCAAACTTCAAAACTTCACTCGAAAAATAGGGAGTGCTTAAAACCTCAAAACACAAAAACAACAAATCGCCAAAGTCAACTCAGTCTTCTGCATTACCCGCCCCGAAAGGTCACATATCAAGTTGCGGGATTATGTGAAGGGACACCACGCTTAAAACTTGAAATATTAGGCGCTGATCCAACCGTAAAATTTCTAGAGGGGAATTGGTTGACATTTTTTTGTCTTCTTACTTTCTCTACTCGAGTTCCAAACCCTAAACATCGCAAGCAAAGGGAATGCAATACTCACAAATTCTGCTATTTTGATGTAGCACAGAGGTGACTTGAGAAAATCCGTGTCAATAGTGAGCTCCAATCCCTGTCCAGCCTGTTGTTGAGGTTGCACTTGCTGACCAGGGGCTGCTTGAACGTAAACCGGTTGTCCCGGTTGCACTGGTTGGCCCGGCTGTACGTATTGTACCGGTTGTACTGGCTGTGCCTGTTGACCCGGTTGCATCGGTTGCGTCACAGGGACATAATAGTACTGAATAGGCTGCCCATCTGGTGTAGTTGCCGGTTGACCGGCAGGAACCTGGACAAAAACCGGTTGTTGTTGGCCGGGTTGCGCCTGGTACATGATTGGTTGTCCGGGAGGGACTTGTTGTTGAGATATCACTGGTTGACCAGGAGGAGCCTGGGCTTGAGTTGTTTGAGCAACCGGAAGTTGAGCTGGACTGTCGCCTTCCATCTGAGATAGAAGAAAACGTGAACTTGTACGAACATATTATTACATAATACGTAGTTATCCAAAATTAAAGAGGCTATGCCACACCATAGTTTATAATCGATAGGAATTTGTTTTTATGCTTTTATTTTTTGTGCTTGACCTTACACAAAACACAATAGTCGTTTACTTCGGACTGAGGAACCAACCAATCGAAACAGTTCGGTTGCGTAATTCATTCCGGCATCCATTTTATTAAAACATGAACATGACCTGAGAATGCTGAATGCATGCAACAAACATAACTAAATTGGACGGAGAAGAACAAGTTTCTTTTGATCACCGGCCACTGATTCAACACTTTTGACTCAAATTTCATGGAAGAAAACAACAGAGGAAATTTTGCTAAATGCCACTAGCACTATTAAAATACTCGCCTGTTGTCACACTATTCCCAATTCTTTTTCTCCCTGTCTTTCTCCCGCCTCCTATTTAATATTTCGTGATCAAGGGCAGACGAGAGGTCACAAAGGTGAAGTTTTTGAGATTAGAAATCATGCCATATCAGCCAAGATTCATTTTATCGAAACAATGAAATGCGAAAAATTCTTCCATGATTTATTAGTAATGGTAATAGGACTGAGTGTGGAGTCCAGTTCGGTCTGTAATCATACAAGTGATAACAGGGTTGTGAGGTTTTTCACGGCGTGACATGTTTTTGTCTGGGGGGACTAGCAGTTCAGAGATTCGCTGATATAATTTGTTTTGGGTTTTCAGTGTCAGAAGAAGCTCTATCTCATAATTAAATATCCTACGTAAAATTGATGATACCATGTTTAATACACTATCTACACTATAAGTAACGCTGAAAGCGTCCAGTGTTTGATGAAAATTTATAACTGTATTTGAACGCCCCCAGCGATACAAGCCCACACAAGATTCTTTAGCCGGTGACCTTCGGGTCAAAGTCGAATTTCCGAAATCTTCTATTATAGTTTCGCAACCCTGTGCGAAATTTGCGCCTTCTTAAAATCCAGAAAAATAGTAAAAAAATAATAATAATCATAACTTAATAAAGTTAGATTCTAAGGACTCTTAGGGTGCCTGCCTAACGAGGCTGAACTTGAAAAAGTCTTCAAATTGATATACATTCTTTAGCAATATACGATCGATAATTATCTCGAACTAACCGCTTAGAGAAGTGCCAGAAGTGCAATATATTTGAAGAGTACTGAAAATACACTGCATTTTAGTGTAGCAATTTAACTCATTGATACTACAGGAAGCGGCAATTCTCGATCCGGTTGTAAACATACAATCGAACCGGTTTAAAACGCAGGACCTGACTTCCCGCAGAACTAATATATTAATTCTGCAGGAATTCTATGAGCGAACTGTCCGTACGGAGGTGGTATATTAAGGAGCTGTCCATAATAGGAGGTTCGACTGTAAAAATAGTGTAAAAGGGAAAATGTACTCCTGGAGAAAGAAGTCGATGAAATATTAAGAAATCTTGGTTATCAGAAACGAATGTGACTTCGAAATAATAGTTTCGCAACAAGGGCCATATAGCTAAAAACAGGTTTAATGCGAATGCTTTCATTTCGAAGATTGAGAAGGTCGCTGCTGGCAATGCTATTAATTTAACATTCTTACCTTATTTCGGGATTATTTCGCCTTTTGAAGTCTTTTTGTGTACGTTCGGCGGGCAGAAATCTTTGCGAGATCACAGGCTTACCGTAGAACTCCAGAGAACTATCTTTGCACGTCTAGCTACGGATCAAATTATAGGTGAAGTGTGGGTGTTGCCTAACTGTCAGCTTGTACCAAAACGCGAGACGTCAAAGTCAAAAGCCTCTTATCATGTTTCTTGGTAAAACCGTCACAGCACGCATTTTTGCTGCTCGGAAATTCTTGGAAATGGGAAGAAAGTTGTCTCGTTAAATAGTGGTTTATTAAATGTTTATTAGGAATAGAAGCTTGCCGTAAAGCCAGATCTGAATAAAATCTAGATATAGAAGTGCGTGTCGGGCTGCATGTAGCCTGTTGCCGCTTGTAGCTCCTGTACGTCCGCACGAGCCGCTTAGCTTGCTGTTCGCACATGCGCGCAGTTTTGATATTTAGAGGGAGCATTGAAACCTTTACCGGACACTATTTTAACCTCACGAAACACTCTTTTTTCCCAGACTAAATAAATTCAGTTTTATAATGAAAAAAATAATAAAAAGACCCCGAAATACTAAAGGAAAGAGTCGCACAGCTTTTTCTTCCTTTTTCCAGGAGTCATTTACGTCACGTTGCGTCTGTGTTTTGTTCCGTTTCCGTTCTGTTTTTCTCCGAAACACAGGTGAAGCCGCGACTAAGCACATCAGTAGCCGGACGTGACGTGAAAAAGGAAGTTGTCTTTTTGTAATTTATTATTCCTCACGTACGTTTTGCCTGTCGTTATTTTACAGGGGAAAAAACATGTACAGTTTCTCGAGTCGAATTTAGTATAATCCCCTACATTGTATAAATACCAATGTAGAACCCATTTTTATGAACCTTTCGAGCCGCAAGCTGAAAATCAAGCGGAGAGTTATTTGTAGTTATTATACTAGTGTAGCCAAAGCTATGAAAGTGCTGCGGAAATTGGGATGTTGTTTGCAAATCGAAGTAGGGATTGTATAACTGATTTTGTGCGATAAATTTATGCAACGGCTTGTTAAAAAATATTGAATGTAGCTGTGCGAATTACTCTTTTTTTTAAAATAAGAACCAGTAAAATTTAGCTCAGGCTCGATGTTCTTATTTTTTCGGCCATTTCAGCCTCAAACTGTCCTTATTTTGTTCTTAAAATTCTGTGTTCTCTAATGGCCCCAAATGTGGTTATACCGTACTTTACAGTACTTCACTGTAGGGACCCTGTCCTACAGGGTGCCTAAACCATAGATAGACAGTTGAATTTAATAATTGTAAAAACTGGGCGAAGCTTACAGAGCGTGGATCATATTATACTGTACCAATATACTGTACTATACACTGTACTGGAATTACCTTTCACATGCATCATATAGTGACGGACAAAGAACCTGTGCTTATTAGTATATGTATACAGTACATGACTTCATTGTTTATACTCATAGATGTAATCTGTTACTGTTTACACACGAAAAGTGTGATAATGAAGGGTAAGAGTGAAATATATATATCTTAAAGGCTGTATAGTAAAGACTCTGAATTTTGAAAAGAATCATTAGCTTTACACTGTCGTCGCGGACTGATGTTTGTTTGCTGAAACAAAATTTCAGCCTCAGACTGTTCTTAAATTGTAGTTCTTATTTTTCTAGCGATTTCAGCCTCAATGTTCTTATTAAGTTTGTTCTTATTAAAAAAAAAGAGTGTAGTGCATAAGTGCGAACACATGAAAGCTACAGGAGTATACGACAAAGCTATCAGAAAAAAT
Source organism: Micromussa lordhowensis (assembly GCA_964020085.1). NCBI lineage: Eukaryota > Metazoa > Cnidaria > Anthozoa > Scleractinia > Lobophylliidae > Micromussa > Micromussa lordhowensis. The sequence continues at coordinate 3,415,133 of OZ026606.1, read as the reverse complement.
ACTTAAACTACGTTCAATTTTTGGCAGACGACAGTACTATCGAAAAAATAGAAAAATCGAAAAAAAATCGAAAATCGTAAGAGATAGCGCAATTGAGACGTTTTTTGCGAAAGCATATGTCTGTGTAAAGTCAACTCCAGTCCCCGCTAAGAATGTCGGAAGAGAACGATAAACATCGCATTTGCTTCTTGACACGTTCTACTAAAAAACCGTGTCTCAGTTACGTTTTCATTTGCTTCTTTGTGACAATAGGATAAAGTCAGAGGGGACAAATCATCAGCACTTCCTTCGAAAAAATGACGATTATTCGAAAACGGAAAAAGAAAACAAAAATCGCCGACACGCTTCTCAAGAAAAACAATCTGACAAATAGCTGGGCAAATTTCAGCTAAATCGGTTCAGGGGCTGCCGACTTGGAGTTAAAAACGTACGCTTAACTTTCCAAAATTTTCGTTCCGAGAAAACAAGAAAGATATATTTTTTGCGGCATCTTAACCGCAATAGGATTATAACACCTAATCATCCAGTTTACCAGCGAGGGATCATCTTGCAACAACAATAGGCATTTGACAGGTGATATGCAGCAGGCCAAATCTTTACGCGGGACGTGGCGGGAATAAACTGTATTTTCTGTTTATCGGCGATAGACCAAGAGAACTAAAAACCTTTGAGACTGCCGCGCGACCGCCATCGATAGCTCGAAAGCCAAGAACCGATGCACAATTTATCGCGAGCGCCCTGCTTTTTTTCCATCGTCGGAAATGGAAGATTAGTTTCGTGCGACGGACAGCTTTCGTTCTGGCACTGAAACATCCAAATGGAACCAAGTCCGTTTTTACTTCCTAAATTCTCCACAAGTTCAACGCTTTCTTGACAAAAGCGACAGGTCACCGATTCATTGATCTTTTCCTGCAGTCTTTGACCGGCTACGATAGCGTGGCCATAGAACTTTTGCCATGTTTCAGTGCTTTCCAGATCTGTAAGAGGTTCTTCAAAAGTAATTTTTGACCGGCTTGCACTACATTTTCGGCGCTTGGCGGCTCGGTCAACTCCTTTAGCCATTGCTCCTGGTCGAAGTAAGAGCCTTTGTCACTCTCCGCTAATTCTTCAGCCCAATCAGAGCTAAACGAGTCTTTCGGCTTCTTCCGCCTTGCCGTTGCAGATGAAAACAAACACGACCTCTTCTTTTTTTTCGCAGGCATTTGAATCAATCTTGCGGTATGTAATGCGTGATAAAATGACACCACGATACCTTGTAATTATTTCGTGACGCGTTGACCTACAAGTTAATCCAGAATGACAGGACTTGTCAACGGATATTGAACGGCTCGAAATCAAAAATTTCGAAAATTCGCATTCTGAACCCTGGCTGATACCTAACATTGCAATGAAATCATCATCATGCACTGGCACTCAACTGAACTGACGTCGAAACTCGAAAAAGCAAGATGACAGTGTAGAAGACCTTATGTTATGTTATGTTATGTTAGAACTTCTCAGTTGCTTGTTGTCTTGGTCTCGAATTGAGGCAATGCGCAGTGCATTCTGGTCCGCTGAAAGCGAGGCTCTTCACAGCGCAGAGCATTGTGGTCCGCTGAAAACGAGGCTCTACCACAGTGCAAAGCATTGTGGTCCGCTGAAAGCGAGGCTAAAAACCATGGCAAAATCTCAAATTTTCCTACCTTTCTTTTATATTTAGACTAGTGTAGCCAAAGCTATGAAAGTGCTGCGGAAATTGGGATGTTGTTTGCAAATTGAAGTAGGGATTGTATAGAGCTTGTGTAGAAATGGTTGTTTGGTCAATTCCCAGAAATTGTTGAGTAAGATGTGGTTATATTCAATTCATGATGTCATCAGTTACAGCGTTTAATTTCTGAAAGGAATAATGCAACAATAAAGTTCATAAGTTTAAGATTTCATGAACAAAATTAACTGATTTTGTGCGATTAGGTAACGGCTTGTCAAAAAATATCGAATGTAGCTATGCGAATTAGTCCATAAGTGCGAACACATGAAAGCCTGTCAAATTTGCCGAGGCGCTTCGGCAAGAAGCACATGGCAGCTACAGGAGTATACGACAAAGCTATCAGAAAAAATACTTAAACTACGTTCAAGTTTTGGCAGGCGGCAGTACTATCGAAAACTTCACATTGTTACCTGTTTGCGGCGAATCGACCTGATCAATCTATTAATCGACATTTATCTACACCCTTATATACACCCTTCAGAACCTTCCGCGCGCGGATCTCTGTAGCGCTTTCATTTCTCTTATAAACCCCAACAAACCAAACATTTTCTGAAAGCTGAATATTTCCAGATTATGGCTCATTCCTTTAAAAATCTCAAAATCGTAAGAGATAGCGTAATTGAGACGTTTTTTTGCGAAAACATATATATTTCTGTGTAAAGTCAACTCAAGTCCCGCTAAGAATGGTCGGAAGAGAACGATAAACATCGCATTTGCTTCTTGACACGTTCTACTAAAAAACCGTGTCTCAGTTTTTATTTGTTTCTTTTGTGACAATAGGATAAAGTCAGAGGGGACAAATCATCAGCATTTCCTTCGAAAAAATGACGATTATTCGAAAACGGAAAAAGAAAACAAAAATCGCCGACACGCTTTTCAAGAAAAACAATCTGACAATAAGCTGGCCAAATTTCAGCTAAATCGGTTCAGGGCTGCCGACTTGGAGTTAAAAACGTATGCTTAACTTTCCAAAATTTTCGTTCCGAGAAACAAAATATATTTTTGCGGCATCTTAACCGCAATAGGATTATAACACCTAATCATCCATTTTGATGTTTACCAGCGAGGGATCATCTTGCAACAACAATAGGCATTTGACAGCTGATATGCAGCAGGCCAAATCTTTACGCGGGACGTGGCGGGAATACACTGCATTTTCTGTTTATCGACGACAGACCAAGAAAACTAAAATCCTTTGAGACTGTCGCGTGACCGCCATCGATAGCTCGAAAGCCAAGAACCGATGCACAATTTATCGCGAGCGCCCTACTTTTTTTTCATCGTCGGAAATGGAAGATTAGTTTCGTGCGACGGACAGCTTTCGTTCTGGCACTGAAACATGCAAATGGAACCACGTCCGTTTTTACTTCCTAAATTCTTCACAAGTTCTGCGCTTTCCTGACAAAAGCGACAGGTCACCGGTTCGTTGATCTTCTCCTGTAGTCTTTGACCGGCTACGATAGCGTGGCCATAGAACTTTTGCCATGTTTCAGTTCTTCAACCGTAATTTTTGACCGGCTTGCGCTACATGTTGACGAGGAAAGCGACGAATCGCATTCGGCGCTTGGCTGCTCGTTCATTTAGCCATTGCTCCTGGTCGAAGTAAGAGCCTTTGTCACTCTCTGCTAATTTTTCAGCCCAATCAGAGCTAAACGAGTCTTCTTTCGGCTTCTTACGCCTTGCCGTTGCAGATGAAAAGAAACACGACCTCTACTTTTTTTTTGCAGGCACTTGAATCAATCTTGCGGCATGTAATGTGTGATAAAATGACACCACTATACCTTGTGAATTATTTCGTGACGCGTTGACCTACAAGTTAATCCAGAATGACAGGACTTTTCAACGGGTATTTCAAATAATTAACGTGTAGTAAACTTCAACGTCCAAAGCTCTCGAAAAGCTCTATCTGAACGTCTCGAAATCAAAAATTTCGAAATTCGCATTCTGAACCCTGGCTGAACCCTGGCACTCGCCTGAACTGGCGTCGAAACTCGAAAAAGCAAGACGACAGTGTAGAAGATCTTATGTTATGTTATGTTAGAACTTCTCAGTTGCTTATGTTCTTGGTCTCGAATTGAGGCAATGCGCAGTGCATTGTGGTCCGCTGAAAGCGAGGCTCTTCGCAGCGCAGAGCATTGTGGTCCGCTGAAAACGAGGCTCTACCACAGCGCAAAGCATTGTGGTCCGCTGAAAGCGAGGCTAAAAAGCATGGCAAAATCTCAAATTTTTCTACCTTTCTTTTATATTTAGATTATGAACTGCTGCTACGCTCGCTACGCTCGCTCCGCAGCAACTAGTGTAGCGAAAGCTATGAAAGTGCTGCGGAAAATGGGATGTTGTTTGCAAATTGAAGTGGGGATTGTATAGAGCTTGTGTAGAAATGGCTGTCATCAAGTTATTTTGTTTGGTCAAGTCCCAGAACTTGTTGAGTAAGATGTGGTTATATTTAATTCATGATGTCATCAGTTACAGCGTTTAATTTGCGAAAGAAATAATGCAACAATAAAGTTCATAAGTTTAAGATTTCATGAACAAAATTAACTGATTTTGTGCGATTATGCAACGGCTTGTTAAAAAGTATGGATTGTAGCTGTGCGAATTAGTGCATAAGTGCGAACACATGAAAGCCTGTCAAATTTGCCGAGGAGCTTCGGCAAGAAGCCCATGGCAGCTACAGGAGTATACTTGTTTGCGGCGAAGTCGACCTGATCAATCTATTCATCGACATGTGTCTACCTAACAGTGTAACTTATTCAAAGCGAACTTGATATCAACCTATTGAAGACATATATCTACTTCAGGTATCAGCCACAAATTCAGAACCGTCCGCGCGCGGATCCCTGTAGCGCTTTCATTTCTCTTATAAACGTACGCTTAACTTTCCAAAATTTTCGTTCCGAGAAAACAAGAAAAATATATTTTTTGTGGCGTCTCAACCGCAATAGGGTTATAACACCTATCATCCATTTTGATGTTTACCAGCGAGGGATCATCTTGCAACAACAATAGGCATTTGACAGGTGATATGCAGCAGGCCATATCTTTACGCGGGACGTGGCGGGAATACACTGCATTTTCTGTTTATCGGCGATAGACCAAAAAAACTAAAAACCTTTGAGACTGTCGCGTGACCGCCATCGAAAGCCAAGAACCGATGCACAATTTATCGCGAGCGCCCTGCTTTTTTCCATCGTCGGAAATGGAAGATTAGTTTCGTGCGACGGACAGCTTTCGTTCTGGCACTGAAACATCCAAATGGAACCAAGTCCGTTTTAACTTCCTAAATTCTCGACAAGTTCAACGCTTTCGTTGATCTTCTCCTGCAGTCTTTGACCGGCTACGATAGCGTGGCCATGTTTCAGTGCTTTCCAGATCTGCAAGAGGTTCTTCGACCGTAATATTTGACCGGCTTGCACTACATGTTGACGAGGAAACCGAAGAATTGCATTCGGCGCTTGGCTGCTCGTTCAACTCCTTTAGCCATTGCTCCTGGTCGCTAATTTTTCAGCTCAATCAGAGCTAAACGAGTCTTTCGGCTTCTTCCGCCTTGCCGTTGCAGATGAAAACAAACACGACTTCTTTTTTTTCGCAGGCATTTGAATCAATCTTGCGGAATGTAATGCGTGATAAAATGACGCCACTATACCTTCTGAATTATTTCGTGACACGTTGACCTACAAGTTAATCCAGAATGACAGGACTTGTCAACGGGTATTCTCAGTTGCTTGTTGTCTTGGTCTCGAATTGAGGCAATGCGCAGTGCATTCTGGTCCGCTGAAAGCGAGGTTCTTCACAGCGCAGAGCATTATGGTCCGCTGAAAACGAGGCTCTACCACAGCGCAAAGCATTGTGGTCCGCTGAAAGCGAGGCTAAAAACCATGGCAAAATCTCAAATTTTCCTACCTTTCTTTTATATTTAGACTAGTGTAGCCAAAGCTATGAAAGTGCTGCGGAAATTGGGATGTTGTTTGCAAATCGAAGTAGGGATTGTATAGAGCTTGTGTAAAAATGGTTGTCATCAAGTTATTTTGTTTGGTCAAGTCCCAGAAATTGTTGAGTAAGATGGGGTTATATTCAATTCATGATGTCATCAGTTACAGCGTTTAATTTCTGAAAGAAATAATGCAACAATAAAGTTCATAAGTTTAAGATTTCATGAACAAAATTAACTGATTTTGTGCGATAAATTTATGCAACGGCTTGTTAAAAAATACTGAATGTAGCTGTGCAAATTAGTGCATAAGTGCGAACACATGAAAGCCTGTCAAATTTGCCGAGGAGCTTCGGCAAGAATCACATGGCAGCTACAGGAGTATACGACAAAGCTATCAGAAAAAATACTTAAACTACGTTCAATTTTTGGCAGACGACAGTACTATCGAAAAAATAGAAAAATCGAAAAAAATCGAAAATCGTAAGAGATAGCGCAATTGAGACGTTTTTTGCGAAAGCATATGTCTGTGTAAAGTCAACTCCAGTCCCCGCTAAGAATGTCGGAAGAGAACGATAAACATCGCATTTGCTTCTTGACACGTTCTACTAAAAAACCGTGTCTCAGTTTTCATTTGCTTCTTTGTGACAATAGGATAAAGTCAGAGGGGACAAATCATCAGCACTTCCTTCGAAAAAATGACGATTATTCGAAAACGGAAAAAGAAAACAAAAATCGCCGACACGCTTCTCAAGAAAAACAATCTGACAAATAGCTGGGCAAATTTCAGCTAAATCGGTTCAGGGGCTGCCGACTTGGAGTTAAAAACGTACGCTTAACTTTCCAAAATTTTCGTTCCGAGAAAACAAGAAAGATATATTTTTTGCGGCATCTTAACCGCAATAGGATTATAACACCTAATCATCCAGTTTACCAGCGAGGGATCATCTTGCAACAACAATAGGCATTTGACAGGTGATATGCAGCAGGCCAAATCTTTACGCGGGACGTGGCGGGAATAAACTGTATTTTCTGTTTATCGGCGATAGACCAAGAGAACTAAAAACCTTTGAGACTGCCGCGCGACCGCCATCGATAGCTCGAAAGCCAAGAACCGATGCACAATTTATCGCGAGCGCCCTGCTTTTTTTCTATCGTCGGAAATGGAAGATTAGTTTCGTGCGACGGACAGCTTTCGTTCTGGCACTGAAACATCCAAATGGAACCAAGTCCGTTTTTACTTCCTAAATTCTCCACAAGTTCAACGCTTTCTTGACAAAAGCGACAGGTCACCGATTCATTGATCTTTTCCTGCAGTCTTTGACCGGCTACGATAGCGTGGCCATAGAACTTTTGCCATGTTTCAGTGCTTTCCAGATCTGTAAGAGGTTCTTCAACCGTAATTTTTGACCGGCTTGCACTACATTTTCGGCGCTTGGCGGCTCGGTCAACTCCTTTAGCCATTGCTCCTGGTCGAAGTAAGAGCCTTTGTCACTCTCCGCTAATTCTTCAGCCCAATCAGAGCTAAACGAGTCTTTCGGCTTCTTCCGCCTTGCCGTTGCAGATGAAAACAAACACGACCTCTTCTTTTTTTTCGCAGGCATTTGAATCAATCTTGCGGTATGTAATGCGTGATAAAATGACACCACGATACCTTGTAATTATTTCGTGACGCGTTGACCTACAAGTTAATCCAGAATGACAGGACTTGTCAACGGGTATTGAACGGCTCGAAATCAAAAATTTCGAAAATTTGCATTCTGAACCCTGGCTGATACCTAACATTGCAATGAAATCATCATCATGCACTGGCACCAACTGGGAGCAACTACAGAATACAGGGCCAATTTTTCCGGTTTATTATTCGGGCTGGCTCGCCAGCTCGGCAGTCGCGTGAAGTGTTTAAAGAACGAGTAAGGTATATATTTTAGTGGCTCGGCGGCTCGCCGGCTCGGCAGTTGCGTGAAGTGTTTAAAGAACGAGTAAGGTGTATATTTTAGTGGCTCGGCGGCTCGCCGGCTCGGCAGTCGCGTGAAGTGTTTAAAGAACGAGTAAGGTATATATTTTAGTGGTTCGGCGGCTCGCCGGCTCGGCAGTCGCGTAAAGTGTTTGAAGAACGAGTAAGGTATATATTTTAGTGGCTCGGCAGCTCGCCGGCTCGGCAGTCGCGTTAAGTGTTTAAAGAACGAGTAAGGTATACATTTTAGTGGCTCGGCGGCTCGCCGGCTCGGCAGTCGCGTGTGTTTGAAGTGTTTGAAGAACGAGTAATTTGACGTTCAAAACGACTGGCGAGCCGCCGAGCCAGCGCAACGTATACGTAAAGACTACTGACTGGCGAGCCACCGAGCCACTCGGTCTTTAGACATTCAAGGCGACTGGCGAGCCACCGAGCCGGCTCAACAAATATACCTAGAAAATTGGCCCTGTATTCTGTTGTTATGCCCTCAAGGGTCAAGAGCTGAACTGACGTCGAAACTCGAAAAAGCAAGATGACAGTGTAGAAGACCTTATGTTATGTTATGTTATGTTATGTTATGTTATGTTAGAACTTCTCAGTTGCTTGTTGTCTTGGTCTCGAATTGAGGCAATGCGCAGTGCATTCTGGTCCGCTGAAAGCGAGGCTCTTCACAGCGCAGAGCATTGTGGTCCGCTGAAAACGAGGCTCTACCACAGTGCAAAGCATTGTGGTCCGCTGAAAGCGAGGCTAAAAACCATGGCAAAATCTCAAATTTTTCTACCTTTCTTTTATATTTAGACTAGTGTAGCCAAAGCTATGAAAGTGCTGCGGAAATTGGGATGTTGTTTGCAAATCGAAGTAGGGATTGTATAGAGCTTGTGTAAAAATGGTTGTCATCAAGTTATTTTGTTTGGTCAAGTCCCAGAAATTGTTGAGTAAGATGTGGTTATATTCAATTCATGATGTCATCAGTTACAGCGTTTAATTTCTGAAAGAAATAATGCAACAATAAAGTTCATAAGTTTAAGATTTCATGAACAAAATTAACTGATTTTGTGCGATAAATTTATGCAACGGCTTGTTAAAAAATATTGAATGTAGCTGTGCGAATTAGTGCATAAGTGCGAACACACGAAAGCCTGTCAAATTTGCCGAGGAGCTTCGGCAAGAAGCACATGGCAGCTACAGGAGTATACGACAAAGCTGTCAGAAAAAATACTTAAACTACGTTCAATTTTTGGCAGACGACAGTACTATCGAAAAAATAGAAAAATCGAAAAAAATCGAAAATCGTAAGAGATAGCGCAATTGAGACGTTTCTTGCGAAAGTATATGTCTGTGTAAAGTCAACTCCAGTCCCCGCTAAGAATGTCGGAAGAGAACGATAAATATCGCATTTGCTTCTTGACACGTTCTACTAAACCGTGTCTCAGTTTTCATTTGCTTCTTTGTGACAATAGGATAAAGTCAGAGGGGACAAATCATCAGCACTTCCTTCGAAAAAATGACGATTATTCGAAAACGGAAAAAGAAAACAAAAATCGCCGAAACGCTTCTCAAGAAAAACAATCTGACAAATAGCTGGGCAAATTTCAGCTAAATCGGTTCAGGGGCTGCCGACTTGGAGTTAAAAACGTACGCTTAACTTTCCAAAATTTTCGTTCCGAGAAAACAAGAAAGATGTATTTTTTGCGGCATCTTAACCGCAATAGGATTATAACACCTAATCATCCAGTTTACCAGCGAGGGATCATCTTGCAACAACAATAGGCATTTGACAGGTGATATGCAGCAGGCCAAATCTTTACGCGGGACGTGGCGGGAATAAACTGTATTTTCTGTTTATCGGCGATAGACCAAGAGAACTAAAAACCTTTGAGACTGCCGCGCGACCGCGATCGATAGCTCGAAAGCCAAGAAGCGATGCACAATTTGTCGCGAGCGCCCTGTTTTTTTTCCATCGTCGGAAATGGAAGATTAGTTTCGTGCGACGGACAGCTTTCGTTCTGGCACTGAAACATCCAAATGGAACCAAGTCCGTTTTTACTTCCTTAATTTTCCACAAGTTCAAGGCTTTCTTGACAAAAGCGACAGGTCACCGATTCATTGCGTTCATTGCGTGGCCATAGAACTTTTGCGATGTTTCAGTGCTTTCCAGATCTGTAAGAGGTTCTTCAACCGTAATTTTTGACCGGCTTGCACTACATTTTCGGCGCTTGGCGGCTCGGTCAACTCCTTTAGCCATTGCTCCTGGTCGAAGTAAGAGCCTTTGTCACTCTCCGCTAATTCTTCAGCCCAATCAGAGCTAAACGAGTCTTTCGGCTTCTTCCGCCTTGCCGTTGCAGATGAAAACAAACACGACCTCTTCTTGTTTTTCGCAGGCATTTGAATCAATCTTGCGGTATGTAATGCGTGATAAAATGACACCACGATACCTTGTAATTATTTCGTGACGCGTTGACCTACAAGTTAATCCAGAATGACAGGACTTGTCAACGGGTATTGTCAACCGCTCGAAATCAAAAATTTCGAAAATTCGCATTCTGAACCCTGGCTGATACCTAACATTGCAATAAAATCATCATCATGCACTGGCACTCAACTGAACTGACGTCGAAACTCGAAAAAGCAAGATGACAGTGTAGAAGACCTTATGTTATGTTATGTTATGTTAGAACTTCTCAGTTGCTTGTTGTCTTGGTCTCGAATTGAGGCAATGCGCAGTGCATTCTGGTCCGCTGAAAGCAAGGCTCTTCACAGCGCAGAGCATTGTGGTCCGCTGAAAACGAGGCTCTACCACAGTGCAAAGCATTGTGGTCCGCTGAAAGCGAGGCTAAAAACCATGGCAAAATCTCAAATTTTCCTACCTTTCTTTTATATTTAGATTATGAACTGCTGCTACGCTCGCTACGCTCGCTCCGCAGCAATTATGAACTGCTGCTACGCTCGCTACGCTCGCTCCGCAGCAATTATGAACTGCTGCTACGCTCGCTACGCTCGCTCCGCAGCAATTATGAACTGCTGCTACGCTCGCTACGCTCGCTCCGCAGCAATAATGAGCTTTGACGCGTTAACATGACATCTTCACACGTGAAAATAACATGTTATTTCACACGTGAAAATATCATGTTGTTTTCACAAGTCTTAAGATTACCACTATTATAGCTTCATAATCTCTCAAAAAAGTACTCAGATGTGTTGCTGTATGATCAAAACATCATCTGTCCCTCCTCGGAAATCTTCGGTTATCTTCGCTCATGATCATGTAATTGCTGGTTTTCACATGACGTCACTAAAATTCAAACTACAAAACTATTGATCCTCCTGATATTTTACTTTCATGATGTATAAGGGCGGCTGAAAACTAATATCCATAAACATTTTTGCTCAGAATGGGTTCTTGGTTTTGTGATAGACCACGCTTGAATTTCTTAAGCTTTTGCGTGACATTTACATGACGGTCGTGTTGGTTAAAAAGTGACCTATTTCAGGACTTATTTCGGGGACTTTGGCTATCTGAACAGTTCTTGTATTAGAAAAAGTATTTTTTTAATGTTTTTGAGTTCCTCGAGAGATAAATTCGCGCTTTTGTAGCAAAACTCCGTGACAGATGTTTCTGTTGGTTTCCGACCGCCATGTTGTTGCCCATCCGGATGGGCACCAACATGGCGTCTCCTTACAAATCTCTATAGATCGTTTTCAGGTGACGTCATCGCTTTCTAATATCCGAACCTAAAGAGCTACCAAAGTTTTTATCCTCATAGGGCATAAGAGACCGTATATTTATATCTGTTTACAATTTTACAGCTCAATGGCGCGCTTCGTTTGGAAATCAGAGCATTTTGAATTTCAGAGTTATGTCGGTGCGTGACACAAAGCTGCGATCGCATTTGCTGAAAAATATATACCTATCTTATGATTTGTAGCTTTTTAAGAAGTTAGAGCATTAGGAAAAGTGCTTATGTAAATGCTTGTTTGTTAAGTACAAATAATCAGTCGCCTAGATAGCCAAAGTAAGTTCCAGATGTTTGCACTATTTTCCGGCCGCCATGTTGGTGCACATCTGATGTGCACCAACATGGCGTTTCCATACTAAGCTCTGTAAATTTCTGCGAAACATTTCGACGAATATCTGCGGTTTGGGTTAACGCACAGACCTAAAACTCGGGGAAGTGTCTTCTTTATGTATTTCCAATAAGATCACAATTTCTTGACTTTATCCACTGAATGGTTTTCAATTTATTTTTTTATTGCGTGACAGTGAAAACGATCTATAAATTTGGGTAAAACATTTCTCCGCATATCTTGCATGAGAAAAATTATGGTGACCTGAATCTTGGCGAGAGTTTTTGCATACTTACCTTCTTTCTTTTCTCAGATTCTGGACTTAATCCCATTGAACAGTTTTGATTTTTATTTTGAATGGCGTGACACTGAAAACCTGCTATATCCTCTATGAACTGCCGACTGGTTAGTTCCGGACTATCGAGCGGGAGGTCGCGGGTTGCGGACCAACACAACCAGGGTCTTTAAATAACTGAGGAGAAAATGCTTCCCTTGTGATGACATCTGCAAATGGTTAGACTTTCTAGTCTTCTCGGATAAGGACGATAAACCGTAGGCCCCGTCTCGCAACTCTTCATAATTAATTCTGTGGGACGAGAACCCACACACTGTTCGAAAAGAGTAGGGGACGTAGTTCCCGGTGCATCTCTCATCTGATGGTTAAATGCTCGGAGATATTGGCTGCATAAGCTACTCTAAAATCCGAGGGTAAATAAAGTGATGTATATGTAAAAGGATCGAAATTATAGGGCCGGGTCGCTCCGTCGCCTCGTGTGTAATCATGCGTGATCTGTGTACTTCAACGTCATGTCGGACATAATAATAATAATAATAATAATAATAATAATAATAATAATAATAATAATAATAATAATAATAATTTAAATTCTTATATTGCGCGCTTTCCATGAAATGATCAAGCGCGCATTACATGATTTCCACGAAGAGTGCAGTCACTTCCCTTAAGTTTTCCTTCGGATCATTTGGCTCAAGGCGTGTGTATAGTCAATCATTTGTGATTTTGTAATTTGTGTGTTCATTGATTCAGCTTGTGACTCGACCGTTCTTCATCAAATGAAGGGGAAAACAGACTGAAAGCGGTGTGGCGCGACTTCACCTTTGCTGCCTATGAGACACAAGTTTGCATGGCAATGACGGCCTCTCGTGTTGTTTTCCACAGGCGGTGCTCTGTTTTTTACCGCCATACCATAGAGTACCGCGTTCTCGAAACGTAGACGGCACCTTGGGACGAGGGTACTTCTTTTGTTTGTTTCACCAGCATAACTTCAATGTCTTTCTACTTAGAATGTTTGGGGACTGGTTGTAAAAAATGAGTGATGAGAGAATGAAGAGAATTTATCCCCGTATAGGACTTCCTCCTAAAGTTACCCCTCTCAAGTTATTTTTAGAAATGGTCACGTGAACAAAATCCGTGTTATGTACAGGATTAGCTACTTTCTAACCCTTCCGGGATTATCGAAACGGGTGAGGGACGGGGGAATATCAAATCGCTAGGGATTTCTTGGTGTAGACTATTCATGCTAATTGGTTTAACAGGTATAAAGCACAATGTAACTATACAACAGTGCTAAAGACTATGTTTATTTGATCGCGTATCTGTCTATAAGAGAAAATAAGTCGAACGTCAGTGACCATAAGTTCAGTATGTACGTACGACTTTTTAAAAACTGTAACATTTACCTGATACATAGTGCTAATTTTCTTAAATTCTTACTGCTCGGAAAATAAACCTTACAACTACTCAATAGCTTGCACTCAATGATGTTTTCACACTACGTTTTTCATTCACAAAGACTTGTAAGTCTCAATACCACCTCATGACACAGTTTAGCCACCCGAAAGTAGAACGAAGCACCCAAGTAAAAACTTGCTATAGCGAGCGGATTAGGCGGCTTAAGCAGAGAGCTATGAGGAGTCGTCACTTTTCGGAACCTCTACCGGCATATGATTCAAGATTTCATCGCTAAACTTGAGTATCCTTGAAACTAGGGACCGATTACTTACCTACGGTAGCATTAAATTTGACGAATCCATAAGCCTAATAACAGAACAACGAGTTACATAAGATTCAGTTCTGGCAAGAAAAGCTATCGATATACTCCTAAACTTCTAGATGCCTGTCTGTGTTTTCTGTTTACCGTTTTACAACAAATTTTGGTAGACGTTGTATGGGATTAAAAACCCTGGCCATCTCGAGAAAAGTGCTTTGGTTAAAATAGAAATTCTCAAAAGGTCAATGATACAAAGAGTACGAAGATCATGAAGGAGACTTTTAAAACGGACGGCCTGTAATTATAAAATGGCAAAATCTCTACAAAACTAGTAGATCTTAAAAGACCAATTCTTAAATCACGAGTTTTGTGAGCAACCATAAAAAATACGCCTCCTGTATTTTATTTGAGAATTATTTACCGAAGTGAAGGTGAATAGTAGGGGATATTTACTGAGCCGCGAAGCCATCACTTTCACCGACACTTAGGTGAATATTTGTGTTAGGTGCATACCACACGAGCTGACTAACTAGCGGACCAAAAAGAATTACTTAATCTCTGACAGTAAACTGACAGATGGTCGGAAATTTCAAAATCTCTGCTCGGAGGTAAATTAATCCTTTGCCGGTCACCTGATCCGAGTTACCCAATCAGAACGCGTGAAAATCACTATTTCACTGTAGAATATACTAAATGTAAATGTAATCGGTTAGTTCAAAATAAAGTATTTTAAAACAGAATATTCCTAGAGAAACAAGGCAAAATTGTTTTTGATGTCAATCGATTAGTCAATCAAAATTAAATTCAGAAAAGATTACAAAAAAAAAAACCCTCGTGATCTGATTGGCTACTCGTTGGCAGTCACTTGATAGATAGAAGGTCATCGGAGAGCGCACGTTGGACAACAAAGCAAAACTGGACAACAAAGCAGTTTTACTGGCAGACTGGGTCATGTTCAAACCATCAGACCTGCTTGCTTTTAACCGCTCTTTTGATGGTGGTAGTTTCCTAAGGGTCTCGCCAAGATGTCAGCCTCAGTAATATGCACCTGCCTTATGGAGTCTGTTATAAATTCGCAAATATGATTGGTTTTCTTAAAGTTAACTATCTGCGGACTACTCGCCTCCTTCTAGTATGACCGCTTGTGGGAAACACCCTTATGCGGTCCAGTTGTTAAATAGAGACCTAGTGATCGAGTCTTATTCTTACTGCAAATAGTTGTCTTTCATCATAATCCTTCATGGATTATTCACGCACTAACTTAGGTAATACCACACATTTAATTACAGGTTAACGCACTCAGCGAGTGCATTATCGGGATTTACCTGCACGAGTTCACTAACAATGAACCAGAAATTTCAATACCGCACGAGGCTTTGCGACTGCGGTATTGAAATTTCTCGTTCATTCTTAGTGAACTCGTGCAGCTAAATCCCGATAATTCACGAGCAATGAGTGCGTTAACATTTCTATTAGTCAAATTGAATACACTGCACAAAGAAATCGCCAAACTTTGAGTCAGCCGAAGCCATGGGGTAATGACATTTGTGTTAAATTTACACCACGGCTATTACACCACGATAATGACGTCAAGGAGGTTGTCTCGTCACAACCCAGCATCACGTGATACAAATCAACCAATCAGAAAATCGGAATTCGTACAGCGTATGCAACTTGAATAATAAATTACATTTAACTTACTGTTTAATTGGCTCGCTGAATTAGATATTTATACAGCGTTTTCACTCACGTGGCCGACACACATGCAAATTTATTCAAACAAAAGGAGCGTTTACGTAATAGTATCCAATGAGGTTTAGACCAATATGGCTGCCGCGACGTCATGTGAAAAACGCTCTATTATATATTTGCGGTTCGCGGACGTTGCGTGACACACGTTACCACGAAGATAACGTCACGACTTGTTGTCCAACCTTATCCTTAGGGCTTCCCACGTCTTTCAAATCTAAATAATATCTGCGCATTTGAATTACGGGAGGACGCAATGGAAGATTCCACCCATCATAATACAAGTCTATCATTAATTACTTTGTCAGTTATTTCTAGCCATGACTCGGCGTTACCGAGAAAACAACTTAATAAGGAGATATAATATTTAACTTTCACTCAACAAGTACAGCAACACAAAGATAAGAACCACGCTGGTTAAGGACTATGTTGGATTACATCTGTCCTTTGAATTTCAAGAAGTGCACAACAGCATCACCGATGAACACAAACATGGAGATGAATCCAAAAGCCTTTAGAGAGAGAGGAATGTCTTGTATTATAAAATGTTTTTTTTGGTCGAATAGAGAAGAAGATAAAAGGGAACCTGGGAACGAGTAACAGGCCGTTGCAGTTCCTTAGTCCGAAGTCCCTGTTAATTTTTTTTTCAGTTTAATCTGGTTTCTATATATGCCTAATGATTGGTTAATTTTTCTGGCTTTCGCGAATAATTGTTACGAGAACAGTTCAGACAAGTGGATAATCACATCTGTTTTCAACTGAGAGTTCCGTTCTCATTTTCAATCTCAAGTTGATGATGCCGAGAGTCGTGCTGGCAAAATCCACATCCGGCAAAATTCCTGCAGGAATTTTATTGCAGGAATTTTAATTACTCAGCCTTGTCCCAGCTGCGACTTGTTCCCTGCCATATATCGATCTTAGCTATGTTATACATGCCATCGATTAATGCTTACCGCTGCGGCTCGTAACTTGTCATGCCAACTGAACACTCCCGACAGTATTTTCCATTTCTCGGCATCGTCAGCGATCAAAGCTGAACTTATCAGAAGAAGAACTGCAACTACAATAGCAAATACCAAGACCTACATGTAGAATAAAGAAAAAAAACAAACGGAAATATTGATATAAATAGCTGCTATCATCAAAATCAACTTTTTTGGCTGAAAATGTTTGTGCCATGTCCCTGTATTTATTTTAATAAATAAGTTATGATTACACCGCAAAAAAAGCCTCTCGAAAAATGGATAAAAGACAAAAAACTAGGGAATTCGGAATATTTTGTTGGATTAAGTTATGTAATAGAACTTGGACTGAATGCCATTTGTCAGTATTTGCAAACTGGTGTTAAATGATGTTTGAGGAATGTGACGGGGCGGCATAAATTAAGAAACTTACCGGAATATTCCAGTCAATATTGAGGTTGATCTTTGAGATGATATTAAAGGCAAACAGGACAAAGACGGCAATTACAATGATCCAAGACGTAATGGTGACGAAGAGAAAAAAACTCATTCGTCCCCAGGTTCCATTGTACGGTATGTCAGCTCCCAAAGCAAATGCTATCATCAGCGTAAACTAAAAAGTTTAACAAGAAAATAAATATGTATAAAGAGCCTCTCAAGCCGTCTATATGAGAATACATAACTCATTTTGCCAACTAACTTTGCAAACTGAATTAAAAACAGTCATATTTTGTTGTCGTATTTCGTGTTTTTCGCAATGCGCAAAATTACTTCCAGCTCAAGAGATCTTAATATCAATAATAGTTTCCTGAAGTTGAAAAACACGTAATACTTTCTAAGGAGGCTGGCAACAGTTCCCAGCACTTTTCTAAGAGCTATACTTTGAAGGATAGAAACTACCACTGTTTAACAAGTAATTCAACACCAATGGTATCATGCACACAAATTAAATGCCCAATTTGCTGTCATTCGTTTTATACAAGAAGTTGCTGCAGCAAAAACAACCTGTTAAAAACACCCATAATTTCAGGTGACTCGAAACAGTTTCCAGTACTTTCGAAGACTTAGGTTTTGATGGGTTATTATAGCTACTCTATATCGGTTGACGCCAAAATCGTGGTACCAAAAAAACTGCCCAATCATTGGTGAACATGTTGCTGTCAATTTTGTAGCACTATAGGTCACCATAGCAGCAATATGACCTTCTAAAAACCGAGCACCCTTAATTTTAAATTTGAGCACTTTTAACTTAAAAACGAGCCCGGTGATCACAATTTTTTTTATAATCGAATTGTAATAAGCATGATAAAATGCAACTTTTTGCAAATTCTAAACACATTCTGCGAAAAGCGTGCAGAACCACCTTAACTTCTCGAAAATTTAAGGTGGCTCTGAACCCCCTTAGCAGAACTTTTTCCTATCATGCTTATTACAGATCGATTATAAAAAATGGGGGTCACAGAACTCATTTTTTAGTTATGAACGCTTAAAGCTAAAATTAAAGGCGTTTTGAGAAGGTCATATTTTTCCTATAGGTAAGCATAGGAGCCAAGTGGCCCATCAGGCCTGAGCTTATCCTGGTAGCATGAAGCGATTAGGAGCATTTCTACTCCACTCTGGATGGGGTGCTAGTCCATCGTAGGATTGCCCATTTACACACCTGGGTGTGAAGCGTCTTGCCCAAGAACACAACACAATGTCCCCGGCCAGGGCTCAAACCCGGACCGCTCGTTCCGGAGACGAGCGCACTAACCATGAGGCTACCGCGCCTCCCTAAATTGTTGCTATGGAAACCTGTTATAAAAAAAGGATGACCTCAACTTCTTTACCCATGATTGAGAATTTGTATGATACCATTATTGCAGCATCACTTGAGTGGTAATAAACAGTGGTATTATTCGTCCTTCAAAGTATTTGTTAGAAAAGTAAGCTTTAAGTGCTTATAACTCAAAAACGAGCTCGGTGACCCCCATGTAGGGAATGGTCGCTGTCGTAACGAGTGAAACGCAGTAAAATACTACACCTCAATCACTAACAACACTTCTCATAAGGACTACTAAAATTATCTAGGGGGGGGGGGGGAGGTTATATCGAAGGTAAAGGAAGATACATACGAATTCAACGATCTTCAGTATTCCAGGAATTGACATTATGTATCCCATGGACAGTCCAATATCTCCCCCAGACCCTCCACCGCTAGATTTCTCCGCGGGAGCTGGGCCAGATTGAGCTGTAGTTCCTTGGTTTTCAGGATCTGCCATCTTTGTTAAGAGGTTCTATCTTCAGTTCTAAAACTAAAGAAAACAAGAAACTGTGATTAGTGCGAGATGCCACTCAGTATTTCTGCAAGGGAGTGATCTCGACTACACTGATAAAAAAATGTTTGCTCCGTTCTGAGGAAAAAAAGATTAATTACTCAGTAGCAGATGATTATATGTAAAAGAGTTGAGTTGCTCTTTGACAAAGAAGTGATAAATTTTCTAAGCATTTCAAGTAAAATTTAATGTCGATAACGGCATAGTAAATAGCCACAGTAATCCATGGCTTAATGGCAGGTGTCAATAGACCATTTCCGAGTTACCTAATGCCTCTCTTTCAAAGCGAGGCCTGGTGCACAACCATTCGTATGAAAATGGCTTTTATCTGCATGTGAATGGAATCTCATTTTCATATGGAAGGATGAGCACCAAGACTCGCTTTGAGAAAGAGGCTAAAGGTAATTCGGAAATGGCCTACTAACTCTTAACGCATTGTTTTAATGGAATGCTGAAAAAAACACTTGATAGTCTAAGAATAATCAATCTGAATAATACTCCGAAACAATGTCCTGTTTAAAGCCCTTGCACGTTCCCCACTTTTGATTGGTAAAAGTCGTTTGCAGAGGTGTTCCATAATAGAGGTAAATCTGACCAACCTAGAGTAAGACACAGCACATTATTTTATTGGGTTTGATTAATAGACTAATTTCGATATTGAAATTCAGCCTAACACAATAAGGGGTATCAAATGGTCCCATTCAATTGAAAAGTGCTCGCAAAATTTGGCCTGTGCTTGAATTGCTCGCAAAAATTAGACGAGTGCTCGCTTGCTCGTGCGCGCAGAGTTTTTTTGACGGCTCGCATGCTCGGATTTTCATTAAAATGTGCTTGATTCCCACCCGCATGGCAAAACTGGGAAACCGATTGGGGAAACATGCACGTGCTATGAATGTTTCTGGAAACATGACAACTCGTTTTGCTGACGTTTCATTGAAACTGGCGCGCGCAAGAATTCTTCGCGAAAGGCACTCGCAAAGATAGAAAGAAAGACATAAGACATAAAGACATAAGGAATATTACTGTTACTATTCGAGCGACAGAGCTTGTCGGATCTGTATGGCTTCAATTGATCCTCCTAGAAGCCTCCAAATGAAACTGCATCATTTTTGCGTTGAATCTTTTTCAGTTCAGTCAGCAGGAAAGGTATAAACCCAACAAACTCTGTAGCTATTCCCCAGAGTCTCGTACTGAGGTCAATTGTTTTAGACTGAATTTTAATACATCGAAATAAGTCTATTCGAATTTACGCTTGGTTGAATTTCTAACGTCGTGAAAGTATCATTTCAACAAATCCAGGTGTAAAGAGGTGCGTGGCTTCAATACTCTTACAGATTTACGGAAGGAAAGGAAATGAGTTTTAAAGACGAAACAAAAATAGTCAGCAACCCAGCCTCTATATATATATACATAACGTATGTGTCCGTATTATTGGGCAAATATTGGTCGAGTTTTACAGTAAAAATAAGCAAGAATGGCACCAATATCTCCCATTTCAATTCGGACCCAGCAAGCTAGATCAATCGTTTATCAACTTGAATGGCTGTTTTAAAACTCTACTGATGAATCAATATATCCCCGTGGTAAATTCCCGGTAAACGAAACTAATTTATGAGCGGTCCATCTTTCAAGTCCCCATAACAAAATCCGGACTGCCAAATAAGAATTTTCTTTCTCACCTTGGACAAGTCTGCCATGTAATAAATAACTTCGATGATGTTATAGCTGTTTAAAAGGAAATGCATCTGACTTGACATATAGTATGTTAATATATATGAACTAAGAAAAGTGCATTGCTCGAATTGTTTTTTTCATCATAACGTTTTCTTGTTGATCATCTGGTTAAGCTAGAAAATTGTGGTGTTTGCCTTTTACATGGAACTAGACCTACACCTGCAACCTATATGGTTGCTATAGTAATGTCCACGGGCTACGAACCCGGTGATGTTTCCTCAGCCAAACCATTACTTTAGCCAGCTGTTCAGTTCCTAACAGTGTCTGCTTCACGAAACTGGAATTATAACCGGCGCGCAAATTCATTGACACGACCATAGGGGTATTTTCTGAGTATTTAACTTCCGCATAACGTAAGTTGATATTGCTCTCTTTTGAGTAAAACGTTAAGAGAATTATCCTTGATAGGCTTCCGATATTATAATCCTGTTTAATTGATCCGCCATACTATCGACTTTATAAAACAGTGAAAAGTTGGTTTACCTTTGGGCTCCTCTCGAGGGACAAGGCTTTGAAATGCATGTATTTCAGTTTCAAAACCGAGTTTCAGCAAACCTATTGAGATCCTGCCGTGCCCAACTCAAATAGCCCGCATTCTTTGTAACGGAGTTTACATTTCTATTATTAGCATTTTTATTATTGTTTTGATGTATATGCATGCATCTTATGAACTACACGCGAAAAGAGGCAAGCTTGGATGAAAAGCGATGCCATGTCAGTTGCTCCACATCGAGTTTTCGTTTAGACTTTCCGATTTCGCTTTTCCTCTCTAAAAAATTTATCATGCCCTATTCCAGATAGTCCAGATGGAGTTCGCTTGATGAAAAGGAATATTGAACTGGATGCAGACTTGAATAATTGATAGGGAACTTAGCACAAAGGAGGCATTTTAATATTTACGACATCTCTCAGTCTAGGGTTTTTTTTTCCCAAGGCAACCAGTTGGGTTCCAAGTGCTACAAGGTTGACGTGTCGAGTCACACAAAGGAAAGTTATTTCACCCTTTTACCAGTTATGCCGCGTCAAAAGAATTGCATTTGCATAATTTAAATAAAATAAAATTACTTTTGAATAAGAAATATAATAGAAGTTTATAGTAGCTAATTTGAAAAGCTGCACGGGTTGTACTTCGAAGTAATCGACCGACACTATATAGCGGTGACTTCTTCGTTTCATTTTAATATGGTATTTTTGTAGAGTGAAAACCTTTGTTCTCTTTCAATGAAGCGCATATCACGGAGACTGTATTCATTTTATACGCCTAACTAACAATAGCATAGAGTTTAGCAGTTTGAGGGCTTTTCATGAACTAAATCTTGATCGATGTTTTGTGCCTTTTTGTATTTTGCGAATACAGCTGGTGTGGAAATCTCCAATGTTTCAAAATAAAAAGGAACGCGATGTTACAAGAAAGATTTGACACTGAACAAAATTAGTATGCATAAACAACAGCACTGTGTCTCCCTATCTTCTTTGCATATTCAGTTATAATTACCTTTTGAAAAATTATTTCTGATCTCCCCCCGTTTTGTTTGGCATCACAGTAATGATTCAGCTCACAATTTATGTTAAAACTTACTAACTTAAGAAAATTCACAGATGTAACTTATAGTTGTTCGAAAAATGACTGCATTTTGTCTGAATCTTTCGGTGATCGCTGGCTTATTTCAAGTGCTCTTCGAAGTTGCAGCTGCCTGAAAGCGAAGCTGCAACACTGTTTTCAATATGACTAGCTTGTAAAGGCCTTTGTGGTTGCCAGTACAAGCTAGGTAAGTATATCAATCGATGCTTGCACTGCGCGATATGAAAAATGAAGCATTGTCAAATCGAACAAACGAAGGGAAGATAAGTCAATCGACAAAGACCAACAAAGCAAGCAGATGCAAACGTTTTCTTATTGTTGAAGGCCTTGAGCTTTTACAAAAAATACTCCATGAAAAGACAGTTATTCTTACCTTAGCGAGCTTGACTTGGGATAGGCTGCTGTGGCAGGTTGCTCTGTAGAAGCGGGAAAAAATCTCTGTGAAGTATCAACGGCGAGATGTCAGTTATACTTCTAATAACGCTGTTCGCGGTCGTATAAAGTGAGAGTCAACGCCTACTTAATTTAAATTTTATACAACTGCTTAGTACACTGCTTAGTCGCTTAGAGATCATTCGACCGTGAAGTAACGTACAGATGAAAAAACCAGCGAACTGTTGATCGGCTAACTCGTTTTGCAGCAGTACTAACCTATAGAGCGCAAATTTTGCATAAATTTTTCTTTTATTTCTATTCATAAAACTGTAATGTCCGCAATTAAATAAGTCAAAGAAACGGAAAAAAATAACAGCTGTTTCACATGATGTGTAGTACAAAACTGCCCCGTTTGAATAACACGAAACCTCTTTTTTTTAATTTTACCACAAAGATAAAACATTTTAGAAATTTTCCAGTTTATTTAGTTGGTAGTTAATAGGCGCTTTTTACGAGGTTAAAATATTAACAAAGGGCCATAGTAAATTGACCACATTTCAACCTTTTTTTAAATTCGAATCTTTAAATTCGTGAATATTCCGAGAAGGAACTTTCTAAGAACAAATAGAATGGTACTTTTCATCACTTTCAATCATTTATCGCGGACGAAAAATGACAAAATTAAATCGGTTATTAATTGTTTCTCTGTTCGATGACAGAATTTTCCTCTTTCGGTAATTTAAACAAATGCGAGTTTGATTGAACTCAGTCTGGAAAGATATTTTTGCGTTTCGTTTATTTTATGAATAGGTCAATTTCGATGTATTAAAATTCTAACTTCTCCCCGAGGTTTAGGGGAATAAAACAAAAGAAGTCACACCGAAGCAGATGGATTAATAATTGATATCTTTTATTTTATTCCCCTAAGCCTCGGAGGTAAGTTAGAGTTTTAACATATTGAAAATTAGCCTACTTGACAGTATATTATGAATAATTTAATATTTTGAAGTAACTCGTCCCCAGAGCCTATCTTCCTATGACGTGAGATTTTCTTAAATGTAGGCAAGCAAGGCGTGCACAAACATATATCAATATAAGCCGACTGACACATTTTTTTTTTCATTCACCTGGAACGCTTCCAAGACGTAGATGTTCAAGTCCAATAAATGGACTGTGGCGATATACAAGAATTAATCTCCAAACTATATAGCTATTGCACTTTAATCTTATGCCTTTTGGAAAACATTAATCTTGAAAACACACAGCACTTCAAAGAGATTTATAGCCATAACCTGAGCGTGTAACACACCGTAATTCGGGATACATCTGCAGGTACCGGAAAGCTTTGTATTTTGGGTCACTTGGGATTAGTCTTTATTTGGAGTTGTTTTGTTTCCTGTCTTTTATTTCTTTTGTTTTACGTAAGCTTACGTAATCTGTGCTCCGGTACCTGCAGAAAGACCGTAATTCGGGATTTTATAACCCATATCAAAGGTATCAGTGACGTCACGTATTGTTATTAATATGCCAACCAGAGAACCGTATTGGCTGGTGAAACAAAGAATTCTTTTGTTTTATGTTTTGAACATTTAAATAACAAAACAATGTTTGTAAACAAATACCTTCCCTATTGACGTCCTGAATTTAGCTCTGCAACAATATTTTTATTGTAATTTGCTTTTCCTAACAACAATGGTTTACTTAATAACAATCATTTGTTAAAAACAAAACTCTCTTGCTATGAACTAGCTACATACGTAACGTTTTATTAACAACACTATTCAGTCCTTTAGCTTAGAAAATGAAGCGAAACCAACTTCAATACGACAATAAAAAATCTGAAGTTTTGCGGAGTCATTCTACGCAGTCACGCAGTTGATTTTTTGGGTTGTCACACAACGCATCATCTAGAGAGTAGTCTTGAGGTGACGAATGCTTCCAGTTTATTGTTCCGCTTGCCTTCGCTTTAAGCGAAAGTACTTGAACAAGCTCACAATGATATCTATGATGAGCAATAACACAACAACAAATGCCAGAACCTGAAAAGAGAAGAAATTCAAATAATTAATTATAAAACGCATGTAAAAAAAAACACTTATACATGTACGCACCTCCCGTCATTCGGTTCTAGCCTGCATAGCAGACGTTTCAGCGCTTTTGAATTGTGAATAGCTACCATTCTTTTCCTGTTACATGGTGTAATTAATAATTAAGAGAAAATATTTTGGGTAAAGCCCTAATAATAACGAATAACGCCTGCACGTAGTCAATACTGCTATAATCTGACATCCGCTAATAGAAAGGAAATGTGAAGTTACGTACCACAGCAGTGACCAGTCTATCATACAGCCAATTTGTGAATTGAGTTCCATGCCTTTCTCTGAAATCAGCCTCTCGAGCAAGAAGTCCAGCGCTTGCTATAAGGAACACGGCCAGACAGCCACAGAAGATGACATCCTATAATGTGACATAGAAATGGCGAAGGAAATTACGTCATGTAAAACATTCTTTGGTACTAAAATCTTGAACAGCAAGGAGGGACGATTATTTCACAGCCTGACTACTTGAAGTTATCTCTCCCCCTCTCCCGGTGCTTCTTAAATTTAGGACTGTTCAGGGCTTGTCACCTCGACATTTTGAATCAGGCAGATTAAGCGCTCGCAAGAACATTATGCTATGGCTAAGCTGGTATTGAAGTATTGCGGCGAATAAACGTGATGAAAAATGATAAATAAATAAATAAATAAATAAACAGGAATTTGCAGCGGCATATCCCACGAAGAGGCTCTTCGTCCACGGTTTCCAGATCGAATTGAAATTTAGAAGTGTTGGTTTTTGTGGAGGGAAGAAAAAGAGAAAAAGAGAAAAACCCTCATTGAGAGTTTCTTACTTTTTGGGATTCATAATGCAGTCAATTCCTGATCTCTACTTACCAGAAGATACCAGTTAAAAGTATCAAAATATTTATCCAATGAGAAGAAAAAGAAGAAGTAAAAGACAAGCAGGAGTATGAACCCAGTGAACACGACCACAAAGAAGAAGGGCAGATGAGGCGGACTATAAAACGATCTGTAAAGCTGACCAAATATGAAAGCCGCCAGAAGGAGTATCTGCAAGAAAAGAAGAGCAATGAAATAAGATGAAATACAGGGTCACGAACACACGCAATTCGCATTCTCGGTATTGGACTGGAACTAGCTTGGAATGGAGGCTCATGCTCATTTGCATTTCAAAATACTCCTCGCATTAGCCTCAGTTGCAAGCTAGTTCCAGTCCTACACCGAGAATACGACTGTGGTCTATTTAGCAATTATTGAATGAGGCTGAGTAGGATATGAAGAATTCTGCAGAACAAGGAGGGTGTTATCCACAGAGGCCGAGGTGGATAATACCCTCCGAGATCTGCAGAATTCTTCATATCCTACGAAAGCCGAATTCAATAAATCGTGTGCTATGTATAGCTCAATCTGAAATAGAGCAGGTAAAATAATATTTTACCAAAACTGTCTGTCATCGAATTGGAAGTTGATGCTAAATCCTACTGACCCCAAATCTGGATTAGCTAGCTTCAGTCCTGATTTGAGCAAATGGCCCGTGTGATGCATAGAACCAGTTTGCGTGAAGAAAGATCCTCTTTGCACAATTACAATTTGGAAAGAAATGATTTGATTGCAGGGGTACACGTTAAGGCTGTTTTGAGGCCGGCTTAACTCGGCCTTTCTGCCAATATCTTGCTCACGTTTCAAGCGACACTAAATCTCTCTTCTTATCTCATTAACCACTGTTTGTCGGTTTTGTGTAAATTTTTGGGTGATTTTTGGGCATTTTGGGAAAGAGATATTTTTTCCCAAAGGATAGGTTAAATTGAGGACTATATGAAGATTTGATGGATTTGGAAAACTGAAATTTGAAGTGAAGAATTAGTAGACGGATACCAAACAGTCCCCTAGCAACCTGGGGCTCTCTTTTACGGGAGTCAACTGTCTGGTAGTGTTTCCAACCCATCTTAATCCTAACAATTTCATTTTAATATTACTTCAAATTTCACTCCTATTCATGTTTACTCCCGCCTTAATCATGGCCGGACAGGTTCTTTGGACACGATTTGAATGAAAAGATTTGATAGTTGATCAGCTATGGCTTACATTTGCCTCCGGCCAACATTCTGGGCCACCTTTTACATCTGTTTTACTTACACTTTCGATAATTTTGAGGAATCCCCTCACAGACAGGACATAGTCGCCGTTGATGACAACAGTTTTATCGTGTTCTGGATAGCTGCTCATCCTGTGTCGTGAACCTGATGATAAAAAGAGTCTGTGGTTTTGGTCAAATGCTATATGTTCTTGTTACCAGTAAGATGGCTTCTGTGGTATAAATAATGGAAAGGTAAACAACAGTATCACACCATAGTCACGGAATAAATAAACGATAGCCTCCATTTGGAGCAAAAATATGCTCGGATATTTCTCCGCGGACATTATCTGTTCCCAGAAGATAATTATTTTCCGAGACTGTAGCATAATATTTTATTTTTAAATGTTAAATGCAACTACGTATTCTGAACTAGCTCGATGACCTCCAAGACGCAACGTGGGTAAATAAAGTATTGTGGTGTAATTGTATTGTACTGAAGCTCGAGGAAAACTGTGAACCTTCGAGGAACAGATCCAAGAGCAAATATCCAAGCATATTTTCACGCCAAATGGAAGAAATTGTGTTTATTATCCTTCAAATATTTCTCGCGACATAGGCAGTTTTGAAAGTTGGGGAATATCACTCGCGGATATTCCTCAGTTTTAGACAGAGGTTCCTTAGCCACTTGAGAAAAAAAAAGACAAATGGCGAAATATCGCAAATCTGATGACTTTGCACATCAGTTGAGTGAACAGGTCATAAATAGCCAGGGTATTTTTGCCAAGCCTCGCTCCATTTCACCATTTGTTTTTTCATCGATCAAAACTTGGCTGGGTTGCTAATTACACCGGGAAACACGTGGTTGCAATGGTTTAGGTCCGTTTTGATGTACTCGATTTAACAACTGAAAAGATCAAAAGAAAGACGTCGCAATCTCCTAGAAAATTCTAGCCAAGGCCAAATCTTATACCAATCTTACCAAACGATGTAACCTATGTAATACCGAGAAATTCTACATTTTATATATAAACCGGACATGAGCTCGTATCAACTTGCACAACCGAAAGTTCCTTCTTAGATCCAATCGCATCCTCAAGGACCAATCATAAGCTTACAAGTTTGAATTTTGTAACGATCATACTGCTGATGGATATAAACTCTAGCGACGCCAACTCTTTGTTGGTCTATGACACCTGCATTAAAGTCCATATGAAACGATATTGAGTAGACTAGCGTAGCTATCCGCGGGCCAGTCAAACTGTAAAATGTAAATTAAGAAATAAAATGATTGATAGATAAAAATAAAAATTCACTTATGTCACAGCACGATATGCATACAAGCCTCATTTTCAGTCCTTTCTGAGGTGTTTAGTCATACAAACTAGCCCTTTTTCGAGAATTTAACGAGCAAAATGGTCACCATCAATGGAAAATTCTCTACATTCGTCAATACCTTAGTAGAGTTATTGAAATGTACTTTAATTGCGATTGACTTTTGACTGGTCGAATGTCCGAAATTATATTTCCTAATTTGTAGTGTTCTGGGTCGGTTACGGTCATATACCTTGAACAGAACGGCTGTTACACAAGATTATGTCTGTCTGTGCGGATTAAACTTGAGACGGTTCTAGTATCAGAATTTCAAAGCCAGTCTAAGCCGAACTAGAAGTAGAGTCGAAACTAGCGAACCATATTTTGTCTACAACGCGTGTCTACTTTAGATGTTCTGCTAATGGCGTGTAATTGCCTTAATCATTCACCAAACACCCTTGAAAGTAAGATAGCTCATACACAGTCTTGGCTTTAAGCGAAGACTGCAAGTTTTCCCCATTTTCGAATTTTACCACGAAGATATATCTAGAATTTTCGATTCGCTTTGAAATATTTGAAGCTTAAGCGTAAACAGACGCCCGCGACGCCTACGCTTATAGAATACATAAAGCGAACCCTGCAATCCTTCTCATTTCTTACCTGTTTGTGAATCCGAACGTTATGCAATGCGTCGAGGAAATGGAGCTTCGATTCGATTTATCCCACAATAGATACTAGATAGAAAACACAAGTCTTTAAAACACAAATGTCTACTCGAGAATGTTGCGATTCGGTTGTCTGATTATTCAGTACGTACAGCAATTAAACATGCTAATTGTGTGAGGTTATGCATGGCGAAGCTCAATACTTGCTACACGGGTGATTGGCTAAAGACTTTAACCTTTGACGACAGACGCATGGGGCCCGCTAAATTTGCCGCATAACTTTGTTCTATTAAGTAATCATTATTTTATCATTGCATTTGAACAAGGGACATTGTTTTCGCACACAGTAAGCTACCTTACTAACAAAAGGCAAAAACTGAAATAAATTAAGTTAAGCTTGAAAGAACTCAGGCCATTTAACAGTTCTTAGCGGACTATTTAACAATTATTCCATGAGCGCGCGTTGGATATGAGATGATAGATAGCCAACGAGGCGCGTAGCGCCGAGTTGGCTATAATCATCTCATATCCAAAAACGCTCTCAAAATATAGAAAACTAGACTACAATTAAAATAAAAGGCCCAAAAAATCATGCATACGCTCGCCATTTTTGTAGATCATGGTATAATGGCTGATATACCATGATGGCTAAGCCAATGAAAATTCTCGAATTGCATTATCCAATGATCCAGTTTTTAATAAAATGTATAAGTTAATAGCAATTGTAACTTGTTTTGGAGATCCTTGCATTCTTTTAAAACAATACTGTCCAAGCACGAAGTTTTCTCGAGATTCGTGTTGATATCTAATCTCCTTCGCAGCCGTTTTTTGGGATGTCACGCAACGCTCCCCCCAACGAAATGTTGTTCAGTTGTGAGCAGATGTTTCTTTGGGGGAAGCGTTACTTGACATCCCAAAAAACAGCTGCGAAGGAGACTAGCTGATATCGGAATATTTGTCATTTTGCCTTTTGTGCCACGGGGACATAATCTGTCCAAAAATCACTCTAATTAACCAGAAATTTCGGTAACTACTTTTTTTTCTTCTGGTGATCAAAAGGTCGGACAACAGTATTCCAAGAATTTTTGCTTGGCAGAACTTTCCAAATTGATCCAGCATCTAAAGATCCAAAGCATAAGTTTATCGTTAGTGCTCGCGATCAATTTTGATATACTACAACAATGGCATAAACAACGCAAGCCATGAAGAATACAATCTGAATGGGTACAGGCAAGAGAAGCGAGCCATCAACGATCGAACAAAAATACAAGAAAATAGAGGGTTGTGAAGGGCATAAGTTAGCTTGATTTCAACGGTCCAATGGTTTTACATAAATGGTTGTACAAAATGCGTTTAAAAAAACCATGGTTTTACAAGTGAAAGACATTTCACCCTTGCTCACCATAGAGTCTCCAGTAGCTCAGTGGTTAGAGCATCCGACTAGATCACGGAGGGTCGTGAATTCAATTCCAATCTGGAACTCGGATTTTTTTCCGAGTTGATGTCACTTAAAATTCCTTTAAAAAATGCGCCGTAAATAGTACGTTGGAGTGTCTATGTCGGGCCAAATGGCTCATCAGGCCGAAGCTTATCCCGTTTTTCGTTGCATAAAGCGACAAGGAATATTTTACTTTCCCCTGCATGAGATGCTAGTCTATCGCAAGGTTAAGCCCCAGAATTTAATTCTCTGGCACCCATTTATACACCTGAGCGGAGAGAGGCACTGTGAGAGTCAAGTGTCTGGCCCAAGACATGCCAAGAACACAACACAGTGTCTTTGGCTTGCACCCAGATCACTCGATCCAGAGTTAATTAGCAGGCTAGCCACATCGCTAGCCATCATATCACCGTGGATTCCAGAATTGAAAAAAGAAAGAAACGAAAACAAGAAAAATGTTTGGATATGTTTTCACATATCCAAAAAGACAGGAGCTAAAATGCTGATTTACAGTTTTCGCGAGCACGCAATAACCTGAGAAGACTAGAAGTATTATGGTCTTTTCTCGTCACCATAGCACTCCGTTTCTCGATCTTTGGACCGATATGGCGTAATACCTGGAACGTTTTCTGCCATCTGTCATGCCTGACCGGGGAGGGGAGAGGGGGTAAGCGCCGGGGATACAAATGTACCCGATTTTCCCCCATAAGATACCAATAAACCTCAAAACCTGTAAAACATGTGATCCTAAACTGAACTAAAATTATCCATACACTTGATATTTAAGAAATAGAAAACGTGTGCCGTGTTTCTATCGCGTTATAGAAACACGAGTGAAAGTTTAGGAGAACGAGAAATGCTGTGGGAACACGAGCCGTAGGCGAGTGTTTCCACAGCTTTTTCGAGTTCTCCCAAACTTTCACGAGTGTTTCTATAACTCGATATGAACACGGAGAACATGTTTTCTATTTCTTTTAGAAATGCCGCGACGAAGAAAAAAAAAAACAACTAGTTTACTTCGATCATCAAAATGTAAATTCTCTTTGTTCGCGCCATCATTACGTCAACAGCTCGTGCTAGTTCTGTGTTTCCATCGAGTTATAGAAACACGGTTTTAAACCAATCAGCGTGCGTATTTGCTTTGGGTCATTTTCTAAATCTCTATATACCGAATAACCAAAGTTAAGGAAATAGTTTATACCCCAATTGTGACCAAAAAAAGAAGGCGGAATTAAAACGGACCCAGATACCGAAAATACCAAAAAACTTGGACAGGCCGAATTTTTTCTATGGCAAATAATAACCCTGGCCAGTAAGAGTGTATTAGCCAGTTAAACATCAAAAATGAGTATACTCGCTAATAGAACAGGATGTCTTAAAATGCGGAACTCTTTCTTTCCACTGCCGAAGGTGCTAAAAACAATATCCTTCATTAGTAAATTCTCAGCTCCGACTATTGCATTTCTAGCTTTTTAATTAATTGGCTAAAAAACTCCGACTATGAGCCAATAGTCGGAGTTTTACGCCATATGGAAAATAGTGCGCCAAGTTTAAAAATTTTCCGCACGAAGTTTTCAACTTCAGCCCTCTATAATGGACGAAATAAAAATCGGCGGCAAAACCCGGTTTGAGAATTTACTAAACCAATTATTCCATTCGCCCTTGTTGGATATGAAGTGATCATAACCGACTCGCGCTACGCGCTAGTTGGTTATTTTATCACTTCATATTCAACTCGGGCTCATGGAATAATTCATATATTTCCTTGTGTAAACATATTAAAAACATCGTCAAATCTGTGGAGTGGATTTTCAAGCGTCAGTTTTTCTTCGAAATGAATGATTGCAGTAGTTAGATTTGAAAACAAGCAAGAATAATGATAATTCTCGGACGAGTTTAAGTCATCTGGTCTTGTCGTGGTGCAAGGTTATCCATGGACGTTCTTGAATGAAAAAGATATTCCCGTAGAATCTATTCCAAACTGGGATCGAATTTAAATTTACGCCTATGCCTCTCTGTACACTACACTGCTACCTGTCTTGTTCGGTCGGGCAACTGATCAAAAATTCCAAATAAGCCGTAGCTATAGTTGAAAGCTCCGTAGTTTTGCTTTTAAATGAACCTGACTGTTGTCCGTGCCTTCAGTATCTCTTCCCCAGTCAGATTTAGATGGAGGAAATGAACTATAAAACAATTTATTTAAGACCACCTCTTTCGATGTAATTCTTTTACATCATTGTTATGTACCGGTACATAGTAACATCGATAACTTTTTACGTGGAATTAGCGTACCTGAGTTGGCCCTTCAATGCAAGGACTGTTCATTGGGAAATTCCAAAGGGAATCAAACAGTTCAGTTCCCCGGTTAGTCGCTGCACATATGTATCATGTATACATCGTATTCGATGGCTTAACATGTAAAAAGCGCGCAGAAATGCGCAAAATTTTTCCGAGCCCCGAATTAAGTATGCAAGCAATGAGCAAAATGTCCGCGTGTATTATATGTCAAATCAGCATCGAAAAAGGGATTTATTTATCTTATTATTATTGTCAATTTTTAGTATATTGCCTTTTAATTTTTGAAATACATTCCGTATCATCAAAAAATCGTACACGATCTCATAAGGTTAGTGCGTTTAACGAAAACAAATACGACTCTTGAGTGCAATACTGGCTCATGTTCTGCGTTTTCTTTTTACTGCGTTTTTCAATAATATGCGGACTCTAAAACTCAAAACTCAACTGACAAATGCGTTTTTCGGTGGCTCCTTTCTGCTTCCGACTAATGCCAAGCGCACGGTAATGAAATCAAATAGTTGAGCACAGTTCAGACAACATAGTCGGAAGCTGGGAGGAGCCGCCGAACATTTGATTGACGGTAGCGAAAAACGCATTTGTCAGTTGAGCTTTGAATTGAGTCCGCATGTTATTGAAAGACCCAGTAAGTAATATAGTAGTATGGCCGTAGGGGAATGATAATGGCTGAGTAGGGTTTTTCTGCACTTTAACTCGTTTTTAGAAGCAAAAAAAAATTTCAATTTCCGAGTGTGTTAGTGCTATTTTATTTTGTTTGGTTTTTCTTGGCAAAACGACAAATTAATTTCAATTTGGCCCATGGTGATGGACAACTAGTCTTCTGATGATAATAATTGACCGTTGAAAAATACTCTTTTAATCTGTCAAAACTACATGACAGTTTAAAAGATCAATTCTTTCATTTCGGGTTTTTCTACGCTGCAAGAATTTTTTTGTTATTTCAGCTCCGTCGAAGACCATATCATTTAGATAAACACTTTTTAGACACCAAAGCTTTACAATTAAATTTTATTATCCACTGAACAGTTATAATGAATCCAGAAAGAAATATTGCTGCGTAAACCACGCCGGATGCTGAAAACGTAGAAGTGTCAGATGGAACTGCATTTAACAAAGGTAAATATAATCGATCGATAACTGTATTACAGGTAGATATGGCTCCAAGCAATAACAAAACGTCAATATAAATATATTAAGTCAACTTATTTTACCTGGCCGTACTCAAATATGAATACATTTTGGAATTTAATAATTTTGTAAATGGTCTTCAATTTTTTCTTCTTCGCTTTGTCTTTCGTAGGTACATCTGGATTATTCATTTCTAACTGTACAACTTCCTTAACAAGGGGTCTAGATACAATAATACAACTCTGAAATAAAACTGGCTGAGAATAACTCAGTGTTCTTAGCTTTAAGCACATTTAATATATAATACAGGCGATATTGCAAAGTAAATACAAGCGCTCTTTGGATTAATATGGTTTTAAAGAAGTTTCTTCCAGTTTCTTATCTGCTCTTGCAACAGTTCTCTATCAACATTACCGCCATAAAATGTAAACGAAGGGAGAGTTAAGTGAACGGGCCGGCTATGTACAAAACTGAGCGAAAATTCGATTGCTCAAAGTCAGTTTATATTAGAGTTCTGTGGTGCAAGTTTGTTGATGAGTGAAGAAAGTCAAGCCGTCTTGCAAGTGATCGTTCTTTTGTATTCCGCGCGAAACGAGCGGTTGATGAGCCCGTACAACACCGGGTTTATGGCTGACGACATGTAGATCGACAGCCCGTAAAAGTAATAAACTTGTCTGGGAAGCATTGGCGCTCCACTGTTCATGTCGAGTTGGTCGATGGCCATGATGGGAAACCAACAACAGGAGAACCCAACAAGAACAGCGGCCAGCGTTTTTGTCACTTTCACCTCTTGCACGTGCGCGGTAAGCTGCTGGTTTTCTGCGTTCGAGTTGCTTTCTTGTGGAAATACCGTGCTCCTCACCGAGAAATAGATGCGGTAATACAGGCACGACATGATGATAAAGGGAGATATTATAAACGACAATCCCATGCATAGAGCGAAGATGAAATTCTGCTCCATGGCGAAAGCGCAATACGCTTTCCCTGGGTGAAACGTGTAGCCCTCCCGCGCGTAAAACATCGGAGATAGAGTTGGGAAACACGCCATGCAAAGCACGCCTACGGCGAATCCGATCGATTTCTTTGTCGTGAAGACTCGGCGATACAGGTTGGGTTTAACCACACACAGGTATCTGTTCACGGAAATGACTACCATCAGCTGTAAAGATATGACCGCCAGGGTCAGAGGAAACGAACCTTGGAATTGACAGACCTCTTTACTGTAAATCCAGCGCCCTGATATGAGGACACCCACCGTCAAAGGCATCGTAGCAATCGACATTGTGATGTCGGTCATTGCAAGAGCAAAGATCAACATATTAGTTGGCGTGTGAAGACGGATGTTTCGAGCGATCGCAACACACACAAGCATGTTTCCCAGAAAAGCGAAAATGGCCACGAATGCTGTCAGACCTGTTTCCGCCACAATCACGGGCGTTGTTCTGGACTCAAGTTCTCGGGCTAAACGTGCGTTGTGAAATTTCAGCAGCTCTTCCAGCTTTGACATGGTGGGAGGATTACGAAAGGATAAAACAGCTTCGTTTTGTAAAGCGCGTGCTTCTCGCGCTAGGTGAGAAGTAGTTTGGTATCAAAACCCTCTCTTCCTTGACTCTTATATGTTGGCATCACGTGACACTCGATTAAGAAACAAAGAACCAAAGGTGTTAAAACCGCTGTTTTTCCAAGATTCCTTGCGATCGTTACTAGTCCCAACTACAATTCTTCATGAACCGATCTTCATGCATTTATTACAATGCTAGCTCGGGGAAATATATTGGAAGTTGTCACCTTTGAAGATTAAAAACCAAGTGTTAATGAAAACAGTGTAGTTGCGAATCATCTATACCATTTGTGCTTTCCTGTCGAAAAGAAATTTTCGTGATAGTAAAACAAATTGGTAAACTTGATTAAAAACCAAAAAGCTTCTGCCAACACATTTCTAGTCATTTTTGTTTATTTAATTAATTCAGTTCTTCCGCTATTTCTAATATAACCTTCCTCGCCTTTATTGATTTGAAATTCTTCATTGCGTAATATCCGTTGTGCCGCTCGATAGCCGTTGTTTGATCTCCTTTCCTTCTTAATCAAGAGTCATTCCAGACCTTGAAATCGAGCAACGAAGCCCGCAGTGTCACTAGTTGACTATTTCATGAACTACAAGATTGAGACGGGCGGGAACGAATGCTTTTATTTTATTCGGTGGGCTGAACCCCCGAATTATGAGTAACTTAATTTACGTACCAACAGAAACATCACGGTAAAAAGAAACATTTTTTGCTCTTTGATGCCAGTGCAACTACTCGTACCATATGAGTTGGGAGCCAACTATTTATGAGGCTCTTGTATTCTCGTGCCCAGTCGATATTCCCATCGAACAAAATAGATGTACAAATTTTCAATATCCCAACTTTTATATCCCACGGATTGTTTTTTGCAAGTACTCTTCTACAAAGTTCACCGGTTGTAATTGGATATATGTTTTTAGCCTGTCAAAATCATGCTTAGAGATCATCATATATGGACACTTCAGTACTGAATGCCCCTGATGGAATAGCCGGGACACGAAAACAACTTTTTCAGAAACAATGCCAAGTCTAGCTGCTTGCTCTAAAAAAAGATTTCTACCTACAACCTGTTTTAGAAGACATGATTCCAAGCAGTTTTGGATACAATTTAAGTCTTTTTTGTAGAAGATTCATTCTTGTAGCACTTCAAGTGATTACATAAAAAAATACATGTGTGTTAAGTAACTCCGGTGGTAAAACAATTCATTTGACAAAACAATTCATTTCAAGATCGATACGTTTTAGTTTAAACGAAAGCCGTAGGTAGATTTTTTCGAAAGAAAGTACATTGAAGTTATATGTAAACTTTTCCTGCTAGTTTTCAACTAGATCTGATCATGTTGAGTTTTCAAAGGTCTGTACTTTGGTATCGGATTCTCAAAATGATTCTGACTGGTCATAATTTGCAGTATAATTCAAATAAATTGCACGTGCTTTAAAAAAAAAGGTCATAAAATGATGGTTCTTCGGAGTGAAAATTTAATTTCTCCTTCCTCTAACCTTTATACACTACATTGATGTCCTTTTACAAAACTATCTTCTTTTCACTGGATAGATTTTAATGTTAATAACCATAGTGTATTTTTAGTACGGGTAACTAAAACTGAGATCGATTTATCGGTCACGTGTATCCCAGACGAGTACACTAGGAGCAACACTAGGAGACTAGGGACTAATTCGTTTCCAGTCTTTAAGGATGGTTTATTCCAAGATGGCGACCGAACTCAACCGAGTTTTTGAAAGTTATTTTTGCCTTGACTTGTTTTGTTGCCTTAACTGCCTAATGATCGATAGTGACAGCACCAAGACATTGGCTTGTTGAGAAGTCAGCTGGTTGATTTAAGCGAGGTGAGAACAAAGTTATTTTGTGCCCACAGTGGCGAAAACATAATTCAGCCATACACAGTAAAATTCAGGTAATACGCTCTAGTATTTAGGAAGCTTAAGCTTATATATGAGTTTTGGGTGGGGAATGGGGGTTTTGTGCTTGGAAATTAACTGTTCCTCGAAGCTCACAGTTTTCCTCAAGCTATGCTCTCGGAAAACTGTTGGCTTCACAGAACAGATACATCAGATTTTGTCCGCGGACAAAATTTACCCGAGCATATGATTATGATTATGTTTAACTATTATTGTTAACTTTACACCTTGATTGTAAAACGCCTTAGAGCTTTTGGATAGGGCGCTATAAAAATTGCCATTTATTTACTTATTACAGTCGAAGCTCTCTTAACGGACACTCTCGTAAGCGGACAGCTCTACTTATGGACACTGTTTTCAATTCCCCTTTTTGACCTTTTTCCTTTGTTTCTTATGGAAATAATTCCCGTAAGCGGACAGCTCCACTAACGGACACTTTTTCCAGTTCCCGAGGGTGTCCGCTTACGAGAGAGTTGACTGTATTATATTTTCGCGTCTATTGTGTATATATCAAATGTGACACCTACATTTGACACCTATACATTGTATGATTGTATAGCAAAGATATCTGTGAAGCCACGAGCAATTCCTGGTTGGCAAAATGTGATGACAACAAAAAAATATATGAAGATTGAGTGTTCTTCAATCGACTGTCACTTCGCTTCAGTTCAAGATTTCAGTCCGAAAACAATACAAAACACTAATGTTGAGGTCCTCTTTCCAGTTGGTGGCCTTGTGGTTAGTGTGCGCGTCTCTGGATTGAGCAGTCTGGGTTTGAGCCCTGACCGAGGACTTTTTGTTGCATTCTCAGGCAAGACACGTTACTCTCACAGTGCCTCACTCAACCCAGGTGTATAAATGGGTACCAGTGAACTTAATGCTGGGGGCAACCCTGTAATGGACCAGCATCCCATCCAGGGGGGAGTAGAAATGCTCCTAGTCGCTTCATGCTACATAAACCGGGATTAGCTCTTCCCTGATGGGCCACTTGGCTCGTATGCAGACTTTACCTTTCCAAAATCCAGCACCATCTGACAGTTTTGAACATAACATAAACAAGTTGAGTTTGAGGATTGTTAATATTGTTGAAAACCAAGTTTTTGTTTATTACAGTGCAGAAAGGTTTTTACAATATTTTGGTTCTATTTCAGAGCAATAGTCCTGTACTAAGATCAAAATAAAAAAGTGGGGGCGCGGTGGCCTCATGGTTAGTGCGCTCGACTCCGGAGCGAGCGCTCCGGGCTCGAGCCCTGGCCGGGGACATTGTCACTCTCACAGTGCCTCTCTCCACCCAGGTGTATAAATGGGTACCAGCGAATTTAATGCTGGGGGTAACCCTGTGATGGACTAGCATCCCATCCAGGGGGGAGTAGAAATACTCCTAGTCGCTTCATGCTACTGAAACAGGGATAAGCTCCGGCCTGATGAGCCACTAGCCTCGTATGCAGACTTTACCTTACCTTACCTACTTAGATCAAAAACAAGTCGAAAAGCTTATAGATAAAGGCTAATGGGTTTTTTAGGCATATACACAAGCAGTGACATACGTACATGTAGTCAGCTTATTCAAATTACCTGCTTGCTACAATGATTAACCATCTACAGTTGTCAGTCTCAAAGAACACATTTTTAATGCTGTTCACACTGACTTTGAGGTCACTGACCATAGTGACAATTGGTCACATATTTTTCAAGGGTTTCTACATCAAAAACTTGAAGCCTAGCATTAATGGGGGGATCAAAGCCTCTAGAGAATTACAATGTAGATTTTTTCTTTGATCTGTGTTATTACATCATGTTACATCAATCATCTAAGTCTAGTTTATGTTACCTTTCCAGTCGCATTGATTATTTTTCAATCAAGTAAAAATTAAGAGTTTCCAATGACTTTATTGTGGACTGCTTATTTTACCTGGGCATTAAGGCATGTTACAATCGAAATTCTGTTGTTTTTGGGCTTCCCTGTGAAGCACCTACAGTAAGTGGATTTTGATGTTTCACTCAAAATAATACAAGAATGCTTCACTGCAAAATTGAAGGAAATTTGAATGCTGGCACATATTGAAAATCGTGTTGGAAATTCAACCACAAATAAATGTTTTGAACACTTCTTAATGCTTGAAAGTTCTTTCTGGTCGCTGTACCCAGCTTTACGAGATGTAAAAACATATACATTAAGTGAGATGTCATTTGGCAAGGGTGTGTTTACAGTACATGTGGAGTGGGCTATGGAAAGAATTAAAACCTTGCATTTTTCAGAAGTTCTACATTGAAATCTTGTCCCACAAGCTAACAACATATACTTATCTGTGCTGCGATCTCCAACCTTCAAGGGAGAGTTGAATCCTTAATTTAATTATTGAACACATGTAGTATGACTAACAAGTCACAACATGCTAAAAAAGCCCAGTGGTGTCACACTTTTGATGTTGTGGAATTGTATTTTTATCTACGAAGAGGTGCTGTATGTAACTTCTTTTCCAAAAGTGTTTTCGTATTAAGTGGACCCTGAAGTCAAGTCAATAACAGTATTCAGGCAAGACTGAGGCTTGGAGGCTTTATGGTTATATTGTATAATTTTGTAATTATGGGACCATGAAAACAAGACCAACCTATGGCATAAATTAACATAAAAGTGTTAAAGCCTTGGTAACAATTGATATGTGGAATGCAGGCTTCTACCATATTCTTTAACATGGCAAGATGTCTAAGTGTTTTTCTTGCAGTCCAGACAAAGCCACTCACCCCTTAAGTTATGTCTCACATGCACACACTTATAGTGAAATCAAACACACTGAAGTTTACAGTCTTCATTATCACATGCAATCATTTTGCCACATCAAGGTAACATGAAGAAGTCTCCATCCATAAGATCAGGCCGTAGTTCAAGGTCTTTGTCCAACCTTCGTTGATGCTATAATTTATTATGGGTCTGGAATTTGTTCAGCACCATTACACCACTTCAGCTTATTCTTGTATTGAACCAATGAAGTGGAATCCAAACTTTTCAACTATTTCGAACACAAACATCTAAAATCACCACTGCGTGCCATATAGTGAACACAAGCCCTTTTGCCAACCAGACAAACGCACAGATCTCATAGTGATGCCATTGTTTGTAAACTGATAACATCGCCACAGTCTCAAACAAGTTAGGTGAAAGTGAAGGTGCCCATATCACATGTATTTGATTTGAGGTCCATTGGTTTATTATGTACTGCCTTTACAGGGGTTTCACTAAATGTTTTCACCAGGAGGGCAACTGCTTTTCACATGTGGGCAAAACTATTAGGACTAAAGTTCTTTGTAAGAGAAGTTTCCTCTAGATGGTCAAACCAGCCAGGCAAAATTGTCCTCACAGCCCCTCAATTTGCTCGGTGTCTGGCTTATAATGAAACCCCTGTCTTTATATTTGCTGTGCCTTACGAAAGTACATGTACTGTAAACTTCCGAAAGTAGTGACCCTTGTTACTTTAGGAATTAGCAGCCTTTAGGACTTGTTGCATTTAGAGCGTTTTTACTACCTTGGGCTTGTTACTTTCGGGGAGCTAAAAACATTATTTATGAAGTTGGTATGACTGAACTAGTTAGACATTTTTCTTTTTTTAATTATATTCTCCCACATGAGCCTCCATTGCAAGCTAAATGTAGTTTTAGTCCGATACCAAAAATACGAATAGGCCCATTGACTGAGATGTCATATTGGGTTGAGTGTACTATGATGTCATCACTCCTCTCATTTGCATATTTTCCTCAAAATTAAATATCTCCAGAACTAATGCAGATATTTGCAAATGGTAAACAGCGTCTTTGATCTTTCATGAAAATCTATGTGATTAACCTAGAATTGCCAAGGGTAAAAATTTGATCACAGTAGTACTCTAATGCGATTTTTTCAATTAATTCTAGTTAATTTACAGTTGAACCGCTGCTGTATGAATTGCAACATCACAATCAACAATATCACTTTCCAGTCGCCTTTGGATGGTCAAGATGGTGCAGATGATAGCCATGTGGATCTTTCTATCCTCTTAAGAGATGACTTGATATATCTGTGAGTTGGTGAGTGATAACGAGTTATTGAATTTGGAGTTTTGTTTTGTTCCTTTCCTTGATGAAAACATTGCATAATATAAACTGCCATTGGTTGGTCACATCAAAAGAATTGAGAGCAGTCATCTTTGCATCAGTGATTGATTTTGCATTTATCCCACCATCCACCCTTTCTCCCAACTCCCCCCCCCCAGACTCCACCCCCCCCCCCCTCCCCCACCAAAAAAAATTCACTCAGGTTACAAATGTCTTCAGCAGAAAGGAACCATCTAGTTAAAATTTGTTTTAAGGAGATAATCAGGTAATCAGAATTTTTTGAGGGAGCTTCAGCCATTCTTTGAAACCCTTAACTTATTTCAGACATTTGTCTGACCAGTCCACAAATATTTTACCCTGTTTATTACTCACTGAATCCCATTTGCCCCACAAGAGTGCGACAACACCTTATTGGCACGATAGGTGTGCTCCCTGGTTTCCTAACTCAAACCCAGCCACCGATCAGTACGCGTGAGAAGCTCAGCCAGCAGGAAACCATATTTCTAGCCGGTCTTTTTTAAACATTGAAGTGGTATTTGATCATATCGTGGAGAATCTTTCTTGTAATAATATTTCAGCATAAGAAGCATAACTCGATTTTACACCAAAAAGGCAGAAACTTAACCAAACTTAACCTACACTGTACAGCTGTAGCTCCAGTTCCTATGAGGGGTACGGTGGTGACTGGCCCTTGAAAAGCATGCGTCTCACATAATTTTAACCAAAATATACCAGTCTCAAACATTGACGTGGTAATTTATTTTAATAAATTTATTTTACAAAGAAATGTTTTCATAACAACTAATGACTCAGTGCTACATCATGAGCTGTGCAAGTCAAGCAAGGCAACAAGTTCTAATAGTTTTCAGTACATCTGATAATGCATACCGTACACTCTGCGAATCCAACAAAACACACAAACTTTTTCACTCGTCAGCACAAATAATTCTTTTAACGAATAGTTTTCATGATTACAGCATTTTCTTTGAAATTCTCTGTCTACGGAATGACCTCAACAAGGAAGGTTTCAATAATTGTGGCATTTTCTTCCCAATTTTCTGTCTGTGGGATGACATCATGGAAAGTGTCCATGATTACGGCATTTTCTTCCCAATTTTCTGTCTGTGGGATGACCTCATCATGGAAAGTGTCCAGGATTACGGCATTTTCTTCCCAATTCTCTCTCTGTGGGATGTCTTAAACAAGGAAAGTGTCTATCATTGTGGCATTTTCTTCCCAATTCTCTGCCTGTGGGATGACCTCATCAAGGAAAGTGTCCATGATTACAGCATTTTCCTCCCACATCTCTGTCTGTGGGATGACTTCAACAAGAAAAGTATCCAGGATAATGGCATTTTCTTCCCAATTCTCTGTCTGTGGGATGACCTCATCATGTAAAGTGTCCATGATTACAGCATTTTCCTCCCACATCTCTGTCTGTGGGATGACTTCAACAAGAAAAGTATCCAGGATAATGGCATTTTCTTCCCAATTCTCTGTCTGTGGGATGACCTCATCAAGGAAAGTGTCCGTGATTACAGCATTTTCCTCGCACATCTCTGTCTGTGGGATGACTTCAACAAGAAAAGTGTCCAGAATTACGGCATTTTCTTCCCAATTCTCTGTCTGTGGGATGACCTCATCAAGGAAAGTGTCCATGATTACAGCATTTTCCTCCCACATCTCTGTCTGTGGGATGACTTCAGCAAGGAAAGTGTCCAGAATTACGGCATTTTCTTCCCAATTCTCTGTCTGTGGGATGACCTCATCATGTAAAGTGTTCATGCTTACGACATTTTCCTCCCATTTCTCTTTCTGTGGGATGACTTCAACAAGGAAAGTGTCCATCACTGTGGCATTTTCCTCCCAATTTTCTGTCTGAGGGATAACCTCATCAAGGAAAGTGTTCATTATTTTGGCACTTTCTTCCCAATTCTCTGTCTCTGGGACAATGTCATCAAGGAGAATTTCAGTGATTGCAGTGCTTTCTTTCCAATTCTCTGTCTGTGGGATGACGTCAACAAGAAATGTTTGCATGACCACAACACTTTCTTCCAAATTCTCTGTCTCTGGGAGAACATCATCAAGGAGAATTTCAGTAATTGTAGTGCTTTCTTCCCAATTCTCTGTGTTTGGGATAGCCTCTACAAGAAATGTTTGCATCATTTCAGCACTTTCTTCCAAATTCTCTGTCACTGGGACAACGTCATCAAGGAGAATTTCAGTGATTGCAGTGCTTTCTTCCCAATTCTCTGTCTTTGGGATGACCTCAACAAGAAATGTTTGCATGACTACAGCACTTTCTTCCAAATTCTCTGTCACTGGGACAACGTCATCAAGGAGAATTTCAGTGATTGCAGTGCTTTCTTCACAATTCTCTGTCTTTGGGATGGCCTCAACAAGAAATGTTTGCAGCACTTCAGCACTTTCTTCCAAATTCTCTGTCACTGGGACGACGTCATCAAGGAGAATTTCAGTGATTGCATTGCTTTCTTCCCAGTTCTCTGTCTTTGGGATGACCTCAATAAGAAATGTTTGCATGACTACAGCACTTTCTTCCAAATTCTCTGTCACCTGGACGATGTCATCAAGGAGAATTTCAGTGATTGCAGTGCTTTCTTCCCAATTCTCTGTCTTTGGGATGACCTCAACAAGAAATGTTTCCATGATTACAGCACTTTCTTTCAAATTCTCATCAAGGCCGAGGGTTTCCATGATTGCAGTGCTTTCTTCCCATTTCTCTGTCTCTGTGATGACCTCAACAAGAAATGTTTCCATGATTACAGCACATTCTTGGAGAATTTCCATGATGACAGCACTTTCTTCCAATTTCTCTGTCTCTGGGATGACAACATCAAAGAGAATTTCCCTGATTGCAGTGATTTCTTCCCAGTTTTCAGTCTCTGTGATGAGCTTATCACTGCTTAATTCTTGAGAAGCCTCACAGACTGCAAACTCATTGTCATCAAAGTCCAGGATGGGAAACAGGGACAGCTGGGGCACCGCCTTGTTCATGTCATTCTGTGAGCGCACTCGACGCAAATTTTCCCGCCATTTTTGGGCTTTTTCCTTTGGATCACCGCACTGCAGATCATTCCAAAAGAAATTTGCCTTCCTTTTCATGGCTTGCAGTTTTTCCTCAAGTGCTGTTTTATGAGCACTGCATTCACTGTGAAGAGAATTAAGTGTTCGGACAGTCAGAAGTTAACACTAAT
This sequence comes from Micromussa lordhowensis, assembly GCA_964020085.1. NCBI lineage: Eukaryota > Metazoa > Cnidaria > Anthozoa > Scleractinia > Lobophylliidae > Micromussa > Micromussa lordhowensis. Next base: position 3,370,920 of record OZ026606.1, on the reverse strand, counting down.
ACACATTTTCTTGCTACATGTCTTAACATTTTCTCAGGCTGTGCAATAATTATGAAGATGGGAGGGGCACCATGTAAACTCATACCCTTTTGGAAGGGGGGTAACATGTAAAGATCTCTTTGAAAAGCAGGATAGCAGTATCTAATTGTCCTACATGTATGGGCAAGCTTATGTAAAGATTCCAATACCACTTATTTACATGTATCACTGACGATGATACTCATTTCTTTCTGGAACTGATTTAATATGAATTTTACAAGATTGTTATGTCATCAAAAATATAACAAATTAAAGAACTAACAGTAGTTACAGTAGTAGTAGTAGTATAAATCCACTAGCGTTCTATCAGGAATGCCGTGCTCTGATTGGCTACGATTCTCACTATCTTTTCCATTGTAGATAGTGAGTAGCGTAGCAGCGTGTGCTAGGAGCCGATCCTTTGTGTTTTGGTGCTTTGAAGAGGATTTAGATTAAATTATTGAACGACTAGTACATTTTAGTGAAAACAATAGGCCATTTCCAAGTTCCCTTGTGCCTCTGTTTGAAAACGAGTCTAAGTGCGAAACCATTCAAATGAAAATGACTTTGATTTACATGAAAATGAACATGTAGGCAAAACTCATTTTCATATAAATGGCAACAGAGGCAAAAGGAACTCGGAAATGGCCTATTAGATTATTCTCTCTCAATTTCTATGCGTGATAGAAATCTTGAGCTCATAATCTAATTGTTTATTAGTACCAGAGCCATGACCAATTTTCCTATTTGGTGACATGGCATTTTAATAATTTTGATTATTTTTAATTGTAACGCATCAGGAGTGGATACCAAATCTCAATCAATCAATCAGCCAATCAGCCAATCAGTCTACCAATCTACCAATCAACCAATCAACTACATGTAATTATCAACCAACCAATCAATCAATCAATCAATCAATCAACTTTTATCACACACTATTTACAGAATTAAAGGTTATTAATTTACATCAGTATGAAACGTTTGTGTTCTCAAGAAGGAGCTGTTTCACTATACAGAGGGATTGCATTTGCATGATATTTCTCTATATGAGGCTCATTTTCAGCCCCCTCCTGTTAATTGTTGCACAGTACTAGTAGAGATATTTTAAGAGAGAGCCTGCTGATTTGCACGGCGGTATATAAAAATTATTTCATTATTCAAGCCCTTTTGATACTCACATGATCTCAGACATCAACATTTGGCGCTCTTCTAATGCTCGGCCCACTCTACTCTCAGTGAGTTCTACTTGAGCCATCAGATGACTTCTGGTGTTTCTCGTCAACTCTTCTCTTTCTTCTGCAACTCTTTGTCGCTGCTTGCATAACTCTACAGTGCTCCTGTGTGCAAACATGGAAACAGTTACCGTGTGGCACTAGATTTTTGCGGGTTCTAATATTTGCGATTTTTCTCGTGATTCCCAAAAGAAAGTTCCCGCAAAAATATTCCGCAAAAAATTACCGCAAAAAAAAATTCGCGAAAAATTACCCCACTGGCGAAATTATACCTACAAACAACACATTTAGAATCTTGCTGCCTTTTATTTAAAACGTCTATTTCGTTCAGAAACAAAACGATGAAATCTGAAAGAAAACGTTCAGAAATAAAAAAAGGTTATCAGGAAAGGTACTCCATTAAGAAGAGCATCTACAATTCCACACAAGAGCACGATGTAATTGTGATACAGTGACATTTATTCTTGGATTACTGTGTCTTACATGTACTTCTCTTTATGTTGTTTCACTTGTCAATTGCATGCAGTTCAATTTAAAAAATGCGAAAGTGTTTCAATTAAACGCGACCTCGCGAAAATCGCAAAAATTAGTACCCAGCAAGAAAAACAAGTCTTCTACAATCGCGAAAATAGCTCCCGCAAAATTTAGTGTCACACGCTAGCATGCCAATTTACAGAGTTGTTTGCAGCACAGTTTTTCCCAAACTGATATTCCTGCGCAAAACGTTTGAGTGCACTTTGCAACATTTTGAGAAAAATTGTCGAGGGAATGGATGGATCTGAGTGACAAAAACAAAACAATTAGAATTCTTACCCTGTAATCTGAATATCTTCTTCAATTCTTCTAATCGCTTCATGCAAATTGCAGAGTTCTTTTTCCATTTTTCTTCTGTGGATTAACAAGCAGAATCCGTCAACAAAGATTGGAAAAAATAACTAAACAAGCGTCTTCAAAGACTCTCACCTGGACTTGACTTTTCTTTCACCGCTACTACAACAGTTTAAACGTCTTACGAATCTTAAAACACCCATACTCACAAATTTGAGAGTAAAATATCAGGAGAAAATTTAACGTGCAACTTGCACAATGTTCTTCAACTGAATATGTCTACGTACGTTGAGTGACTATTGTGATGTTTTTAACACGACACGCGCGCGCTCGTGCTCGCGCAAGTTTATGTGATTACTTTGTGAACACTGTTTTCTTGCCTTGACCAAAATTGCAGCATTTCTTGACTCAGGTGTTTGCGTTCGTCAATTGTGATGGCATGCACGCTCTGTCTGTTCGTACCAGGTAACTCGCCGAATCCACATTTCTTTGTACTGAATTAATCGGTTTAGGATGAATTTTCCCGTTTGTGTTTGTCAATTCGGCTATTTTCTCTGAAAACAGTGGGACTCTTTAAGGGAGAACAACTTAGAATCGGGGGAGATTAAACAACTTAGAAGTGGACATGATATTAATTTTTGGGGGGCTTGCGGGAAAAGATGGGCATTTTTTTCTGCGCAAGAATTTTTTTCAGCGTGAAGTCGTCCAAGATTTTTTTTTTTCGTTATGTTAACTTTGACGAATGTTTATGTTAGGCAATGTGGACAAGAAAAGTTTTGGACCGAAAAGTTTTTTTTCTTTTTTCATTGTATAGTGAAAAACAAAATGCATAAACAGCTTTCTCAAGTGATTAAAAGAATAGCTAAGTACTTTGTTTGAAGTTTGATTCAGTATTACCGTTGTGTGTACCAAATACACAATGTCTTGTGAAAATGGTCTAAAATATCTTTGTCCAGCATCAAATCTGCAAAAATCTCTTAGCCTGGTACAGGGCGAGTTTTGTTGTTATTCAGTGTTACATTCCACCCAATTTTCAGGGGGTACCTCTCCTCTCACCACTCCCACCCTGAGGGGGTGGTTGACGTTTGTTGTTGTTGTCTTGAAATTTTATAGTTAGAGAGCGCACTCCATGTTTCTATCGGCTGATTATGGCGGGCGGCGAAACCGAAGCAAGACGAGAGAAAGAGCAGTCTTATTGTTTTAGAATAACGCAGAGGCTGAACTATTAAAAAAACACATTGTTTTTCAGTTTGTTGTCGCATTCATCCGATGATGCAGTGGTGGAGTTGATGGCGTGACTGACATTACGCGCATTAAATGCAAAGCGTGACTGACATTACGTACAGATAATCATTGATGGCGTGAATGACATCCCACAGGCGGTTGATTGCGTGACTGACATTGTGCAGTCAGAGTTGATAGCATGAATGTCGTCGAATGGAGAGGATTGTTGGCGTGACCGTTAACTATGGCGTGACCGACTTGTCACGCAGACGGTTGATTGGAGACTACCTGAATGTAACGGTGAGTAATGACTCAAAAAAAACAATACTCTGTCAATGGAATGACTAGCTATATGACATATGTTATAATCCAACTTATCAACAAAGTATTATCTACTTATAGATATTTTCATTCTTCTACAATGGTCACGTTTTTTGGTTCCGGCGGACGTAATATATCAAACACGAGAGACAGTGTTTTATCGAGATATCCAAACACCGAGAAGAGAGTTAAAAATACGGCGCGCAGCGGAGTATTTTTGACGAAATTCGAGGTGTTTGGATAGCCGATGAAACACTGTCTCGAGTGTTTGACATATCTTCTCGATCGAAACAAAAACTAAGGAGTAAACGGAGAAGTAAAATGGTCAACATCTATGTAAATTAAGACCGGGTATCCAAACTAATTGTACGGTTGTGATTTCCTTTGTTTTAACTTGACGAATTATTATAAGTTTGGAAAGTCCATACAATCACTCTTATTTTAATCTCTATACAACGGCTACGTCCCCACTGCCAAAACAACCTCTCGATAACTGTCAGTTAATAAACGACTGACGAATGGTGTGTACAAAACCACATTTTTTATTGTGATATGTTCACTTAACAAGGCTGAGGGTGGGAGATGACTGATATTTCAGGTTATTTACAATTTAGAATATCTATAAAAATCTCCAAGGTGGACGTTCCCTTAAACTTTTTAACACCTCTCTACAACGGCTAGCTCTCTATGACTGCCACTGTTCAATCCCGCTGGACAGTCCATACACTAGCTCTTATATTAAATCTCCCTACAACCGCCACCTCTACACAACGGCAACGGCCACTAAAGTACATCCCTACTGCCAAAACAACCTCTCGATAACGGCAAGTTAATCAATGACTGACGGATGGTGTTCACAAAACCTCATTTTTTATTGTGAGCGGTCACGAAACTGGATCGTACTGCGCGTCGTTTGTCTATGTTCCAGTTTGGTTTCTTTGTTATTGATACATTTTGATTGTGTTACGTATTTATATGCTACAATGAGCATTTTATAAAAAGGAACATGTTGCACCCCTGGAAAAAGAATGGGTGTCATATCACACCCCTTCCTCCGCATAGCGGCCAGCTCTGTACAACGGCCTCTGTATCCAAGGTGGCCGTTTTAGGAGGTTCGACTGTATTTTCTGCAACAGAATTCAGATGCGGATATTTAAGTATGTATTCATTGTACCAGGAGAAATTTCAATGTAGTTAACCAAAGGCAGATTTTCAGGGTTTTTTTTCCTTATATCCCTTGTCTATCGTCTAATAAAAAATTAATGCTAAAAGGTGGTCATAAACCTTCAACCAGCTCATCCGGAAAAAAAGGAAAAAGGAACAAAAAGGTTCCGAAGCGTGTTCGAACCTTCGACTGTCAGACTTGAGGAGCGACGCTGATCTCCACTACACCACGCCGTACATAGTTGAAATATCGTTGCAAATAGTTAATCAAATAGTATAGCGTCAGATATGATTCGTCAGTGATTTTCAAAGAGAAGTATTAACCAATCACGATAGCTTGTTCATATTTTGTGAATGTCTTTAATAGAAAGATCTTAGAATGCAATAAAAATTTTGAAATGAACTTGTCATAAAAGCCAATATCGCGCTAAAAAAATGAAAACAAGCTTTAAAAAAACAAAGTCCGGTCAAAGTGCCTTGAAACACAAGGTCGCCATGGAAGCGTGAATGCATCTAGACATCTCTCGTTAATTTCGATGAATAGGCATGACATTTGGCCATTTCGTAGGGGGCTGGTAAAAGCTGTTTTAGTGCGGTGATTTTGAGGTCAACTCGAGTATTTTGTGCGCCCCTTCCCCTTTCCCCGTTCGTCAAAATTAAACGCTCGTACTTATTTTTTTTCTTATAAATGAATCTGGTCCACGACTTCATGGCAGAAGCTCAGCCGGCCAATTTTGTTTGCTTTACATGGATTCTAAACTTCACGAAAATAAAAGCCATTGAGTTACATGTTTAAGGTGGCTGGGAACAGTTTCCAGTACTTACTCCAAGACTTACATTTTGATGGGCCGTAATACCCACTCTGTATCAGTTGATGTCAAAATCATGGTATCAAAAAACTGCACAATCATTGGTGAACATGTTACTGACAATTTTGTGGCTTAATAGGTGACCATAGCCACAGTACTACCTGCTAAAAACACCCTTAATTTTAGCTTTAAGCACTTATAACTCAAAAACGAGCTCGGTGACCCCCATTTTTTATTATCGAGTTGTAATTAGCATGATAAGATGCACCTTTTTGCAAAGTTTTAGGGAAGGGGGTTTAGAGCCACCTTAAATTTTCGAAAATTAAACAAGTAAACAAGCAGAGCGTAGAACGTTTTGATTTATTCTTAGATCACAGTCGCTCACTGCCTCTCGGATCCTGCAGTTTATTTCACAAGTTCTTAGAGGAATAACAAGCCATAACGTAATAATTAATAGAGGTAGTGTTTGCAGCGAACGAATGAAAACAGAAGTTCCAGAAAGGAAGTGTGTTACTGGGGTCTCTCAAGCTTGATCTCATAGGTCACGTGTGTGCGCCGCCCTTTATGTTAAACTGATATTCCTCGATATTTAAGTCTTATACGTGTTTCCTAAATGTTTCATATTGTTGCTTTACTTTTTGGTCGTAATTTATATTCAAATTACTCGTAAAATAGCGATTGACAATATTGCTGTAACTGAATGCTGAGAAATCGTTTTGATTTATTTTCAGGTATTCAGTCAAGTAAAGCAGTAAGGCCTGGGCGAACTGTTGAAGATCTCATTTTGGATTGATCATACACCACGTATGGCTTAAGGTTACCAGTCGATACGTTACTAAAGCAATATGCTATTTTTTGTTATCGCACTGTGTAGCAAAAACTATTTTTTGAGAGGAGTTGAAAACTTGAACTTGAAAAATAATATTTTGCTACTGCTGAAGGGACGGTAAAAGTTTACAAGAACAAAACAGAAATGAGAATGGATAGGACTGGGAAAGATTTAGACAAATCTGTGGATACGTTATTCCTGATTTCACATATTTCTCCTTATCAGTACTAAGAGACGTATCGCATTTTTCGTCATAAATGTTTTAAGATACTCAGTTTGTATCATTGTTTAGAAAAATTGGATTTTTTCATTGCTTTTACCCGCAATATAAATTAGTGGTGATAAGCTAAGGAAGAAATTGTCGTTTGTTTACGTTTAAACGGAAGGCATTCCTTAGACTGGCGACCTTAAATTTAAGTTTCAAAACTGAACTTAGCACTGAGAGGCCCGAAACGTCTGTTATAAAATTGAGTAATTTGGTACTGAATTACTACTATTTACAACTTTTTGGCTTAAATTGCACGGAGAGAAAAATACGGTAATATTAACAATACATATGATAATTTTATCGACTCCCTGTTATTCTGTTATCAATTTAATTTGCCTGTTTTTGTTCACGCACAGCTCGGTAAGGTTATTTCTTGATCTTTCGTTCGTCATTTTTGCAGTAAATCCCCTAAGAGGTTTGTAAGTCTATGTAATTGTTATTCTCAGCTGAAAGAGTAGTCGAAGGGAAATAACAATCTTTCTCGTTGGTTTTGTAAAATCTCTCTATCACGTTATAGTGTAGTTCCACAACTGCAGGTAAAGGCAATCCAGTGTTGTTACAACAAACGGCAGAGTATAGGTTTACTGGATTTTGTTGATATTGCCGTTACACAACAAGGCCGCCGCTATCAGAGGAAAATAACACAAGGTTTGTAAACTAAGGTTTTATTTTGATCACATCATGACAATATAGCGGCGGACAATAATATGACGAAGAGTTACAGACTTCGCTTTATTTGACTCTGATAACGAGTACACTGTTGATTATGGTACGCGAAAGATATGTACACTGAAAATGTTTTAATGACTTTTATTGTATTTTCTTTGAAATATTGCAAATAAATTACTTTTATCACTCTTCAAACTTGTGTCAGTTTACTAAAAGCTATGCTTGCAAGAATCTTTTGCAGATTCCTTGAAAAAAGTCACAGCAAAACTTTATGTGGAACACTGCCACCACCACTAACTAGCATATAGCAAGAGTTTAGAGCTCCCATCCTTGTGGTACAGCAGCCTCTAATACGCACGCGTACAAGGTGAGTGTCTTAGTTGAAAGAAGTCAAGCATACTGTGTGTGGTAACTGTAAGTAACTGATAACGACGAGTAGTGTAACTCGAAGTTTGAACTTCGGTTTTAAACTTCGGGTTACACAACACGACGTTATCAATTACTTACACTTACCACACCCAGTTGACTCTACCTCTTACAACTAAGACACTCACCTAGTACGCATGCGTATTAGAGGCCACTGTACCACAAGGATGAGCAGTCCAAATCTTCGCTATATACTATAAAATAAATGCTAGTTAGTGGTGGTGGCGGTGTTCCACATCAATTTTTGCCTTCCTTCCAAGATTGAAAATTTTCTTTGACCACTTCTTAAAACTGGTCATTTTCAAGGCATCTGAAAGAGAGAGCGCGCTGGTGAACTTATAGACAAGAAACGTTTCCCGCCAAAAGACTTAGAAAAAATTCCACTCAAGAGTATGATACGAAACGCGCATGCGTAAGTGCGAAGTTGTACCACAAGGATGGGGACTCGAAACTCTTGCAATATACTATAAAATAAATGCTAGTTAGTGGTGGTGGCGGGAAGGTGGCGGTGTTCCACATCAATTTTTGCCTTCCTACAGAAACTGAAAAGTTTTCTTTGTGAACTTCTTAAAACTGCTCATTTTCAAGGTATCTGAAAGAGAGAGAGCGCTACTGAACTTATATACGAGAAATGTTTCCCGCCAAAAGACTTAGAAAAAATTTCACTCAAGAGTTTGACACTAAACACGCATGCGTACGTGCAAAGATTTACCACAAGGATGGGAACTCTTCAGTCTTGCTGTAAAGTATAAAGCAAATGCTAGTTAGCGGTGTCTAGTGGTTTTCCACATAATTTTTTCCTTTCATTCCAAGGATGAATTTCATCTTTGACCTTTCCCAATGTTCCGTCGTAATTTTTATGGCATCTGAAAAAGAGAAAAACAAGAACTTTCATACAAGATTTTCACGCTATGAGACTTAGAAAAGGTATCCAAGAATTTGTGAGAGGAATGAGTTAAAAAAAAACATGATTAGACTTATACAATCCTTCAAATAGTAGAACTGACCAAATAATATTTGCTTTTATATGTGAGTGTAGTTGTACCAAAAGCAGCACTACAACTAATCGTAGCGAAATTTACTTAAATCTCTATTGACGTTTTCACACTAAAAATATTCTAGTTATCAAGTTTACGCTTTAATCCCCTATGAAATGTTTCCACAAGTTAAAATCTGTTTATCCTCTACCTTAACGTAGCTTAATTCTTGTTGAGTATTATTTACTGATTTGAATAAGTCTCATAATAAAACAGCAAGTAGTTGCTTATTGACCCTTGCTTTGTTAATCAAGCTTGATTTCTTTGTCAGCGATTTTAAATTTGATAAAACCTTGAATTAACTAAATGGTTCGGTATTAACGAGGTCAAATTAACTAGAGAGCAGGCTTTCAAATATTCAAGTCCAGAGTAAACATGTTAATAATACGACTTACCTCATGCCCACAGACAAATGCCATATAAACTTTCCCAATAGCGAGCAAAATGTTTCGAAGGCCATCTTCGAAAACTTCAAAACTGTTCGCTGTTGATACCTAAACGAAACAATAAGAAATAAAAATCTTTTAGTGTTATCCGAAAAGAAAAATATAAATAAAAGGGCAAGAATGAAAGGGAATACGATGCAAATTGTGCCGCTCGCTGCTTGTGGTAAACTCATCTATTAGGTTTTCTGTTGCACAACATGCGATTTCACTGACTGCAATAAACTAACTTTAAAAATACCAAAGCACAAACAACCAACGCCACCGTTGTCTTCCGTATGACTGTTAATGATAAAATACGTTTAATTATCTAAGAAGGCTACGATAGATATCAACATGGCAAATTTAAACTGTCTTGCGTGTTCCACGTTTTAAATACTTCTAAGCAAGCCTTTGAAATTTAATGTTTGTGTCTAGATAAGCAAGATCTTTTTAAATGAATGGTCGCGAGATAAAATGTCACCCAAAAAACCATGCACTACAGAAGTAACATTGTGTGCGTTACTTACTGTTAAAGCTTGTATGCAATGCTAGTAAATTTTTTGCACAAATACGTGTTTAAGTCGGTTGGCGCAATGGATTGGTGCGCACTACACGGTGCGAACAAGCAGGAAGGAACTCAGAGGGTCAGAAGTTCGAATCCCGCACCCGACGTGCAGAGGAATTTTTTTTTTCCTTTTTACACACTGCAATAGATAGACCAAACCTCCGTGTGACAAATGTGCTATGGATTCCATAGTATAGAATCCAAAGCTTAAAACGAAGGGGAAAAAAAAAAGCAAAGAATATCTGGCAATATATACTGACTTCATGTTAAAAAAAATGGTCATCTCCAATTTATTCGTATCTGGACTAGAAATGACGCCGACACGGCTTCAAATGGCATATAAAAGAGCGTGAAAAATTATTATATATGGAATATCTAAAATAGAACACTGTGCGCAAGTCTACGGATGTTGATTTGAAAATTCTCAAATTAAAATGGAACTTAAACGACAGTGGCCTATACTTTAGTCATATTTTTAATCCTGCTGAAGTTGCTAAAAATGGCTTACCTGTATTATGGAAAAAACGGTTGATAGATTGTCATGTTCAACATCTTTAGTCACCTTGACTTTTTAACCTGTAGAACTGAGGTAACAAAATCATTTGAACAGAGTGTTCATTTACTTTTCAACTGGTGGATCGGTACTAAGACTATAGTTAAATATCAATTTGAATTATGTAGACACTCCAAGTTCAAACTATTTGGAACTGCTTTTATGTAGGATCAGTCTGTCACATAGATAGAGAAATACAGGAGACTCAAAGAATGACCTTGGTGAACCCAACTCCTTTGACTTGCAGGTCGGATCTCAGGGACCCTTCATTTTTTATGGGGTGGGAGGGGGGGGGGGAGGTGGGGTGGGATTTGATAGGTAGTCCCTGTTTCACATAATGACCCCCCCCCCCTCTTCATCAGAAATCTTTTAGAAAATTACTAAGTGAAATTGTTGCAGTCTGAAAAACATAGAAGAACAAATTAAGCAGTCTTTGACACTGTACCAGTTGTTTAGTCAGAAAAATAGACAAAGAGCACCTAGATCAGAGATGCCATTGTCTTGACTGTTTTACGAAAGGGAGTTGCATGGTCGTCAGTGAAGGTTTGAGTGCATTCACAGGGTTCAGAGTAGGGGGGTCTGGGGGCATGCTTCCCCGGCAAGACTGTAAGAACTTCAGGAACCGTATTTTAAGCATTGTGGCAGAACTTTTGCAGTATTCTAGATGCTGTGATTACCAAGTAAAAATAGACAAAAGCATGACAAAAAGCTGATGTTGCCTCTGTTTTATCAAAGGGAGGTCATTTGTGGAAGCTGAGCTATATTTACAACCAAATACTTAGTAGGGGCTTAATTCCTGCTGTAGGGTACCTAACAAAGTAGGTGGGCTGGGGGAATGTTCCCCCGGGAAATGTTTGATTTTCCAAAACCTCGGGAATGCGATTTTCGAAATTCTGGCAGAACTGTCAATAATGATAATGAAGGAAAAGAAACAAGGCGCTTATATACCATGTATATCTTCTTCAGCTCGATTTCAGAATTAAATTTAACGACAGTAAGTGTTAGTATTGTAAGTGGCTTAAGTAATAAGTATTGTAAGTAGTGTAAATAACTGCATGAATATTGTAAGTAGTGTAAGTCGCAATTAAATTAATGTTAGTATTGCCAGTAATGTTAGTTAGTATTGTAAGTAATGTGCGTATCTCAATAAAAAAAGAAAATTAAAAAAAAGAACTGTCAATGAGGTAATATTTTGTGTGGACCCCTCTTTCAGTAAACACCATATTTAAAAGCCCCACCTACCCCCCCCCCCCCCCCCCTTTGAGCCTTATTTTTAATGCAGATGAGGGCCCCTTGGTATCCTAGCAGGCAAAACTCTTCTAGGCAACACATATTTCATGACACACATCCAATGCATGCCCCTGACTCAAGGTCCTAACTAGAATTACGACTCAAAATCTGCCTTCAGTTGATTAATAGAAGTCTCTCTTTATAGTAGTTATATAATCTTGGTTAGTTTAGTTTCATATTTATTCCAAAATGTACATTTCTACTTTTCTTCTTTGCTATTTTTTCCCTGGCACACCTATAAACTAGCTTGGGTTTCCTGTAGACTCCGCTTATCAAGTTTATTCCGGGGCACACCGTAAAATAAACTATATGTCACTCTATGTCTCGCCGTTAATTGGCATCAGTTGAGATTACATATTGACTTGAATATATCTCATAACAAAACAGCAAGTATGTGATTAATCATTTACGACAGTGTACAGAAAACCGACGCATACCGACAGATTACTTGACGAATCATCCTACAACCCGACTTCACAAAAAGCCACGACTATAAAGACTTTGACGAGACGAGCGCAACTAGTTTGTGACACACCGGACAGTTTACGTGACGATAACAAATACCTTGAACAACTACAACGCTGACTTAATTAGACGAAACATTTACCGGCCTACCGAAGCTGACGCAACGAACAGGAACCCGACACCTGTTACCACAGTGACTATACCTTATATTAAGGGCACTTATGAGACCATCTCACGGATCCTACAACCCTACAACATCCGTGTTGCCCACAAACCTACGACTACGTTACGACACTTACTGACCAACGTTAAAGACAGGGACGAACCCAACAACAGACAGGGAGAGGTTTACAAGATCAAATGCTCCGACTGCCAGGCTTCCTACATCGGTGAGACTGGCAGAAACCTGAACACAAGACTGACTGAACACAAACGAGCCACGAGAAATGGTGATGTCAACAATCACATTGCTGTACATCATCAACGGACTCACTAGACAAACCACAATATTGACTGGGACACTGCTCAATACTTAACCTATAGTACGAACTATTTTCAACGACTGACTCTGGAAAGCTGGTACACTAACTTAGAACAAACGCCTTTTAACAAATGTCAACAACTACCGGCGCCTTACAAATGACTTATCTACGACCTAAACGAAACCGACAAACGGACTTCTAACAGACCGACTTAATTTGACTAACTATACACGGACCTCAAACCAAGCAATTTGACTAACAAAAGACGGATCCAATGACTGATGACAAACTTTACATGAGTCTTTCAGCCAATACCAATCACTTTCAACGGACCAGACTTATACCATCGTCGACTGACAAACACTATTCACTTGACTCTGAAGATGACTTCCGCTCAGGCTGTCGAAACGTCTGTGAGTCGCCAACAACAGTTCTTCTCGGAACTACCCTCACCCGAAAGATCACACTATACGAACTACTGATACTCCTGGGTTCAAACCATTTACCATATTAATCATTTTGTCTCATTGATTGATCCAGGCTAAATTATCTTGTCACAGATTTTAAATTCGATAAACTTTGGATAGTCGAGGTGCTGACATGAACGAGATAGGTTTAGTACAAGTACAGCTCAGATATTCAAATTGATGTACACAGTAAAACATGTTAACAACATAACTTACTCAAGGAACTTTGCCAACAGCGTGTAGGATGCCTTGCAAAGCCATCTTCTCAAACTTTGAAGTTGCTCAATGTTAAAACCTAGTAAACAAAGGAAAAAATATTCTATCCTTATCTGAGTTATCAAGTTGCCATTTTAAAATAAAAGGACAAGAAACGCAAATAAAATGTAGATGGTGCGAGGAAAACACATATGCTTTTATTGGCCATTACTGTTTGTTGCAGTAGCAATTTAACTGAATCCAAAAAACACTTTTAAGAACTCTAAAACACCAAAAAATGCAAGCTACCTCAAACACAAACTAAAGGTGTGGGACTATGCCATGATTTGTTTTTTTTTTAACTGACATAGGGATTTTTTCGGTACAAAAATATTTATTACAGAACAAAAATGTTTGTTACAGAACAAAAATGACTACAGTCTGTGCAAAAATATTTCTAACAGTACAAACATATTAAAACATTTATTCTGGAGGTATGTTGTTCTAATCAGCACTTGTGTAAACATCCAATAAAAATACTATTTATTCAATATTAACTATTAGATGCATTTTTTTAAAGAGATATACGATGGCTGCTTTGTTTCAATACTGTACTGGTTCATGTACAACAGGCATGCATCAAAGTCAAATAATCAGTACTTACAACTCTTGTTAGTTCAACCACCCTCCCCCCCCCCCCCCCCACAGGCATTTCATCTGAGCTACAACTGCAACTTTTGCTGTCTTGTGAAACTCTTGTACTGAGAAATAATTTAAATTTTTTTCCCTAACAAAATAATCTAATTTGTACTAGAATAAAAATGCTGTCTCATTAGTTTCTAGTTTGCAATAAGATTTACAAGCCGGAGTCTTAATACACATAGCAACTGACACAAATATTTTGTTTCAGACATGTTAAAATTTCTTGCATGGTTTAGATTAAAATTCAAAACTCATGGTAAATTTTGTCAACGTCCACTGTCAGCAACCATCGTATGATATTTTGAATTTTGAAAATTTTGCAAATTCCAAACCTCAATTTTGATCTCAAGAAATTTAACCAAACCAAATGTGGGTAAATGATAGTCAAGGCTGTTCCACATGTACACAAAGCAGACCTATTTTCAGTCAGCATGAAGTTGCAAATGGAGGTCACCCCTATTCTGGCAAAAGATTCTTATATTTTACATTTTTGATTGCCAGGTGGAATATCTTAACACCTCTGGAAGTTAAAAAAGTTATTTAAAGGGTGTATTATTTTTCTTTCTTAGGACCAGTCTATGCTTCACAGATCAAGAAACTGAGGGAGGGAATTCGCAAAGTGCAACCAGCTCATTAGTGCACCAGTTCTTACACCTGTCCCAATATCTTTTGCACATAGCTCGAGATCCAATCAGTGCATGCAGAGAGTCCAATTGTTTCTAAACAAAATTCTTATCTTGTGCCGGCAATTTGGATGTAGGACCAGTCTATGCTTCACAGATCAAGAAACTCAGGAAGAGAATTTGCAGGGTGGAACCAGCTCCCTTGCGGGCCAGTTCTTACACCCAATAATTACCTCTTGTACAAAGCTCAAGATCCATTCAGCTCATGCAGACAGTCCAATGGTTTCGAAACAGATTTCTTATCTTATCTTTTTTTTTGTGCTGTAATTTGGATGTAGGACCAGTCTATGCTTCACAGATCAAGAAACTCAGGAAGAGAATTTACAGGGTGGAACCAGCTCCCTTGTGGCCAGTTCTTACACCCTGAATATCTCTTGTACAAAGCTCAAGATCCATTCAGCGCATGCAGACAGTCCAATTGTTCCTAAAGAACAAAATTCTTATCTTGTGCCGGCAATTTGGATGTAGGACCAGTCTATGCTTCACAGATCAAGAAACTCAGGAAGAGAATTTGCAGGGTGGAACCAGCTCCCTTGTGGGCCAGTTCTTACACCCAATATCTCTTGTACAAAGCTCAAGATCCATTCAGCGCATGCAGACAGTCCAATTCTTCCTAAACAGAATTCTTATCTTGTGCTGGCAATTTGGATGTAGAACCAGTTTATACTTCAGAAATCAAGAAACTCAGGAAGATAATTTGCAGGGTGGAACCAGCTTGATCCCTAGTGAGCCAGTTCTTACACAAATCTCTTGTCTATACGAAGTTCAAGATCCATTCAGCACACAAATGCAGTCCAGCTGTTTTTAAACAATTTTGTGCTGGCAATTTGTAGGACCGGAGTCTTTGCATCAAAAATCAATCCACAATTTCCTGAAAAGGTTCCAGAAAGATCAACTAGATTGATGGTGACAAATTGAACTGGCCATGTCTATATTTGATGCATCCCTTTCAGATGAACTTATTTAAAATTATATTTGTCCTGAATTGATCCCCCATTTTATTATATAACTTTCGTGAAAAAATAGATTAAAATAGTCTCTGCCAGACATAAAGGTATAATTGTTTTTCATCAGTCAAATTATGGCTATTATTGAAGTGTCTATTTTCTTCCAGATTGCTATCATGGGACCTGAGACCATATTCCTTCAAGGTTGATTGGCAACTTCACAATTATTTATTTATTTTATGATAATGTATCTTTTTGTCAAATAATTTTAACGTAAATATGGGTTATTGACCAACCTTTCTGGGTCAAGATGGCTGGATATTGGCCAAGTTCTTTTTTTGCATCAGTTTGTGGACCAAGACAGAGTCAAGGCCCATAAACTTGGCCACTATCCAGCTATCTTGACATAAAAAGCTTGGTCAATAAAGGATTTGGGGGGAATTTTTTCTCGTGGGACATGGCAGCTAGGTAGTCCTGAGTGGGCAAGATAGCTCCATCTTGCCTGCTCAGGTAGCCATCACAGCACAAGATTTGGTTCATCCTGCCTGCTCACAGAGCTAGCCATATAATAATAAAGAATAAAGTTTGGCGGATACTTATCTGACTGACTGCATTCTTTTCTATCAGCCATCTGGTCAGAGAGTACTGTACTTGATGGATGAGATTTTGTTTTCTCCTGGAGAAGAAAAACAAATAGAAGATACCGCTATCAGCTGGGTGACACTAACCAAAGGAGCTGACACATGAAAACATGATGATTGTACTAAACTCAATGAATTAACAAAACAATTTTGCCCTTTGTGGAAGGGATTGTTCTCAGTTAAATTGACATTAAAACTCATGTGAAGTCTTCATTCAGCAACAAGGGGCAAGGGATGGCAAAGATTTTTTGCCTACAAAGTGAGCCTTCAGCAGATACTCAGGATAATATATATGCATCTATGACTTATTTACATACTTGCAGCCCTATTAGTGGGGGCGCGGTGGCCTCATGGTTAGTGCGCTCGACTCCGGAGCGAGCGCTCCGGGTTCGAGCCCTGGCCGGGGACATGGTGTTGTGTTCTCGGGCAAGACACTTCACCCTCACAGTGCCTCTCACCACCCAGGTGTATAAATGGGTACCGGCGAATTTGATGCTGGGGGTAACCCTGCGATGGACTAGCATCCCATCCAGGGGGGAGTAGAAATACTCCTAGTCGCTTCATGCTACTGAAACCGGGATAAGCTCCGGCCTGATGAGCTACTAGGCTCCCACGGTATGCAGACAACCCTATTAATCATAGACATGATGTCACAAAATGTTCAAAACTTTGCAGTGTTATCACTTTCAAACATTTCATTTCTGGTGTGCGTCTAGAGTGTAGACCATAGAAAAAAATGTGTTTGACTTTTTAATTTTACACAATGTAGCAAAAGTCGTAACTCCATGGACAAGCTGCACAAAATGATATATTGTTAACACCACTAAAAGCAGACTTTTTTGATACTTTACCAGGTGTTTGCAAAAAACAGACACCTCAGGTCAACAGGTGGATTGGTTGCTTTAATTAGATCACATGACAAAAAAAGTGACAGATTCATACTGTGTCAGCTGATTCTTGTATTATTCACTCAAGTATTGTCTACTGACCTCGAACATACCAAACTGAACTTACTTCATCAGAACTTTGGCTTTCCTAGCTAGTATGGTATCCTGAAATTTTGTCACCCACAAGGTAAAATCTTCAGTCATATTACTAACAGTTTTACATAATCTGTATTTTGTGGTTCATATTTTAAATCAATCTGTAAAGTAGTTCAGTTTAGTAATAATGCATTTTGCCTGTTATGTTGTTGTTCAACATTTATCTTGTACTGTATACTTTGAGAAAACTCATTACAATTAAGTATCAAAAATGATGTAAAACAAAAGGTGGAGACTTTAGTTTGAAGTTAACAAAAGCATTTGGAGGTCACAGACGTTTGTCCTGAAAGCCTAAGGCTTTCAGGACAAACTTCTACATTTGGTAAACGGAACCAAGTTAGAATATTGATATATCAAACATGGCCTATTGCTTGGCTTAATTATCCATCTATTTAAATGCTCTTACTTTTTATTGTCTTTAGTTCTTTTGAGGAGTCTGAATCAACTTGATTTTAAACAATTATTGGATGAAGGTTTTGTAATATCCAGAATAATCAAGGTCATTAGGTAAGGGTTATCAGCCGAAGCCGAAGGCTGATATTGACAACCCTTACTGAGACCTTGATTATTCTGGATATCACAAAAGCCGAATCTAAGAATCATTTTATTATACATTGAACAAAGAAAAAAATGTTTTTGCTTCTTCACTGACGGCAAGCAACACAAAGCGTGCAAACTTGACATGATTACCCTTAGAAATCATCCACTGTGGTCATACATGACACGATAACCCGTGACCTTGAGTGACCTTGACATGATAATTGTGTAATCTGCAGTTATGATGTGACGAGCACTGATTTCGAAAATTCACTGTAGGCTTTCGGCCAATCAGAAAAGAGTTAGAGAGTTGAATGTATAACAAATAATAAAAAGCGTGTATTTGTGATGCTGGCTGGGCTGTTTAGACTGTTAACAAAAAGACTTAACTGCCATGTCAATAATTTGGAATTTTAGTGTGATGCACCCTTCCCACATCAACGAGAAGTAAGCTCCCCCCAATCCCACCGGCGTTATGGGCCACGCCCTCTGCACACTTCTCCCGAGTACTGAAATCAAGTCATTATTAGTTTTTGTAATTGCGGGCGACCAGCGGAGCCCGCAATCCTAATCTCAACATTGGTTTCAAACGCATGCGCGGCAGTTATATAGCCTTGCAGTGACTCGAATTTAGCAAAAAAAGTCGTCCTTCCAAATATTTGTCCCTAGGGACACTAAGAACCAATGAAATGAAAGGACGTAATTTTAGCACAGGCGCTTTGACCACGCAAGACAAACACGAAGCAGCAGTAATTTGAGCACAGGCGTTCTGACCGCTAGAAACCAACACCAAGCAGAAAACAATTCTTACCAAAGCATAGCTGTTTCACCTTCCATAGTCAATGATCTTTAATGTAGTTGAAGGGTCAAATAATATGTAAATTTTGCCTTCTTGAAGCTAAGAATGTCAAGAATCACGTGCAGTTCATGCAGAAGTGGCGGTCCATAAATTGGAATGCACACAACACAATTTTATCACGTGGACGACGTCTATTTCATCGAAGAATCACGTGCAGCTCATGCATAGCTGGCGCGCCGTCCAATCAAAATCGAGCGTGTGAGATTGTGATCGGAACGTTTCCTGTCCGTGTCTGTTGTTGTCGGGTTACATCAAATGACCTTGACTAAATCAATATGTCCATTTTATAATCAACAATGTTTTTATTTACAACGTGAAAAAATAACCATTTTGTCAAACCCAACACAAAATAGAACTAGTGTATAATCAAACTGGTGTTACTGTTTCACAAGGTCAGTAAAACCACTCTTAGGTCCCTTTGTCTCGTTTTAGGGAAAACAATCACCCACACTATGCAACCCTTTATTGCCCTGCAAATATAAATGCCCAAAATGGAAAAAGAACACAACGCCACTGTTTTACAATGAATTCGTTAACCTCAGTGAAACAAATCATGCATAGCCCTCGCCCGCACTTCCTAACCTGTGGTTATTACTAGTATATAAAATAAATAAAAAACTATTAAAGATTGAGCAGTGTCAGCAGTGGGTTCTGCTGGATCTTCACATTTCTCACTGTTTAACGGCATCTAACAAATTTCGGCATTTTCTGGCTTAGAAAGAGTTAGCACTATGATCCTTCTCACCAAAATCTGCATCGTTCCTAGTAATGACAGGATGCATTCAAGCCAAAGGAACAAAAGGTTCGCCAACCTTCATAGGTCTTCATAGTCTGCGACGAGGAAGATAAAGCGCGCGGAGATTGGGGAGGGGGAAATAAAGAGTGCGCAGTGAGTCATGGGAAAGAGGAGAGTTTTGTCCTTTCTTTGTTTTCGTTTTTGTGTAGTATATATGAAATGATTCATATTTGAACTGCGGCTGTAGATGAAGGTGAAGAATGATCATCGCAGTAAATTTTCCAACTTAAGCAGTTGGATAGAAGAAGCCTGAAAAAAATCTGGGCTTCAACGGGATTCGAACCCGTGACCTCCGCGATACCGGTGCGATGCTCTACCAACTGAGCTATGAAGCCACACATTGGGAGCAAGGTCAATTAAATGAGTTCATTTCTTCTCGTGAGGAGTGAAATTATGTGTAGTATATATGAAATAAATCATATTTGAACTTTCATTTACAGCCGCAGTTCAAATATGAATCATTTCATATATACTACACATCATTTCACTCCTCACGGGAAGATATGAACTCATTTAATTGACCTCGCTCCCAATGTGTGGCTTCATAGCTCAGTTTGTAGAGCATCGCTTAAAGGATTTCGAAAATTTGAGACGTTTAAGGGAATTTTTGGTAACTGCGCGCGCGGTGCGTTTTGTTCTGTTGCCGTATGTTCATGTTGTAACAAATTTTCTAGTGATCGGAAGTTGACCAATGGTAAGCAAGAGAAAACTCGCGAAAAACGCGGGTATCCGACCTGTAGAGTAAACGATGTTAAATCAATCACCGAAGGAAATTCTTCCATGTTACGTCAACTTAAATGCTGACGTTTTCGCACGTAATAAACGAATCCAACGCAACAAGGAAGTTTGTTCATTTTGGAAAGTTGTTGACACGGTTTGTGCGCGTTGCAAACGACAGTTGTACCACAGGCAGACCACTCTATGTGGTCGTGGTTTAATATAGAGAATGTATGAGAGTTATGAATAAAGCTCTGAAAATTGCATATTTAAATCACATCTTGGCCTAAATATCCCAATAAAGATAAACGAAACCATAATCGACTCATGTATGGTGTTTTTTCGCCTTCCCGGGCCGTCTAAAGCGTCTTACAACGAAATTACTTTTGGCCGGTTACGGTTAGACATAAGAAGGAGACAAGGCATGCAACTTCGAGGCCGTCAGCCCCGACCTCCTCCACTTCAAATTGGAATTAACGCAAAAATACTGAAAATCTCACCTGAATGGCGACGGATCTTGATAGATGAGTTTTTTCTCTATCTCTTCGCCGAATTTCAGCTTCATCCCTCCAACAGTTTCCGAGAAAATCGACGCTGAAGTCACAAATACAGCTTTCTCAATATGATCGGTGCCAAACTCAACGATCAAAGGAATTCAAGGAATGCAGGCCGTTTCAAATCTACCAATCAGCGCTTGGCTTCCCACGGCAGCGGTAGATTCCCGCGGTAGATTTGAAACGGCCTGCATTCCTTGAATTCCTTTGATCGTTGAGTTTGGCACCGATCATATTGAGAAAGCTGTATTTGTGACTTCAGCGTCGATTTTCTCGGAAACTGTTGGAGGGATGAAGCTGAAATTCGGCGAAGAGATAGAGAAAAAACTCATCTATCAAGATCCGTCGCCATTCAGGTGAGATTTTCAGTATTTTTGCGTTAATTCCAATTTGAAGTGGAGGAGGTCGGGGCTGACGGCCTCGAAGTTGCATGCCTTGTCTCCTTCCTATGTCTAACCGTAACCGGCCAAAAGTAATTTCGTTGTAAGACGCTTTAGACGGCCCGGGAAGGCGAAAAAACACCATACATGAGTCGATTATGGTTTCGTTTAACTTTATTGGGATATTTAGGCCAAGATGTGATTTAAATATGCAATTTTCAGAGCTTTATTCATAACTCTCATACATTCTCTATATTAAACCACGACCACATAGAGTGGTCTGCCTGTGGTTGTACAACAAATATTTCTGAGGTTATTTTGATACATTGTTATCAGAGTTGTATTACGCAAGATGTGTGGATCGCTTCTGTCCAAGTTTAAATCTGCAAACAACAAGATCGATCCAGCCATAATGAGTTTTCCGGAGCCGCGACGAGTCGCGAGCAAAATGAAGCTTGCTAACCAAGACGCCGCATGTTATCAGGACCGAGAGTTCTGGAAAAACGAAGAACAACACGGTGAATCCACTGTCCATTCTTTTGCGGCAGTCAGGAGCAAGAGCGAGTCGGATGTATCCTCGCAAGAAGAAATAAACGCTGCCATGCGCGCATTGGCCAACGAAAGAGTCAGTGAGCCACCCGTGCGAAGTAATAGCAACAACAGACTTCGTGCTGTCGACCGTACAGATCAGCGGCTAGTGAATACTGCGTTTGAAATCCTCGCATTCCAAACTTACGGTAATTCTTCAAGTTCTAATACCGTTCGCGCCGTTCAGCCACTCAGCTCAACTGACTCCACTCTCCAACGAAATGTGCAAACAGCAGTGGCTTTCGACATTCCTGTTGGAGACAAGAAGACGGTCTGTCCATCTGCTAGAGTTCCGCGACGATTTAGAAAGCGAAGGGTCGCGCCTGAACCCACTTTGGAGGATGTGAAAGAGAAAATGCGCGCTGCCGAGGAGAGGAAATTGAAGGAATTACAACGCATCCGAGAGTGCGCGCGCAGCAGGGCTGGAGTTAGCCGACCACACCCCGCGGAGACGTCCGCCCAAGCTACTGCAGCTAAAATTGTAGCTAAGCAGGCAGCAGCCGAGAGCAAGCGAAATGAGGAAATGGAGAAGAAGAAGCAAGCGGGGAACAGAGCGTCACGGAATAGAAGCAGGATTGCTGCAGCTCAAGCCTTTGCTAAGACGCAACTTCGGTCCTCTATTAAACGGAAGGAGGACGAGACCGTGCAAAGGAAGGAAAAACGTCAGCAGAAGATTGACAAGCAGAATAAACTGAGAGGAAAATACGCCAAAAAGATCAAAGACAGAGTAAGCTTTCTTCAATGTTTCTTTTTAGTCAAGTAGCCTGGAATAATCTAAATAGCCACTTTGCTAACATTTTTTTTGATCCGTTATGATGTGTGATAATGTTAACTGACAATTTCAGCGCATCTATTTCAAACTGAAAGATCAAGGTACGGTTCTTAAAATGTTATTTGTTAATTTGTAGATGGCGCGAAGGCTAAACGAGGAGGAAGAAGAAATCCGCGCTGATCTTCAAGAATTAGAAACCTACCATCCGTCAGACGACAGCGATAGCGAGTCCTGGGGAAACAAGCCAGACAATGCTGTGGTGTACGAGTGGGAGGATTTCTTCACTGATTAGAGCGCTCCAGCGGCGGATCCAGAAGACGGGAACGTTTTTCGCCCCTCCCCCACCCCTATCACCCCGACCCCTATCACCCCTCCCCGTTATACGCCTCTGGATCCGTCACTGCATTTCTGTTCCCTTTAATACGCCAGTCTCTGGACTCGTTTACTGAAATGACGTCAGAAACAGCTGAACTTAACCTTTCGCTCGAGTGAAACAATCAATAAGGATGCACATCACTTGGGGATCTTTGGTTTCAAGTACAGTTTGAGAAAGCAAAGCGTCCAGGCTATTTTGCGCCGAAATGGAAATTTTCTGCCGTTTTTAATCTTTGTGTAATGACGTATGATTTGCGTGACAGTTAATTCTTGGAAATTGATAATTTGAGAACAATTCAAGTAGAATAACTTTAAATGTATTTCGTCAGCAAGAAGATTGCCTTGTACTGTCAGAACTCAAAAAAGATACGCTTCCTCACAACTGCTGGTTAGACTGTTTTCCTTAACGCTAATAACGTTTCGTTATGTTAACATGGGTAAATATAATTCTCTGGCTGACATTGTAAGTGGCTGAAATCTTCTGAAATTAAAGAATCTAAAAATGACAGCGAATATTTCAGCGAATTTCATCAGCACTTCAAAAGTACTCGAACACCCAACACTTTCCGCCAGAATAGCTTTAATGCCTCATTGCGTCAAACGCTCAAAATTCACCACCAAACTTCTCAAACCGCCTGGCACCTTCGTGTTGTTTTCATGAGGTTATTCTTTTTTATCTTTGCTGCTTTAAGAATTTGTCCACGATAAATTCAACTTCAGTTGGTGGTGGTGAAATTTTCTAAACTGATGTCATCGTGAATAAGGGCTAAATATTCCTCGGCGTTTGTTGCACTAGTAATTCGTGCTGATGAAGACAAACTCTACCTACACCGCATCACTCGCGCATATCATCGTAAAATACATTTTATTAATTCTCCCTAACGGGTTTTTGGCCAGTTCGAGTTCCAGTTCGTGACATACTGTCTGCTTTGGTGAAGCTGTTTCTGTTATGTTACTTTTAGAAAGATGACGGAACGCAGTGCGGCGAATTCAAGCTGCGTTGTTCTTCATGTAAGCTTGGACCTTGTACAATCTTTGCGCACTAAAGATCCGTTTGTCCTTCAAGCGCGACATTCATCGGGCGGCGCAAAATATAATTTTGGAGTCATCTTGAGAATGGCAAAGTTACATTCAATGGATCCAGTGGATGGTCTGGTTCAGCCTATAGCTAAACCACAACACATACTACAGACTTTGTTATCTTCCTAGAGAATACAGTGTCTATGGGCAAGCCTGTAAACTTACATACCGCAGCTCAGTGGAAGGCACTAATACCGTTTGCAATGCATTCGAGCGTTTCCATAGCAACAAGCCTCCTTATATCAATCCATTTCCTGAGAGATATGCTAAGACTTATACCACAGGAGAATTCTTTTCAGATCAGTGGAAAGAATAATCTCCAAATACATGGCAATACCAAAAAGGCACGTATCTTTTGCCTGCTTGGGGAGAGAACAAAAGATAGGGAACGCCTGGAAGAGGAAGGAAAGAAAAGAGGCTTTCGCCTTTCCGCTCTTCCCATCATCCCCAGTGTGAACTCTCACTCTTTTTTGTATCTCCCCCTCCCCTAGAAAGCCCCTGGGAAGGAGATAGGGTCGCCACGAACTATTCAAAAATATGAGGACAATGTTAGAGGATTTAAATCACGACTGCACATGAGATGTTATCGTAATATTTTGTTGCTAAATGCTTGAGAAATATCTCCTCCTGTACCTCTCAGAGGTAGTTTTTGACGAGAGAAGGTCGACTCTTCTATAGAAGGGAAAAACGTACAAGAAAATTCTACTTTTTTCACACAATACCACCCAGCGGTGCCTAATTTTAAGAAAATCTTGATGAATAAATGGCACTTAATACAGAATCAGCTTTTGCTATGGGAGATTTACAAGGAATCTCCCATTATGTTGTAAAAAAGAGTAAAATCACAAACTCTTGAGGTCCCATGAAACTCCGAGCTAAAGGCAAAGAAATTACATTTGCGAACAGCAGGAGTTGTACAGGTCTGTCACAACCGTTTAATTAGTTGGAATAAAAATGTACATCGATAGAAGATAGATCGATAGAAGGAAACGCAAACAAATCATTTCCCTACAACGTCGTGTGATAGCAAAATACACCAATGAAGTCACTCATAGGAAACGAAATGCGAAGATGAGCAGTAAACTAGAAATAATAACTGGAATCCAATCATCATTGTTTTGGAATCCGGAAATCCAGAATCCAGTGAAACCTGGAACGTGGAATCCACAGCGTGGAATCCCGAATCTAAGACCGTCTCGAGCGAAAAATAGCTCATATAGCACTCTGAGACAAAGTTTATCATTCCGTAGATCACTCTCATTGGTTGTTTTCGTTTGTCCAATCAGTTTCATAACTTGAATTGTTTAACTTTTAGAAATTTACACTGGTATTGATGATCAAATCTAGTATATTTCTAGTGCTTCAACAAGGTAAATTCCACCAGGCACGTAATAATTGCTACTACATGAATCATCAAACATGGAAAAGGAAAACAATGGCTTAACTTTGTCTTAACTTCTGAAACTAGCACTTGGCAGCTTTCACTGCCGCTGCATTCGAGCATGCATGACGAGTGCAATAACGGACGAGCACAATTTTGAACGTATCGATTCTAAATTGAAGACATTTTTATTTAGAGTTTCTTATAATGAATAGCTCTTGATATACTTCCTTTTTCTTCAAGGGCCCATATCATCAAAATTTTTATTTTCCCATCTGATTCTATGTTCCATGCAATGAACTTCTGCGAAAAAAGTTTTCGATTTGGATAAAAAGCGATTTTTTAATGAAGTTTTAAAAACCTGAAAATCCTATTTCCTTGATTATATGGATGCATCAGGCTCAGTTTTGTACTCTGGTTAGGGACAGGGGCAAAAAAAAACATAAACCAGGAGAAAACACTTTTTGAACTTGGATGATTCAAACACTGAATTTATATTGATGGATACACTTTGCGCCTGAAATTCAATTATCTCGGTCCTTCTATATGCCCCCACCCTGGCCCCCTACCGCTCTCCACTATTACTCCGACACTCTAGACCCCCCTCATCCCGTCAGTCCCCTCCCTTCCAATTCCTGAAAGCTTGGTTGTCGACCACATCTAAGTTATTTTAGTTTATAAACGATACGGAATCCGCTATATTGAATTATTGCTTTACCTTTCGACTAATATCCTGCTTGCTTCCGCTAATAAAACTCCCAGTATTCGTCCGGCGTTATATTAAGTCGCTATTTCTTCTCTCTCCGCGTGAATTCCACTTGATAATCAGTGCACTCGATGAGGAATAGGAAAGCATATCAATGGCAAAAAACCTTAGAACCTTTTCCTGGTACAGCAGGACGAATAATCGTTCTCCAACGGTTACATTAATCTACCAAAGTTTCTTTAAAATTCTCCGCCACACATTTTACAAAAACGTTCACTGATCGACGGTAGCCAACAAAATATTCAAATTTTCTCAGCAGAAAGCGTGCACGTGCAGACGCAAAATTAGCATAGTGAAAACTCAAGTCAGAAGGGTCCACAGGGAATTTGGAACTTACATGTTTCACCTGGGGTAAATAAAATATTTGTTTCACATTTCTATACCTTCATAACAGCGTATGTCTACTATTTGATGCCGATTTTTCACGAAGCTTTCAAGGTAATGTTAGAGCATTATTTAAAACATCGATATAACCTAATGCACTCCTTCCGTTGGTAATTTTATTATTGAGCACTATCCGAGGCTTAGCCACGAGGTATTCTGCGATCGGAATCTCTTCGCGACGTCTTCGGAAGTTTTCGCGACATCGGCCTCTAACAGTCTCGAACAGGTTCGAACAGGTTAATCCGCATATATCTCTAATCGTTAGGATTCTTCGGAAATTACCAGACGTTAGATATGTATTCAGCGTCTGACTCGGCTTTCTTTACGAGATAAGACAACTGGAACACATTTCCACTTGAGGCTGTGTGAGAAATAAACGAAAGTGTAAAACGTCATTGAAAAAACTCGTAAATGTGACTGCCCTATGAATATTTAAGAAATTAAGAGGAAATTCTGCAGTATCGAAAAATAATCAGAGATGGAGGGTGAAATATCGAGTCAATCCACCATATAGACATTATTCCTAAGGCAATCTCCCTCAGCTCAAGTTCTATTTTTAGATCACACCCAGTTTCGGAAATTCCAATCCAGGTTGGTGTCTCCAGCTGTCAACGAGTATGTGCCCCGGCAGGACTTTAATTTGATAAGAATACCAAGGCTGCAGTGTAACAAATTTGTCGCCCAGGAAAACACGTAAATGAAATAAAATGTTATTTGCCGGGTTGCGCTTTTCTGCCATTTCTGAGAGTCACTCGAATGTACGTATTTGGGTATTGAATGGAACATTTGTCAACTCCTTTCCAGATCAATCCACCCTCCCCTTCCCTCCCCTTCCCTCCCCTTCCCTCCCCTCCCCTTCCCTCTCCTCCCCTTCCCTCCCCTTCCCTCCCCTTCCCTCCCCTTCCCTCCCCTTCCCTCCCCTTCCCTCCCCTTCCCGGTGTGGTGGTCTATCTCTCATCTGATGGCTAAATGCTCGGAGATATTAGCTGCATAAGCTACTCTAAAAAATCCGAGGGTAAATAAAAGTGATGTATGTATGTATGTATATGTATTATATGACTTTTTGCTTGGCGTTGGCAGGCCCGTAATCGGCCCGTGGGCATTACGGGAGAATAATGCCCTAGTATTAGCCAATCAGAGCACGCGTTAGATCGGCTACAAACCCAAGTCATATAATAAGTAGTTAGTAATATCTCAAGCACGATGTCTTCCTTCGATTTTTAACCAAATGTGCACGCATTTCCAAGTTGGGTAAAGAATACAATTCTGTAAAATTAAAAATAGAAGTAAAGAGTATAATTGACCTTTGCTCTTTAATTTAACGAGTGTTAATTAGATTAACTAATGTTATGTGTTACCTTATCACGCTGTTTTAGAGCTGCGTCTTCTCAAAAACTTACTAATGCACAAAATACACATAATTCCATGCTTCTCGAACCAAGCAGCCTAAGAGCGATTTACGGAACCGACATTGTATATTGGAACATGCATGACAATACGGTCCATTTTGGTGGACTAGCTAGTAAAGCACAGTCGACTCGCTCTTGTGAAGAGCCTGGTACCTAGAGTCACTTGTGTTGGAGCTTCAATTGCTATGGCTCAGTATTCTTCGAAGCACGTCCTTTGCAGCTCCTTCTACTGCTTCTTCTGATTCTACTGATAAATACAAGCTCGAAGGTTTCCAGCTAAATACCTCAATGGCAGACATGTTTGGGTTCACTGACCTCAGTTGAGAACCAAAAACACTCCCTTTCAGCTTAGCTTAACCAGACGAACCAAGGGGCGAAGACAAATACGTGATGATCAAGCAATGAAACGACAGGAAAGATAAAATTGATAATTCTTACACGAAATCGAACCATAACTAACACTTTCATGGAGATTTCAACCAAGTTCAGCTAGACTTCCGAAACATGAATGCCATGAGAATAATTGTTAAAAGCTATGGAACCTAGAAATTTTTAAACGAACAATAAACTCCTATGAAATGTCGAGGGGCGTTGTCCTATTAAAAAATTAAATGAAATTCTGAAACGGAACAGGTTACTAACATAATTTCCGTAAATGGCTATCCACGATGCTATCTGATTATTCTCTACTTAATATCTTAAGCTATTTGAGACATTGTCAGCTCATAACGACCCTTGGGAATGCTTCTATTCAACCTTTGACTTTCTTGAAGACCAGAACAGCATCCACCATGAGAAGAACGGCAGAAACGAAGCCAAAAAACTAGAAAATAAAAAGAGAGAGAGAGAGAGAAGAGGAGGCAATCATGTTTTCCTAGGAAATATTTTAATTAAATATTATTAGGTGAGTGGATTGAACCATTTTGAGAATAAAGCGTCTTATTGAAACCTTAGCAAGGGCTCGACAAGAAACGCGTTGTCCACAAATATAGAACAAGTGGTTATAAAGAGTGGGTTCTAAAAATACATTTGTAATTCTAGGAGTTTTTCAAAGGTTCGATATTACTATTTACCTTTTTTCTTTTAGTAACTGTAATATATTGTTTCAAGGGGTCGCATAAATACTAAGTAAATACTAGGGAAATTTCAAAGAGCAAATGGTACATTTTTCGTTTCGTTTCGGCAACCATTTTGGACGAGGGATCTGGGAAGAAGACCAAGACTAATTCAAAATGGCTTCCCTTCCCCCAGAGTGGGCAAAATGCTGTTTAAACTTTCGCACATTCACTTACCACGGACGCGGTCAGAATGTTTGTGAGTCGCTTCAAGACGGGAGTCTTGTGCCACTGAGCATCGTACAGGTCAGAAAGGAAGTCCGCCATCAGCGACGATGAGATAATAAACAGCAGGGCAAACAACGCGGAAAACACCAGAAGCTAATGAACGAGAAATCAAAAAGAATTCACGAGTTCACTAGAATTCTCTCAATCAGTGAAGAGTGTTATCCTTTAGTGCTCTCTTTTTAATTTATGCATGTATGTATTATTCAAACGACACTTCATTGGCACGTACAGATACACAGTTGAACCTCTCGTAAGCGACCAGCCAAAATGTCAAGCCTAGATGGTCGATTACGGAGGGGGGGGGGGGGGGGGGGTCAATCACGAGAGTTTAGACCAGTATATAGGTCTTTTATGTCTTTCTTAATTTTGCCTCATTAACATATGGTAACACCATATTATCCACTTTATGCTCTATTATCTGTCAAGTGGTCGCTTACGGAAGGTTAAAAACAAAGGAAATTTCAAACGTTTAGCTCTAAAAGTGATCGCGGTCGCTTCTGAGAGGAAGTCGCTTACAAGAGGTTCCAAATACAGGGATTTGAGTTGGAAACTTTTGGTATTTTGGAAAACTGGTCGCTGAGGAGAGGTAGTCGCTTACGAGAGGTGGTCGCAACCGGAGGTTCGACTATATCTGCGAAATGTTGAAGGTTATCAAAAGTGAGATAGAAAAAAACATTACTCTTTACAGTTGATCTTAAAGCCTTCGGCTTCGGCTGATAACCCTTACCTCGACCTTGATTATTCTGGATATCACAAAAACCTCATCCAATAATTGTTTATAATCACCATACAAATTACAGCAGTATACTTACTATGATATTCCAGTTCTTTTCCGTTGTTATTTTGCCCTCGAGAGTAAAGAGGAAGACAACGAACACAAGCAAAGCAACAACCCAGCCGATGACAAACACCGCCATGAAGAAATCGTAGCGTCCTTCGTATTTGCCGACCCCGAAGAAAAGTATGTCCCGGTCAAAATCAGCCAGACACGAAAACGCCACACAGATGGTAATCTGTTGATACGAGTAGGATGTTTTAAAAGAGTACGGTTTACAAGTGTAAGGTAACAATAGAGAGATTGTTAAGCAATGACGACAGCGAACCAGCGACTGACCCCGACAACAAGGCCGAATAAAAAATGAATTTAAATTCTACCTTCGAATTTCGCAGTTGTCTAGATCTCAGATCTTGCTCAGATATGTAATGCCAGCGTTCAGTGCCAAATGGAAATACGAAATATTAGCCGCCGTCGTTCGCGTTTTCCAAAATACGCTAAACTCAGTCATTTCACGTTGTTGATGTGTAGAAGACGGCAAAGAAATGTACGAAGATTTCTAACGCACGTGCAATTCAAAGCCATTGTTCTGCTCATTAAATCTCATTTTTTGGTCGCGTATTAAATCTTTTTTTTTGGTCGCGTCCTCGTTGTCGTTGCCGTCGAGGTTTGCAAAGCTCTCTAATATGAAATATTTGTCACTGTTGGAAAAGTCACGCACCAGGTGGCTGCGGATGTCCCCTGATCTATGAATGAAATGAGTCTATAAGTTACGAATCATGCGTCTGTGAGCGAATCACTGTAAAATTGTACTGTAGTGCAGGTAGCAACGGTTGGTCACGTAACGTGTTTTTTTGAGAACTTATTAGGGAGTTTTAGCAAATCACGACCGCGACGGCAACGAGAACGTCAGCAAACATAAGGTTTAAGGAGCAGAACAATGGTTCTGCATGTGCGTTTTGATTCTTGGTACATTTCTTTGCCGTCCTCGTGTCTTCCTTTGAAATTGAACGCTGACATTACATGTTTAGCTTAAGCAGGATTTTAGACCGATAGGCGAACTGACCAGATCTACGTAGAGGCGACATTCGAGGGTAAAATATAAATACTTCATTCACAAGGCGTCGTTCTCGGCGTCGCCGTCGTCATTGCTAAAACTCCCGACTGATTTAGTCATTGGTTATGCCTAATGTTATCAGAAATGGAAAGAACATTTAGAAGTAAGCTTACAGGCAAATTGTCAGGTTTGTATCCTTTAAGAGACAATTTTTATGGACGTTAGAAATTAGAAGGATTTGTATGGGAAGAAGATACCCTCTTGTCACGCTCCGGTCGTTTTCCATACAAATCCTTGAAATATTGCCAGTTTTCAAGTTGCTGTAAAATGTCTGCCTTTCGGTTTACTTGTTATAGCCTAGAGTTTTCAATTCTTCCTAATAGTGTTGCCCCTATGCCAGCGGCTTCATTTTATTGAACAGAAAAGAAACAAATTTAGAACTTTCATTATTAAATCTTAACCTTGCATGCATGTCATAGGTGTTCTGGTTATTTAAAAGCTGCTCTTTCCCAGTCCCGAAATTAATATAGCTGTAGCAAAAAGCTTAGAAATTAATGGTCATGTGACCAACTATTGCACGTGACACTTTGGGAAACTCGCAATGCTCCTAAACAGTACCAGTTGTTTCGCTAGCGGAATTGCTGGTTTTCAGTGTCACGCCATTCAAAATAAAAATCAAAACTGTTCAATAGATGAAGTCCAGAATCTGAGAAAAGAAAGAAGGTAACTATGCAAAGACTCTCGCCAAGATTCAGGTCACAGCAATTTTTCTTCTGCAAGATATGCGGAGAAGCTTTTTCCCCAAATTTATAGAGATTTGTATGGAGACGCCATGTTGGTGCCCATCACACAAAAACTAGAAATTCAACCGCAGTCTATCACAAAACCAAGAACCCATTCGGAACAAAAGTTTGTATGAATATTAGTTTTCAGCTGCTCTTATACATCATGAAAGTAAAATATCAGGAGGATCAATAGTTGTGTAGTTTGAATTTTAGTGACGTCATGTGAAAACAGCAATACCGTTCCTCGTAACTTGAAAAGTGCTCTGGCTAGCGTGAATAGGACGTTGGTTAGCCTGCCTCATGATAGGGACAAAACTCTTTGTGTTCTTGTTTTCGTCTACAGCTGTCTTCTAGTCTGATACAACTGATGTTCCTTCCCTAATGAAGAAATGCCACGGCAATCTTGTGTGTGTATAAGGGAAGCGTACATTTTCTTGACCCTCTACACTTGAACTTTGTAACGGGTGTTAGGTATGCATATATCTGAGAACGCTTTCATCGGAGGCTTGGCATTAGAATGACTGTATAAACTAGACTGTTCACAGCATTCTATTTTCTCGAATTTGTATGCGATCGTTGAACGCGTGGCCGGATAGAATCGCGAGACGACTGAACACCTCCCCACTCGCGCACCCCCCACCCCCACCCCCTCGCACTTGATTTTTCTTTCGTGTGTGTTGAAAAATAAAAAGGCTGCGGTGAGCAGTCTAGTCGAAACAAAAAATGACTTAAAGGCTGTAAGAAGAGGGATATGTTATAAGGAGCTCTGATTGAGTGATTATGCTTTGTATCGGCGGTATAATTATTGAAAGTATACTTACAATTTCCAAGATTTTAAGAATTCCCTCAATGGACTTTACGTAGGCTGTATTTAGAGACACCATCTTGTTTCGTTATCTAGAATAGAAAAACAGATCATCAGATTCTAAGCTAAGCTAAGCGAGATGGTGTGAGTGTAGAAATCGTTGAACTTTGTTCTTATTTACGAATTCATCAGAGCAATTGGACACTGCTTTTTTTTTTGTGCAGTGTTCATGTTTGAACCGGTTTGATCACGAGAATTTTGTAATACGATAAGTTGAGTGTTTTTTTCCGATTAAAGGAGTCGAAAAAATGAACTTGAATATTGTTCAGTGTCCGTTTGCTTAATTTACAAGAGCCAATATATTTCAACGTTAAAAGGTCACAACATTTCTGCATGTTTCAAGAAGGAAACGTTTCGCGTATGCTTCTTTCTGAAGACTTTGCCCTCTTGCTAATATATCAAAGTGGTCCCATTTTTGCCCTCGTTTTCATTTTTTTTGCGCCAACTACTTGTTGACAAATTTGTCACTTCATTGATACCTCAGGATTTAAACTGAATTAGTTATATTGCCTTCGGGGAGGTTAGTCGCATTAATTTAACCAAACTTAATGCTCATTCAAGTGTAGAGAAGAATTCAGTCAAGTGACTATCAAAGATGCCTGTGCAATATTCAAGCAATATATCGAACACTTTAAATTGAAAGACTCTCCAAGTCGATTAAAGAATAACAAAGGAAGAGAAATGACGTCCAAAAGTAAAACTGACGATATGGGTCAAATTCGATCGTGTGATTTCCCGCCTCGACTTTAGTCAATGTCGCCCAAGCTTTTATCTATGGCGAAACGTTTCATACTTTGATCTGTGGAGCTGGTTGCTTGAGTTTTGATTAAAAAACAAGATCAGTTGCTCTTAGCGACCTTGTGCATGGTCAATGATGTTTTCAAGCATGTTTCTTTTTAAATTTGCATTTGCAAAGTATCAAAGTGTTTTCCAGATCCAATCTTTGAGCCGCATTATATGGAGCTATTCCATATCTTCGCGTTCAGGCCCTGGTTGCTCAAGAGGCCGGGAACTCTTTCAAATCAGATAAATCACTATTGACTGTCTGGATAGCATAATTCGATTTGTTACCCGGTTTCTACCGGGTTACCCTTATCCAGTGGTAGCGAATTATTTGGTTCCTTTGATCAACAAACCAACTGAGTGAGCCTGTCTTAGATTTTTCGCAGTATTCTTTGAGAATCCTCTGCCTCTATCGTTCCGTTTCAATTTTAGCGAATGAAATAACAAAAATCCCGAACCTGGATAGTACAAAATTTAAACAGATTAGGATGTTATAAACGAAACTTGACTGAAAATCTAAATCGCTAGTAACGACTTACCTTTTGCAAATGTAACCAAATCACCTAGTGGAAGAAGAGCTCTTGGCGATGACAAAACTATAAACGATCCCTTAGTAATCTCTGTATTGCTTTCCTTTTCGTGGCAAGTAAATTGAACCAAGAAATATCGTCAAACGAAGGAGGTTACTACGCCAGTCGAAACAAACAACGGGCACACCTGTATGTCTCCAGTCCTAATTTGTTATAATTTATGCATATAAGAGAAACTTTGTACAGAAAATTTACGATATGTCAATCATACAAGTTAAGACAAGCGAAGCTTTCGCTTGCTCATGTCGTCGGCTGTCAAAGGGTATTTGCTCAAAGTTGTATTAATAATATAGGAAAACCTTTGTTCCAGTGCAACAAAATAAGCTGCGAAATAAAGTGAGTCCGAAATGAGGTTAATAACAAAAGCCTCAAGTTTTGATGTACATATACTCGATTTCCAGCCATTCTCGTAATTATTACATATGTAGTCAACGCTACACTGCGAGACGTTAAGTATTATTTTGCAAATCAAACCGCCATCCAATACTGTCGTTTTTATGCTATGATTATTCTCTGATTCTTGGGCATGAACCATGCGGAACGAGAAATTTCTCCATTGCCATGTGTACTGCATGGGAAAGTAAGTCCATACTTGTACTGACTAATCATCCGTAGCCTGCAAAGCTGCCGTGATATCGCGCACGAGTGCTTTTAGTCCAAGTCCGTCGGAAGCTGGGAGCTAGGGAGAAGAAGAAAGACTGGAGCAGATTAACTGATATCCGTCTGCGGATCCACTCGGCTATCGCCTCGTGGATCCACAGCTACTTTGACGAAACTTATGATCAATAACAGGACAGACGCATGAAAAACTGACGTCAATTTGTTAATTTGCACTGTCACGCCATCAAAAATAAAAATCGTAACCACTCAATAAATTAACACAAGAATCTAGGATATGATGGATGACTGGTATATAAACAGCCTCGCCAAGATGGAGGTCTGTGCGGTTTTTTATTCGCGCGTTATTTGGAGAAGTGTTTCACCCAAATTTGAAGAGCTTTGTATGGAGACGCCATGTTGGTGCCCTTCAGAGGGACACAAACATGGCGGCCATCTGTCATTGAGTTTTGCAATTTAAACGAAAAGTTGCTACTCGAGAGCTCCGAAACATTAAAATTAATACTTCTTTTAGAGCAAGAACTGTTCAGTAAGCAAAATCTTCTCGGCCGCTAGGAAATTCAAACGCGCTCTGTTACAAAATGATAAACCCTGTCCAGCTTAAACGTTGTAAAACGCCAAGTTATTAGAGAGTCTTACATTTGATGAAACTAAATTTTCAGTAGGATTACTAATTTTCAATTTTGGAAAAAGATGGCGTCACATGAAAACCGGCAATAATCCATACTGGACTAAAGAACAGTGTCGATATGATAATAGCGCTGTTTATTTTTTTTTAATATCAGCAAGCTAACCGAAAAGGTGATGGCGCATTCATTTATTATTCGGTTTCAGGTTCTTTTCATTGATGGAAGCGAAACTGCAGGAGAAATGAGCGACTGGTAAAGAACTTTCAGAGTTTCCGTCCCAAACGGGAAGGGAGGGGAAAATATTCCGACATTCTCGAATATTATTTCTGGAAAGTTTTTGTACTATTCGAGTTCCACCGAAAATAATGAATAATTGGATAAATAAATGTCAATAGCTGTTATCGCAGTTGAGCCCGCTGTCAAATATTCCTTTGTTTACAGCGGCACACAAACGAGGCTAAAGGGTCAATACAATGCAGTATTGACCCTTTCGCCTCGTTTGCATGTCAAACCGCTGATAACTGCGATAAGAGCTATTGGGGTTCGTTCTGAAGACACGAATCAAGTGATAAAATAACAGGCCATTTTCGAGTTACTTTGAGCCTCGGTTTCAAAACGAGTGCCAGTTTGATACGTGTAGGCGGAACACTTCATAATGACTTGTGTTGAAACAGAGGCAAAATACAAATTGAAAATGGCCTATTTACGGATTGCGAGACGCGAGAAATTTCTACTTCTTACAATGAACAATCCCATACCCTGGAGAAAAAACCGCCTATGATAGAATTGCGTACAGACTGCGAAACCCTGAGTAAGCTTTTAGAACATCTCAAATAGAGATGATGTTTTAATTAAACGTTAATGAACCCAAATGCACAAACAAGGTACTCTCAAGATTTGCAACGAGACATTTGCTAGAAAAGATAAAAAAATATTCAGTTTCTTGCCAGTTTTTTCGATGCGAATGCCAGGTATTGTTAGCCACTTCTACAGTAAAGCAAACTATCATAGAGGCCAAACGGACAAGTAAACACTCGACAAAGGTTAAGTTCAAAACAGAAAAAGGAAAACTTTTTTGAATTTCTTTGATTACAAAATGTCCTTGAAAATAGCACATATGAAAAAATGTTTCAAACATCATTTCAGTTAACGAGTCCAGAGAAGTTTTTTTTTAAGTTTCTTTGATTACAAAATATGCTTGAAAATAATTGAAATGAGAAAACTGCTCCAAACATCATTTCAGTTGACGAGTCCAGAGAAGGTCGTATGAAGAGAACAGCAATGCAGTGACGGATCCAGAGGTGTATAACGGGGGAGGGGTGATAGGGGCAGGGTGATAGGGGTGGGGGAGGGGTGAAAACATTCCCGTTCCCTGGATCCGCCGCTGGAGCGCTCTAATCAGTGAAGAAATCCTCCCACTCGTACACAACAGCCTCGTCTTGCTTGTCTCCCCAGGACTCGCTTTCGCTGTCCTCTGACGCGTGGTAGGTTTCTAATTCTTGAAGATCAGCGCGGATTTCTTCTTCCTCCTCTTTTAGCCTTCGCGTCATCTACAAATTAACAAATAACATTTTAAGAAACCGTACCTTGGCCTTTCAGTTTGAAACAGATGCGTTGAAAATTAGACATCTCAATTGTTAGTTAACATTATCATTATATTCCAAGTCACACATCATAACGTATCAAACTAATGTTTGCAAAGTGGCTATTTAAATTATTCCAGACTACTTGACTAAAAAATAACATTGAAGAAAGCTTACTCTGTCTTTGATCTTTTTGGCGTATTTTCCTCGCAGTTTATTCTGCTTGTCAATCTTCTGCTGACGTTTCTCTTTCCTTTGCACGGTCTCGTCCTCCTTCCGTTTAATAGAGGACTGAAGCTGCGTCTTAGCAAAGGCTTGAGCTGCGGCAATCCTGCTTCTATTCCGTGACGCTCTGTTCCCTGCTAGCTTTCTCTTCTCCATTTCCTCATTCCGTTTGCTCTCGGCTGCTGCCTGCTTAGCTACAATTTTCACTGCAGTAGCTTGGGCGGACGTCTCCGCGGGGTGTGGTCGGCTAACTCCAGCCCTGCTGCGCGCGCACTCACGGATGCGCTGTAATTCCTTCAATTTCCTCTCCTCGGCAGCGCGCATTTTCTCTTTCACATCCTCCAAAGTGGGTTCAGGCGCGACCCTTCGCTTTCTAAACCGTCGCGGAACTCTAGCAGATGGGCAGACCGTCTTCTTGTCTCCAACAGGAATGTCGAAAGCGACTGCGGTTTGCAACTTTCGTTGGAGAGTGGAGTCAGTTGAGCTGAGTGGCTGAACAGCGCGAACAGTATTAGAACTTGAAGAATTACCGTAAGTTTGGAATGCGAGGATTTCAAACGCAGTATTCACCAGCCGCTGATCTGTACGGTCGACAGCACGAAGCCTGTTGTTGCTATTACTTCGTGCGGGTGGCTCACTGACTCTTTCGTTGGCCAATGCGCGCATCGCAGCGTTTATTTCTTCTTGCGAGGAATCCGACTCGCTCTTGCTCTTGACTGCCGCAAAAGAATGGACAGTGGATTCACCGTGTTGTTCTTCGCTTTTCCAGAACTCTCGGTCCTGATAACATGCGGCGTCTTGGTTGGCAAGCTTCATTTTGCTCGCGACTCGTCGCGGCTCCGGAAAACTCATCATGGCTGGATCGATCTTGTTGTTTGCAGATTTAAACTTGGACAGAAGCGATCCACACATCTTGCGTAATCCAACTCTGATAACAATGTATAAATATAACCTCAGAAATATTTGTTGTACAACTGTTGTTTGCAACGCGCACAAACCGTGTCAACAACTTTCCAAAATAAACAAACTTCTTGTTGCGTTGGATTCGTTTGTTACGCGCGAAAACGTCAGCACTTAAGTTGACGTAACATTCGAATAGATTTAATGGGGTTTCGCCGCTAACAGCATTTCAAATTTCCCTCGGTGATTTATTTAACAATCTCAACTTCAAAGATAACGCGCGTTTTTCGCGGGCTTTCTCTTGCTCGCTATTAATTGGTCAAAAACATTTGTTTCCACGTGAACATACAGCAACAGAACATGAACACGTAGTCCACAGCGGTCGAACCCACTGCGCGTGCGCATTTACCACCGTTGTTGTCTCCAAAACTTTCACCTTCCGTCCTTTAATGTTTCAAATTTTCGAAATCCTTCGCGCCAAAAGTGAAGACTGCCAGTAGGAAAGTTTAACTTGGTATAGTATGCCACATATGTTTGGAGAATGTAATTACTGTGACTTGCAATTGGATTTCCCCTGCAAGTCTCTTGCAAACTTCGAGGCCGCGAAAACCGGAATTACTAAAAAGGATTTTTCAGAGAATACACCACGGTAGATATTTTCTGCTAATACGAACACTAACGAATCTAACGCTGGCTAACTAAGGAATAAAATTTCATAATTAAAAATCTACTCAAAACAACATAATAGGTTACTGTACAATAAATACAACGCAATGAAATATCTCCGTGTTTCTCTAGCCATATAATTTTATTTTTTTCTTAAACTTACACAAATTTCCAGTTGACAGCAGTCTTGAGAAAAAAGAGAAACATAAAGAGTTATTTAGCAAAAACTGGGAACAGAAACCGATTAGCCACCGATATGACATCTAAGTTAACAAAGTAATTAACACTTTTCATTCACTGTCCTAATAACAAGTCCAAACCTTCGTGCAACACGCTCTAGCCAATCAAAACAAACTTTGTTTTCTTAACCAATCAGAAGCAAAACAAAACACACGCGCGTTCTATCGCGCTTGGCACCGGTTGCACGTTTTCCCGCGCTCAGCACTGGTCACATGTTATCGCCTCGAGTTCTTATTGGTTCATTGCTATTTGCATTTGCTTTGATCAGTAAGGTGGCATTGCTTTGATTTCGGTATTATAACAGTCATCAGAAAACCGCTGATACTTTTTTGCGGTCACTTAAGTTTGAATAATTAAGACAGGTCTGACTAGCTTGAAGACATTCGCATGACAATTCATGGAAATTCAAATGCGAACCTCAATAACCAACACATGGCGAGTTGAATTCATTTTCGAGAGAACAAGACACGAACCTGAGACACAAGAAACACGAACAGTATGTTAAACGACTTGTTTCGTGTTAGATGATTGCGTGAACAACTCAGAATCAAACAAATAAATTCCATTCTTCCCTCCAAACAAAATGCCAAGACGCTCGCTGAAGGAGTCGCGCAGCTCTGGTGACGAGAACGTTCAACATAACGAGCTTATGGCAGCCTATCAGGGGTTCCTTACAAACTGTTAACGTTCAAATCCATTGTCCCCCCGGAAGTCTGGTTTAAAACCTTGATGCTCACTGCTTGAGATAAAACAAGACGACTTTGGCCTTGCCGACGATTTGGTTGGAGGCAGTTTCTGACACAAGACACTAGAGACAGTACAGTTAACTAAGACAAGCAATTCACGACAGACCATCTAGCAGATGACATGGTTACGTAAAAACAGTGCACCCTCGAGGTGCTTACCTTCAACAACAGGCAAGCGGTGGTGAGTTCACTCGCACTTTCCACCACTGTTAGAGAAAAGCTGTAAGAAAAGCTCAAGAAGAGGAGGCTAAGCATCGTGGCAAGCAAATCCTACTAGGAACTCCTAGTCACGACGCATAGTAGATAACAGAAGAACTCGAACATGTCCCGAGTGCTGTTATCCCATCACTCGCCAAAACTCCGTTGTCACGTCAATTGTACGTCACGAGCTTACGCGGGCTCAGCCACTTTTTTTCTCGGACCCAGGTTTTCGACCCATTGCCCAAACACCTTCATCAGTCGAAGAAGACATCCAAGCTGATACCCGAGTCCAATTAAAATAGTGAGAATCCAGATTTCTATCACCAGTCTGTGAATATCACCATCTCGATGAACTTGGAGTTAAGCCAATGCTTCGATCCCGATGAAATATACTGCCAACTTGCACAGTTCATTAAAAATATATTCTTCGTCCGTATTTGATATATCATTAAAACTATCGGTAAACACTTGTGATTTCAGTTCTGCATTCAGAACGTGGATTGAAGCAATATTTTACTTTTCTACCGTCTTTTCAGTTTCTTTGATTGGTTTGCAATATCTTCTAGCTCTTCAAAACGTACTCTTACCACATGTGTCATTATTTACAGTGTCACAGTCAGTTATATTATCGTCCTGAAAAATTTTGCCCCGGCAATATTTGCCAGTCGAAATTTACTGAAAGCTTCTCATAAAACGTCTATTTAATCCGGCAATCAAGCGGCATCGTTACGATTTGTACAAGTGTTCTCAACCACAACGTAACTCGGAGGGCAGGGCTTCTGAAAATTCATGGCGCCGCCTGGTTCGTGATCATCGGCAATTCTCGCCAGAACGCGCAGATTGTTCATGTTATAAACTCCAGGTAGGGAGAAAAGACCGTCGAATTTCAACGAAGAAGTCGCATTTGAGTCAAGTTGAAATCTCCTCGATGTTTGTCCTACCCACGTGAATGAACTGGGCGATGACCTTGGAACCAAGTCGGTTTCTGTGTCAAAGGAAACTGTACTGTTTTGGGAATTGGCGATTTCTCCTGTCACTGCTGTAGAGTTTCCAACGCTAGAGGGAAAGAAAAGAAGTCCAGTTCTTAGCGATCAAGATTGCAAAATGAATTAGAGCAACCAGGAGTTAAACAATTACAACTAGCGCACAAACCTGGGGAGTACCTCCACAAACACGTCAACTGGTGTTGAACAACAGTTGTGCAACAAAAGTTCCACAACGAAACGAGCCAACCTGAGAAAGAAATGTGTTGGTAAACCGCGACATTACCGGTGAAAAGGAGCGCTTTGCATGAATCAAATAATAACATTGCTGACTGAGACAAATACTTGCTGATATTGTCACTTTTCAATTCCCTTGCCAAAATACACGAAGAAACCATTAATATGATAACACTAGCTTACAAAGGAGAATTCGGCCAACGGCTTAATCTTGACCTCGAATATAAATCTTATCAATAAGTACTATTTGCGCATGCGCGCGGCGTAAACGAGGGGCCGTAGTCGATACTATTATAAATTGAACATGAAAACTTTGTATACAACAGGGTTTACTATGATAAGAAGCGTATAAATGTTTCCTGAGATTTGGGTCGATATTAGTGCGGTAAGGCCATGCATAAAAGATCGAATCAATACGATTTCACTTCACCGAAAACCAGCCGAGGAATTCCGAAGATTGCTGAGGATACCTCGCATGAAAACGAATTTCAAGCTCAAAAAATACTTTTTACCTGCTGGAGGAGAATTCCACTTGCAGCGATGCAGGATGCCGCAATGAATACTTGACTAACAGCTCTCTGTTCCTGACGCCATCTAAAGGACTTGGTAAAGCTATTTCGTTCGAGGATGAATCCGTCTGTGGTACCTGGTTAGCACACAAACATATGTCACAAGAAAAGATGTTTATCAATAACGTGGCTGGAAAGAAAGGAGGCAGGCAGGCAGGCAGGGGGGGGAGAAAGAGTGATTCAGGGAGAGGGAACGATAGAGGATAGGAGCGAAAGAGAGAGGGAAAGAAAATAACCAGTTCCTTACCGGAGGTTGTGTGACCGCTGACACTGTTTCTGCTAATCTGTTGATGATCACGTGACTCTGACCGTTCACAATTTGCTTCTGAAAGTCCTTGTCTATATACGAAGTCTGATAGTGAAGAAGGAGAAAAATATTCATTACTTTCTGGCACCATGCACTATACGCAAAAAAAAACACCATTTCCAAAGATTAAAACTTTAAAACCGTTTTTGCCTTGACCTACGCTTATCAGACCAGCTGTTCTTCAGACGCGAGGTATGAACAAGACCATTTCGAGGTTTCGCCGGGTATATGAGCATTTTTTACATTGTTTTTAAAGCATTCTCACCTGCCAGAACACAATCAAGCCAATGTCCACTTGTGATGTGTCGTCAACACTCGCGGGTTCAAGGTTCTCGTAGAGTTTCCTCTGCTCCTCCCAAGCCTGTGATCTGAAGTAGAAGTCAACTGCAGGAGAACACGAGGCAGCGATCTACAAATCAAGCGACAACAGACACTCGTCATGAGCGACATGAAATACGATAAAGCAAAAGATGTACCAGTTATACAACAAGTAACAAGTGGGATATTCCATGGTATACCACGAGAGAGCGTTGTATAACTATTTTATAACATGACATAGAAAATAGAGTAGCAAACACAATCAATGAAACATACGCGAGGAGCATGATGGGAAGGTCGGCTCTCCTGTATTCTGATTGGCTGTATTTTCTATGGTATGGTATAACGCCTGATAATTACAGTAACACAATCTTCTTGTTTGATCTGTCGAAGATCACACACACCAAAACAACAACAGACAAATTTTCCTTATTAGAAATTGTTGATTTCTTACTTGATTATCGACAAAACACACGTGACTGAAACGGAGTTCATCCGAAGAATTACTTTCACCTGTGAAAAGAAGAACAATTATGAAGTGTCAATTTAATCCTTGCTGTAGTATATCACAGAACTGAATGTCGACAAAGAAATCTGAAGAATACGAAGGCATACAGACAGACAGACAGACAGTTGACAAGATAGTATACACACACTTTTAAAACGCCTGCAGATTTCTTTTCAACTCGAAAACACGAATCAGTTCTGAATCTGGACAACATCCAGTGTCAACTTGGTCCCAGTCTGTCTGGCAATCGGGTGAAAAGAGTTTTGTTACCTTTGTGCTTCGTTGCTTTAAATTGGACGATGACTGTCTCTCCATATCTTACTTTGATTGTTCCATCTGTTTGAAATAATATCAGAAAATCAAGTAACTTTTAATTAACGAGAATATCCTTTGATATACTTAGAATTTGAAAATGATATTCATTAAGTGCAGTCCTAAAGTGTCTGCTATCTCATTCAGGTTTCACAGGTAAGTGTCAATTTTCACTAGGAAATTAAACAATTAGCATGTCCAGTTACATACTCCATTGATCCATTTTGACATCAGAGACAAAAGAACTATTTAAATGCGTTGGTTTTTTTTTGTGATTTTTGATTGTTTTTTTTTGCTGACAGCTGTGTTCGTTTCCTTGCGAAACAGTACAAAACCTGATTTACTAGATGAAGGGAAATTTTGCCAGCTAGTGTTACGGATCGTATTTTAGCGTCTAATTACGGGCAGCTTTCGTTTATGAAGGACAAGTTGGCAGTTTGTATTTCTGAATCCTCGCTTATAGTCGATGCAATTTATTATTGTAAATTAAATAATTAAAATTATATACGCTGACACGAGTGTCAAAAAACGATATTTGATTTACAAAGCAGTACAAGTAACTTCCCGCTTAACAGGCGATTTACTTTTAACCGCAAAAAAGAAGTCTGTGCCTGTTAAGGAAGGTGTCCACCCAAAAGACTTTCCAGTTACGCTTAAATGAAGTATCTGTTTGTAAAAACTTGACCATACCTGTCTTATGATGGCTTAGTGGCTGCAAAGTCCATTTTCTACTTGCGCACGACACTTGAACAACCGAAAATTCGATGTGTTTTCTTGCAACATCACCCTACAGAACGAATGAGAAATGTTGATACAGCTGACTTAAATCAAAGAGACACATTATTGACGGGGATTCAATTTTCCAAGAGACAATACTCGTACATTATGTTATGAAGATGACAATTCACTAACCTGTACAAGACTCTCCACATCCAGTGCAATAATCAGCTGATTTTGATCCTCAGAGCTAGGGAAATTTTGAATCAAGTTAGAATAGCGTCTACCCGTTAAGCATGGTTTTGCTAAGATCGACTATCAGTCGCTGTTCGGAAAAGGACCCGAGGAAGTGGACCGGATTCGAGAAATGGACGGAAATCGAACCTATAATTTCGTACACAGGAACTCCTTAAGAGATAGCATAATGCAAAACCACAAACAAACAAACCTGTTTTCAAGACCAGCGTGCCTGTTCCTTCTAGCAGTAGCACGTACAGAGACAGAACTATTTGTGGTGATGTCAAAAGCATGTTGGAGAACTCGATAACTGAAAGAAAAATGTACAATACAGGAGATCAATTGGTAATAAAGCAATGTCTGCGCAAATTTCCTCCGGAACCACAAACAGATTAAGACGAAATCCGAGAGAATATCGAGGAATTTCAGTTTTTAGTGGAATAATTGTACGTATATTACTTTTCTTTTAGCATTTTCTAAAAGCTAAAGATATAAAGAGTTACCTGAAATAACATCAAAAACAATTCCCTACGGAACTCGAGAAAATAAATTTCAAAGCAATTAAGTGCTTAATATGAATGTCAAAATTTGTTTTCAACATTTAGTGTTGATAGAAATGATTTCTTTTGATAATACATTTAAAACAGCCACACAGAAGTTTGTAATACAGTGTAAATAAACTCGCTATAAAGTTTTGTCCATTTGTTACTCGAACTTCTGGTGGATTCCTTCTGAAGCCTTTAAAATGTTTCAGTGTAGCGTATCATACCTATGTACTTCAAAATGTAAGATATGGAGAAGATTTATGTGACCTTAGCAATGTAAATGGAAGTGTTATAAACCGATATA
The DNA here is from genome assembly GCA_964020085.1 of Micromussa lordhowensis. NCBI lineage: Eukaryota > Metazoa > Cnidaria > Anthozoa > Scleractinia > Lobophylliidae > Micromussa > Micromussa lordhowensis. The sequence continues at coordinate 3,325,993 of OZ026606.1, read as the reverse complement.
TCTGTTAAAGACAGCCGAGATATTGGATGTATTACAACTACATGTACTGTACAACCAAAAGAAAGAAATGGCAGTTAAACAAAATTGAAATCTGTATTAAACTGGTTGTATGGTAAACAGTGGTTTCCCCGAAATTCTCGAACACTGATTTTCACCCCTGATTTTCGTTTTCCTTGGAGTTTCAAAAAGTCTCGTGTCACCCTTTCCTACCCCCTTCTCCACCCCCCACCCTCCACCTCCCGGTCTCTACAACAATAATTGTAGTCGATAGTACATTATAGAGACTTCTAAAACTTGTTAATAATTCATTAAACAAAGGGAATCGCGACTGTGATGGTGTTTGGAAATCTGATCTTAATTATTTTTACGATTATATTTCTCTGTTTTCTTCTTAGTTCTACTTTTGATTGAGAAGATATATCAAACACTCAAGGCAGTGTTAGACCACATTTCCAAACACTTCGAAGTTCGCTATTTTCAACTCTCTCTTCTACGTGTTTGAAAATGTGGTCAAACACAGTCTTGAAAAAGTTTGGTAGCAACCGCAATAAGAAACATCTCACCTCATAAGGGATTTAGTCTCCGCGGACTGGTAATAAAACAGCACCTCGCGTTTGAATCTGCCTGGTTTCTTGTGACCGTGGATCCAAACTGGAAGCTTGGTTGTATAACCAGGAGCGAGACTACCCCCCGGAATGGGAACTTCAGATACTCTCCTGATGTTACTCACAGTAGAACTGCATTTCAACCCGCTCTCAGTGGTTGGATTTTCGTTCAGTGTCGCTTGCGCGCCTCCAAAGGTGAAGAATTCAGGGTTGGGCGTGGCGATGTTGAGATTTTCAAGGTGACATTCACTGCAGTTTGTGAACTCAGCCATGGTTTGCACCACTTCATCGCAAAGAAGTTTGGCTGGAAATCCACAAAACCGAACCTGTGAAAATCGTGGCTGGTTAGCATGGTTCATAGAAGCTTTAAACCATACCTACATGTACACAAGAAACTCAAAAATGGTTTTGTACAGCAGTGCGCAACAGATCATAGGGTTACTAAACATGGCGAAGACAGAAATCATTATAGATTACAACAGGGACAGACTCAACAACGATGGTTTTGTAGAACACGTATGTAGAACTCTGCGCAACAAATAACAGGTTACCCCCAGCATTAAATTCGCTGGTACCCATTTATACACCTGGGTGGAGAGAGACACCGAGAGAGTAAAGTGTCTTGCCCAAGAACACAACACAATGTCCCCGGCCAGGAGTTGAACCCGGAGTGCTAGCTTCGGAGTACAGTATTTACTTGACCCCTAGTTGGTCTATTTTGTTATATCTTGCATTGTGGTTGTCACTAGTCTTTGCATGTAAATGTGAAAAAAGAACCGAAGCACAGAAGAACTCTCATGAGTTTGTTACAAACTGTGCGTGCATCGAGATTGATTTAGAATTTGGATTGTTAGTTTTTGCGGAGAGGAAAACCAGACAACAAGGAGAGAACCCCTTGGAACTAGGACTAGAACCAACAACAAACTCAACCCAATTATAACGCCAGGTCCTCCACTCAAACCCAAGCCACGTTGATGGAAGGCGAGCACTCTCATTACTGCACCACCCAGTCTAACAGACCCATTACTAAAGCTGTGTAAGAAACAAAATCTACAACTGCTCTATATATTCCTGATGATTTCTTTTAAGCTTAATAAAGAGGTTTAACTTCAGGGAAGCTCACTACCTCAAGTAAAGGCATGGGTGGAACAACATCCAAGCTCAGACGATTGTCGAGGCCATGTACCACACTTGTTCTCTCCGCCTTGGTGTTGTTTAGCCTTGGACCCTTCAGAACCAGGTCCAACCTTCCCAGCATACTGACAGCAGTCATGGCAGAGGCTGCACCGGCAGGGATGGAGAACTTCTCGTCAACTGGTCCATTAATGGCCAAACTAGTCAAGCTGTATTTGATGGCTGTGATGTGAAGTTGACCGTTCAGGCAAGGGATTACAGTGAGATGGGCCTGTATAGGCAAGGAAAAAAACTTGGCCATGGTAATACAGTATGCAGAATAATTGACTGCAGTTTCATCGAGCTATGTGTTCAGTAAGCTAAATAACGTTCCAAATTTATTGATCATTTCGACAGCCAAATATCTTGTCACTATGGTATTCAGTTAAGAGGTTATGGTACGGGTGTCTTACAGGGTTAAAGGGAAGTCGTGAGTCAGCCTTATGGTGCGAGCAACAAACCTCGCGTGCTTCTCAGTGTTTCAGAAATTGTTGTTTAGCCATTGTGTTTTGGTGTGGGCATTCTTTGTCTTACCTGCTGCAGATAAGTCATTTGCGAAAAGCAATGTATTTTCAGTGTAACTAGAAATAGGTAGAGTAATGTTTACAAGTAATTTCTAAAAAAACAACCACTTCTACTGTACAGGAACTGTGTGTACTAATGCGAAATTAAGTGAGCTATTTGCACTCAGATACATAATTGTACATGCAAACGGTATGACAGAAAATAAAACTATGGTGAGGCAGGCAAAGCATCAATAACATAAATGTAACAAAACGAAAATATATTCTTACTCAAGCCATCTGCGGCTACATGGGTAACGTTTATTTTACTTACAGCTTTGGTTTCATCTCCACTGATATCAAAATTCTTGATTACTTCTGTTTTAACAACATCTTCCCTCGGGAAAAACTACAGTGAAAAGATTATCATGTGGAAAATAAAACAATTTAAAATCACAGAATAACAATTCCACTTTACTGTCAACTTTAGAATGATGATTTATAGCTGCCGTAACTAATCCAAACTAACCTCATTAGAGATGCTATCAGTGTTGTCTTCTGGAGTGAATTCCCACAGTAACAGAAGGTCTGTCAAGTTGAGTGGAATCTTCAAGGGATTTTTCAGAACAACTTCAACTCCAACCGTTTCTGAAAGAGCAGAATAAAGTGTGAAAGATGAATTGATCAATATGACACGAGCATGGGACAAAGAAATAACCTGACTCCAGGCAGGAATTGAACTCGTGACCTTCCGAATGTGGGCAGGCGCTCTATCCACTGAGCTACGAGAACTCATGGAGAGCAAGGTCATTTAACTGAGTTCATATGTGACAGGCATCCTGCATACTGCTAGGATCAGCGCTGTTGAAGTCATCGTGGGTAGTGATAAGTGAATAAAGATGATGAATTTTAAGCTTGGTAATGAAAGAGCAGAATAAAGTTACAATGGACTTGCACAATGTTCATTTGTCATTTCTACCAACCAGTCAAAGTCACCCACGTTACATGTACTTCGACTACTTGTATGGTTCTCTCCTATGAAAAATAATGAAGCCAATCTGAAAATGTCATTGCACGCCATGAGAGATGACATAGCACAGCAGGTTGGACTTGACCCATGCCAACAGAATGAATTTTGGAGGGACATTATCTTCAATTTGTTTGATTCTACATGTAATATGGGCTGGTTTGACTCCTAGCACTTGTTAAACATACTTTGGTGAGTGGAGCTGAATATCAAAAGCTAATTAAGTATGTTACTACAATTGAAGTAAGTACTAACAAGGATTTGCCTTTTACTAGAGGGAGCTTATCAAGACCTCCGTAGTAGCAATAAGTACAAGTAATAAAACATACCTCTAACAACACACAGGGGTCTTGTGCTATTATCCGTCTTTGAGCTCAAACACGGTATGTGAGGTCGAAACAATGGCGGCAGAGGAGTTATATTAACACTCTCGTAAGCCTCTTCTTCGAGTTGAATCCATCGCTGAGCCAGCTTTGGGTCAAATTTATCCTCAAAAGAAGCATGTCCAATTGACGTCCAGTTGTTATTTTTTGCAAATTCATCGTTCACGCCAAATGTTTGATTAAAAAAGTTGTCCTTGGTTTCAAGTGCGCTGTTAACTACTGTTCTGTCAGGGTGTGTCCCTTTAAGATTGCTATGTTGATAGCAGGGTATTACCCGGGTCAAATCTTGATCAACCATTGGTAAGGGCAAGACAGGAAGTCTGTTCATCTGCACTTTTTCCTTTTGTCTGGCATCTTTCAGTTGCTGGAAGGGAAAGCAATGAAAGGGTCTCTAAACAAATGAATGTCTCTGAGCAGCACTCACACAGAATTGTTTATGGTGCTTTTATGAAATGTTCAAGGGATTGCGTTGATCAGTTCTAGTTCATTGTGTCTCCATAAATCATGCGCCCTACGTTGCATAATTATGGTGCCATCAATATCTCATTTTAAAAGCCAGTCAGCTTTTTTCTAATAGAAATCCACAAATCTGATTGGTTTTCTCATCATTTTCTACTGAGAGATAACATTGTGTGCACTGCTCTTGAAAATGCAAATTATTCTTAGGTTAAAAATACACAAAGCTGTAGGTTTTGTGTTGCAATCCTTTAGAGTCTACTACAACAAGTAGACTACTTGAGCTTGTTTTCTATGAGTGATGGTCAACTTGGCTATGGCTCATTGTCCATTCACTCATAGAAAACTTGGGCTCATAGTTTAATTGTTAAATATACTGTATTTATCCCAACTACACATTGTTTTTTTGCCAAATTATAGTTGATTTCTGATAAAATGACTACCATGCTAATAAAGAGAAGGTAATAAACATAGTCATAAACAAAAGGCTGACCGATTTGTCCTGAATAGCATTATCACACATTCCAAATACCTTGAAAACAAACAGAAATTCCCTGAGGTAAGATGCCTGTTGTTCGGGTGCTTGAAGACTTTCATACTCTAACAGTTGCCTAAAGAATGTTTGGGCATCCTCTAAAAAGCGAAGGTTAAATGACTGGCGGCCAAGGGTGAAGTTAATGTGGTCCTGCAAAAAGAAGAGCTCAGAAATTAGTTTCACTTATGACATTGACTTAATCAAAGCTACAACAATATTCTCACAGCTGATAGGTTATCAGCAGGAATGACGTCAGTCAACATAGAACTGTGTAAGCATCATGCATGTTATTGAACAGTATACAAAATGTACATTTAGAACTTGTGGGACAGTGTGCATCAGCTAAATTGCCAGTTAATCTGCACCAGCTTGGAAGGTCTGTCTTAATTTGTTCGTGTTAATCTGCACCTGTTTTGCACTTAGGCAATCATTTGTGTTCTTTATCTATTGCTCCGTTGGAACATGCAATTATAAAGAACTTTCTAAATTGTACAGGTTGCCCCCATTTTGCTTCCACTGTATTTTGGACAGATGTACCCCGTAGCTTACTAATAACAACGTTTTTGATGATTTTCCGATGATTTCCGAAAAAAGTTGTATTATGCCATACAAACGTGTCTGAACCTTTTTCGGAAAGTTTCTAAAGATTACTGAAGATTTCCAGAGATAACTGAAGACTTCCAATGAAAATCGTTTCAATCGTACACCAACAAATTTAACTACAGTTACATGTAAAGGCCAAAACATGATACATGTATCAAACATTACGCCATAGACAGTGAAAATCTAGTTTTATGGTGACACAAGTCATGTACCTGAGCAAGATGCCAAGACTTTTCATTGTACACATGAAGGGCTTGACGATAACATCTCAAAGAGTGCTTTCTCTGTTGATAACGGGAAACAGCAATTGCAACAACCAAAATTAATAACAGTTAGTAGTGGCCCAGTATTGATGTACATAACTTATCTTTCCAAAATAAAAATCTGGTACCACTTCTTTGGGTCCCTTTTAAAATTTCCAACAATTCAGAGCCCCACCACTTTTGGGAGACAGTGCCGCTCTCTAGGATTGAAGCCCTTGTGATACCCACATAAGCTACATGTTGCAAGCAGTTACATATACATATACATATACATATACAGTCCCAGGAGTCTTGGTACTAACCCGGAGTTACATGTACAAGTCATGTAGTCTTAGTTGGTTGGGGTATTATGAGCACCGTATAGGGTGTTATCCCCCCCCCCCCCCTTCCAGCTACGCTGCTCATTTTCGCGGCTTTGCAGCTTGCCTGTATGCTCTACCCAAATTAAACCGCCAGCTATGCAGGTTACTCCTGAGTGTGAGGCCAGTCCATGACAGAAACCCTCCAGGATTCTAGTCAGGCTAGCCTTAAAATTTGCCAGCACCCATTTACACTTGAAAGAGCCACTAAGCCCAATACACTAACCTCCCAACTGTTTGGTGTAGGCAACAACATTACATGTAATTCAGAGTAATTGCGCTCTACACTGTATGCATGTTTTACAGTACAATATATTAGGGGACTTTCCAATTCTAGTTTGCAGACTCCACATTATCACGTCACATACCCATCTCATCCCATGGGCTACCCTCGGCTCTCTACCTAAAACCAACATGAAGGGCGAGGGCTCTGAAAACATTACTAGTTTGAAATATCCGAAAATCATACTCGTACTCAGGTAAAGGTATCTAATAACACTCTCTCTAATAATCACCCACATTAGCCTGAATATGGTCTGTAATAACATACTAATTCACTGAGTGTACTTTGAAAAGTTATTTCAATCACTGGACTTTGCGACTGTCTTACCTGCGCTGATTTGCTATAGCGATGACCTGCCAAAATCATGTTAAAAGCGTACTTGCGGATCATGGGTGGGTCGCTGTGAAGAAAACAGTGTCCTGCTTGTTCCAGAAACAGAGCACAGAGAAGATCAGAATCCTGTGGAAAAAAAAATTCTGAGTTGCATCTTTGACTTTTAAGCTCATAACTAAAGATACATGCATGTGTAATTTTCAATCTGTCTTGACAAAATATCCACACGAGATGCAGTTTTTTTGACATCATGTCCAGATACATGTAGGTCTTAAGCATTGGCTTTAATGAGATGTCTAAATGTAACTTGGAGAGATAAGGGTATACAGTATTTCTCTCAGAGAGATGTTAGCCCTTTATCTCAGAGGGCTGTCTATCTTGAGTACTTCTTGAGAGTAGTCTGCATTAAAGAGGACTCTATTGGAAAATGGTATCAGCCTAACCGAAGCATCACTAAGTAAAGAAATGCCGGCCTTTGAAAGGTGTCTCTCATTGAGGTACCTGTAGTGTCTGTCTTAGATATTGTCTACTTTAAAGAGATGCCTAGAAGAAGCTGACTACAATTTGTATGTGAACATGAAAATAATTATACATACAACACCTAGTGGACAGATTTAATTTTCTTTTGCTAACTTCAGATGTGATGTTTTTAAAATGGCCATTCATTACATAATGATTAAAAGAAAACCCTGTTATATATTAATGTGGTAACCCCATTGATATAGCCAATGGCCACATTCTGAAATCCCAACCCGTAAGCAGTTTGTACATTACCTCAGCAGTCATTCGCATGAACTGCATAGCAGCATCAAGATAAATATTTCGTGACTTGAGTGTTTCAGTACTCAGGAGTGTGGCTCTAATCGCAAACTGGTGCTGTCTAAAAACAAATTAACACCAACCCAAATGATCAGTGTTGTGCCCTTGTGGACACTCATATGAAGTAAACTGTACAAACCTCCACATACACCTATTGATTTTTAAATATAATTCTTTGTACTTATAGAGAGGCTTTCAATTGATTGTCGAAAGTAATCAGGCAATTACTTTGGTTTTGTTTTAACTATGATTTCAGACTGGCTTAAGTAGTCTAATTGGTAAGTAATTTGCATGGTTTTGGTTTTACGACAATCATTTGAAAACTGCTCTAAGACCTAACATGATCATACATAAGTTGGTCATTAACAGAAGCTTAGCAACACCCAAAATTATGTGGCATATGTTACCTTCAGATCACAAGAAACATGATCAATAATGGTTGAAGTGAGATTGAAAAACTTTTTCTTTGTCTGATAAAAAAGCTGCTAAAAGATTTGAAATGTTTTTTTAGTCGTCTTGAGTTTGATTTTTCCCTGTATGACTTGGTGTACTTCTGTCAGTGAAAATTGAGCAGAATTAAAGTTCAACCCTACAGAACCATCTTAAAAGTAATTAAATAACACTTTCACGATAAATAATCATTACCTGCATGCATTGAGGTATGTGGTGATGGATGTTTCCATGTAGTGGGTGGGATAAGGACGTTGATTTGAAGCCATGAATGCCGATATGGCAGCCATTTCCTAACAAAAAGGTAGAACAAATGATTTACACTGTACAGAAAGAGCAAAACAAGACAGTATTGTTATATAACTAGACTCGCACCCAACAAAACTAGCACTGTGATTGGTTGATTCTTGGTCAAGTGTTCCTGATCAAATTCAAATGATGTATCCCGACCAGGATACAACTGCCCAGTCGTTGCCCGCGCGCCATCTTTGTTTGTTTGTTTTTGCTATATGATTGTGTAAGGTAGAGTCTAAATATATAACAAAGCACTTAATTTATGGTCCCTTGGGAAACAAGTTAGTTTTGTTTTCCCTTGAGTCCTGATGTTTTTGTCTCGGGAAACATCAGGACTCTTGGGAAAACAAAACTAACTGTTTCCCTCGGGACCATACATTAAGTGTATAATGTATACTATAGAGTCAAAAACCCAAACACAGAAAATATTAGGACTAATAATAACACGAGATAGATACATGTCTGTGTACACGGTGCTGATGCAGATCAGTGACTGTACTTGTAAGAGCAAAGGATAAACATTGAGCCCTTCACTTACAAGTGCTCCAGCGAAATAAAACCAAGCATGCTCATGGTTGAAGTCTCTCTTGGCTGTATGATAACTGTTGTAGGCAAACTCGTAGTTTTGGACCAAAAATGCCAGATCCCCCAGCTTGCGCTGAAACAGTTCGGGTGAGTCATTGGTATAGCTGAAAGCAAACACAAAATTGTTTTCACAAAAAAGTGTACTGAAGATGTACATACATGTATGCAGATTTATTATCAAGCTATTTGCAGATAAATTTCATTTCCTATACTTTTGCAACTCACATTATTCCTGGCACCAGACCAGAGGCTAGTCCAGCTGGCTTTCCTCCGCCAAACCACTTCTTAGTTGCACTGAAGATAGAACGATGGAGACCTTTGCGGGAAACAATCTGAATGTTCAAACAGATGCAAAAACATGTAGCTTTTAGTAAATGATCCTTGTGAGATTACAGTTACAATGTAGCTCCAAAATACTTCAATTCATCTCTATTGCTCTTACCATTCTTAAACAAAATTATCCATATATTCTACAGAGGTTCTCTTGGTAGTTGATGGCGGCATACAAGTCATGCATTTTTAAATCATGGTTTAGCAAGGACACTTACATGTAAACAAGAGATGGAGTGGACTTGTCCAATCTTTATTGTCTGCAGGCTGGTTTTAATTTTATTTTGTTCTGATCTGTAACAATCTATGCATGGAAAGTGTGTTCTACATGTACTATGTAGCACTGGTGTACATGTAGGATGCAGATTGAATTTAATTTGATGCAATCTTTTGCTCCTTTGGCAAGAAAATTAGAAGAGTTTTACCCTCCCTTTCTTAAAACTACCAATTTTACGAACTAAATTCCGTTCCCCTGGGTGGCTCAACAAAATAATATAAATATCATACCTGATCATTAAGATATCTCATGAGCTTCTCGATGTACTGCAGCAGTCCTCTGTAACCTAACTC
>OZ026606.1:3296422-3313922 GCA_964020085.1 Micromussa lordhowensis | reverse complement strand
TCAACTTGCTGCCCATACTGTATAATGTACATGTATAGACTCATAGACTTGCATCTGTAATTTAAATCAACAACACCTAGCTTAAGTGTTACAGGAAGAATTTGCAGAAATATACCGAGGTGCCCAAGATATTCATTAAGACTCATTGATAATACAGTGATCATGAGAGTAAACCATTTTGCCCAAGAACACAGTGACATACATGACATTGTGTGTATGCACCTTAGACATTCAAGCTCGACCTCTGGGCATCTGGAACTTCAATTCAGCACTAACTACCATTTTAGCGTGTGCACTCTGGGTGTAACTGCACATACCCAGACATTATCTGCACTGCTCTGGCCTTGGGTTTCCAAAGGTACATGTAAAGATACATGTAGATGGTAGAGTCTGCATACAAGCCAAGTGACCCATCAGGCCGGCTCTTAGCTCTGATTTCTGTAGCATGAAGCAACTAAGAGAATTTCTATTCAGCCTCGGGTGGGATGCTAGTCTATTGCAGTGTTCCCCTTGCCAGCATCACGTTTGCCAGTACCCATTTATACACCTGGGTGAAGAATTGCGCTTTGACAGTAGTGTCTTACACAAGAACACAACACAATGTTCCCGACCAGGGCTCAAACCCAGACCACTCAGTCTAGAGTCAAGCACACTGATCATGAGGCCACCATGCTTTCCAAAAGAAGGGTATTAACATGTATATGTACATAACACATGTCATTTAGACTGACAACATTGGATTTTCTGACATTTTGGACATTCCTTTTGAATGTTCATTATCTCCAAGGCTTTTACTCCCTTGACAAAACATATCACTTTACAAAAAACTAGTGAAAAGGAAAATAACAATCTATCAGTTAGATGTTAAAGAAATCAGAGAGAGCCACAGGATCTTACTTTGATTCCTCGCCAACACTGACGTCATGTAAAAGCAGATGATATTTAAACACAGTATTAGTGAACCACCTAAAGTGTCCATGCTGTTCGGACTGCTGTTCCATCTGCTGTGAGCTCATGGTAGCAAAAGCATTCATTGGATCAGGATGGTGTGAAGATACAACAATCAGACCTTCACCTGTCAAGGTAAATACTTCATACAAACATGTACAGTTTACACAAGAGTGTGTACATGTCAGGACTGTAGCTAGTAACAGAGAAACTCAAGACCCTGACTATTTAATTATGGGCAACATGTAGCCTCAGCCATAATTATTTTCTGGTTACGGCCCTGCATGCTGCTTGCAATCAAAACATCCTTCAGTCCAGTTACATGTAACGTGACATGTAGTTACATGTACAGTGAAGAGTGAAGCACCATCACATTAGAACATCTCATCACTGCCATAACCATTTCCATCACCATTCTCAAAATCAAACTTATTTTAAGTGATAGTTTGTGAAATGGTTAACCAAAAACTTCAATTTACAGTAAAAAGCTGAAGTCTGTATATGAGCCAAGTGGCCCATCAGGCTGGAGCTTATCCCAGTTTCTGTAACATGAAGCAACTACATGTAGGAATATTTCTACTCCCCAATGCCAGTCCATTGCAGGGCTACCCCCAACATTAAATTTGCCAGAATCCAATTGAATATCTGGGTGGAAAGAGACACTATACAGTAATCACCATTTATTAATAACTGTTTGAAGATACAAAACTAGAGTAGAAGTTGTGGTTACAGCGAGTACAGTTGAACCTCGATTATCCATACAATGTAGCTCAATTATCCAGATTTCTCAATTATCCTGACTTTTTCTCTAGTCCCAATTTTGTCATGAATATTTACTAGTCATGACCAAGATCCATAGCCATATTCTTTTTAAAACTACAGCACTGAAAAGTGCAGTCAAAAGCGAGTTTGCTTTGCTTTCAAAGAGCAAAAGCAGTGTTCCCACAAGAAGTAACTAATGAAGAACATTCAAATGAGTTCTGATTGGCTCAGAGCTGCTTTGTTGCTAAATGAAATTTCCTGCTCTATTGGATCGTTTGGTGTAGTATGCAAAAGGTACCGTCACAAATGTTTATTCACCATCTCATGTCCTTAAAGCGTAAGCAATCTGTTCTTTCGATAAAAGACAAACAGTCCATAATTTTGTAATTAGAGAAAGGAGAAAAAGGAACCAATTTGTCAGCTGAATACATCCACAAAAAAAAAGAAAAGATCATGAAGTTGCCGACAACTTAAAGACCAGCGGACAGTGGAGTTGTAGATCATATTGTTTTCCAAACAATTTGTAAAAGTGTTGTTGTTGCTATCTTAATTTAGTTAGTTTTGTTCTTCATTAATATTCATATTTTCGATTATCCCTCGATAATCCAGACTATTTTGTCTAGTCACAAGGAGTCCCAATAATTGAGGTTCGACTGTACACAAAATCCCCTTACATTTGAAGGCAAATACAGGAAGCATCAATTTTAATCCATCTGTGAAAAGGATACAAGCTAAAAAGTGCCTAATAAATTCATGATCAGATGGTTTCACCAGCTGGAAGAAACAGTCTCGAAAGGCTTCAAACCAAGGTGCTGAGGCTATCAAAGAATAAAAAAAAAGACAATGAGAACTTAATCATGTTCACATACAGAATAGGCCTACTACAAGTAAAGTAAATGACGTGGAGAATACACCACTGTCCTGTTTGGCTGCCTTTACTTGTAGCTACATTAGATACACAGTGATCACAGAATGCCGGGAGGTTTTTATGTGGCTAAATGTAATAGGCCATTTCCGAATTACCTTTAGCCTCTTTCTCAAAGTGAGACTTGGTGCCCATCCTTTCGTGAAAATGTGATTTCATTCAAATGCAAATTAAACTCATTTTCATATGAATGGTTACAAGTGCAACAGGTCTCACTTTGATAGAGAGGCCTGGCAACTCGGAAATGGGCTATTTAGACTAAGTTAAGATAAGTTTACTTGAAACAACTGCTTGCCAGCAAAAAGGTAAACGTAAAGTCTGCATACGAGCCAAGTGGCCTATCAGATAGAGGCTTATCCCAGTTTCTGTAACATGAAGTGACTAGGAATATTTCTTCTCCCCCCTAGATGGGATGCTAGTCCAGTGGTTATCGCCAGCATTATAATATCTGCCGGTACCGATTTACAAGTACACCTGGGTAGAGAGAGGCACTGTGAGACTTGAGTGTCTTGCCAAGAACACAACACAATGTCCCCAGCCAGGGGTCAAACCTGGACCATTATTTTGATCCGGAGTTAAGTGCACTAACCATGAGGCCACTGCACCAGCAGTTAACCCTCCTTATTCAGAGCAGTCTGTGGGTTCTGCATGGAAGCCCAGGAATTGACTGTCGAGGTCAGGCTCAGGGATTGAGAAGGCCACGTGCCATGCACGTATGGCTACGAAATGGTACGCTATGAAAGTACTTACTGGGCCTGTGATGTACCTAGCCACGAAACAGCTAGTAAAATATACACTATTTTGTGGAAAGGATTTTCATTTGTGAAATTTTCAGTGTAATGATAAATAAACACGAGAGAAATCACGAGGCCTTTAAATCGACATTACAAAAGCATTCACTTTTGTCCCCAGACCCCTTGTTCAGACTCTGCTCACAAACAAGGTTCTTGCTCAATCCATGTGCTTTCTGATTTTAATGATAGAATCAGCTGATTTGAATCTGTTTTGTATGCTGTAATCAGCCAAATAAACGTTGAGCCCGCTACAAGGAATTGTACTCCGTAAAAAAACCATGAAGACGAAGCTTCTAAGCCGTCTAGTTCTGAGGAGCTTTACTTGTCACCCTAAATCTAAAACTGAGCATGTCTCAAGGATGTCGATGTCAGTCAAACTCACAGTGAGTATTGTCAAAGTTAAGTTTAATCAGTTCCAGTTCATAATGTATAGTTTAACCTCAATGAAAGTTTATATAATTTGTATTAGGCTAGCTATATTCTGTGACTGTACACAACAAGACTGTGACTGTACACAATCAAGAATTACGTATTGTCTGTCGAAATTTTTTATCTTATATACCCTAATGGCCCATAACTTTCCAATGTCACAGGCTATAGGCTTATTTCCCTGTTTTGACTTCTCAATCCCTGCAGGATATACGTATATCGAGTACAGAAAGACCAAAGCATTCCCGGCAATCACAGAGATCAGGCTTAACAACAAAACCAACAACAACGTTTATTTCAACACGATGGTGATTAAAGCGTTGCCGCTTATGGGGTTGTACATTTAAGACCTAATGAATAAAAATATATTAAAATCGTCTCAATAATATAAAAAATTGTTATCATTTTAGGTTTCACTGCAAGTGCAGGTACTGTGATCTAATGCACATAGACCTTAGTACTTGTAAGAAAATGTCTCTAGATTATTTGCCGTGGTAAAATACATGACGTGGTAGAGTTTAAAATACAGTGTAAAGCTCTGATGTATTTCTAATGCCCACCTGTTGCCTGAGCCTCTGGGGTCAGGGTGCTAGGATCCGTGTTGAGAGGCTGTGTTCTTGACACAACTTCACTCAACAGTTTGTTCACAACATGCTGAGGAGGGTGTGTGGCAGACATTTCAACCAGTCGTATGCGCCAGTTTTTCACAGAGTGGATGACACCAGAAGGGTCTCTGATATGAGCTGTAAAATAAAAAAAATGTACATCGTCAACAATGGCTAAGGTAGTCAACAACAGCAAATAGCATCATGTGCAATTCAATGTTAAAAATAGATTACATCACAACAGACCCGCCACATGACTCAGACAAGAATTACAGGCCGGTTGAAGGCTTTGTATCAGCACATTGTATTCTAAACCAGGCAAAAAAGGAAAGAATGATGGCCAAGATCTTTGATGAGCTTAAATAATGTTACAAAGCTCAGCTCAGCTCAATCCTCTTTATGCCCTTGGGCACGTAAGGCCGATAAAACCTGTTTTAGTATTTTTAGCAAGAAAACACTGCTCAGTTTGTAGGTATATATAAAGTAAAATGGACTAAGGTATCCAGAAAAGAGCCTAAATGTCACACACAGGAGGATCTTGCCAAGCCAAAGTGACAGTCTGACAGATCACAAAACCTTCAGGAATATCGGAAGTCAAGAAATTGCTGAAAAGTGGTGACTAGCAGATCAGAATACTTCACACATAAATGATTACAAAGAACACTATTAATCTTTATTGATCTTTATAATGTACCGAATGGAAGAAAAAAGTGCAGAGGACCAAGATTTTAAGCAAGCCATTTATCAGACCACATAAACCTTTGACTATAACAAGATCTCAACGCCATATAAAACTGTGTTTCATATAAGTATTGGCAGAGTAATAATATGTACTGTGGGTTAAATAATGTTAAATGCAATTAATAAACAATTATTGGATGAGGTTGAGCATGATATCATGAATTATCAAAACCGAGGTGTGTTATCAATATCTGCAGCAGATATTGCATTTATCATGTCAAGTTCACAAGCTATTGTGAATTGATTGAATGCTCTCAACCAATCAGATTTTTCATAGTAAGTCAGATGTATAATAAATGAAGTTAGCGACTACATGTGGGAGCTAGAGTCTTGTCAGTGGTGTTCACAGGCATTTGTTGTTAGGGTTTGCTGTGACATCATTTGTGCACGACGCTATTGCTGAAGATGTAACCTACAGCAAAAAATATGTTTCCCAGTGACCGGATCATCTTACAATCAGCAAAATGTGCACCCACACAAAGGTAATTAGGCGCCATCCTCAGAGTTGTCAAAGAGTGGCTTATTAACAATGAATACACCTAACTAGACACAGAAGAAATGCAATTATAAAATACTTTAGTAAAGATCCAAAAATTTTATAGGTAAAAGGAAACAAACTATAAGTTCAGATGGGAGGCATGCACAAGCTGCACCTCCCCTCACAAAACCTCAGAATTTTGTGGCAGATCCAATCAATACCCACAATTTGATGAAAAGAAATTATCTTGATTATTGCTAGGAACTACAGGCTTGGGTACAGTAGCTCGAAAACTACAGTAACCACGTAGAACTTAAACCGATAACATGTTCTGTCCTGTAAGTTACAGTGAGATAACGATCAATTTCATTTTGATTCATAACGGACTTCTTGCTGTTTAAACGTTAAAATGATAACGATTACACAGCACGCACAAAATACAATCTTACAGATGCACGGTTGAGGAAGCAACAACAAAGAAAAGATAAAGTTATTACTGAATCAGCGTTATAATTTATGTTCTTACGAGCTTAATTGCTTCCGCTTTATTGTACATTACCAACTTGCAAGAATATGTTTAGCATTTTATTTATCTGGCTAATAAATTACTAACCAAGGGGCAAACATCAATCTGATAAGACGTCAGGATACTGTTATCTTAATGTAATTACCTTCACTTGTTAGATGGCAAAACGGCCGCACCATTTCCACAAAACTCAAGTTATTCTTCGCGCAGACTTTTTCGGCATCCTCGCTACACATAACAGCGACCATAGGGCAAAACGCGCTCTGTATAAATTCAAAAGCACTCTGTGTGCACTGAGCCATCGCAGATGAATGGTGTGCTAACGTTTCCAGAAAGGTCCGGGCGTAAAATCAAGAATTTCCTACATTTCGAAGGAGTATAATCCAGGTCGAAACGAGAACTGCGGTAACCTGTCTTCCGTCCGCCATATTGATATTCAATACCACCACTGCGCACGTGCAAGCTTGCGGGCCCATACTGCATTGCGAGGAAAAGAAAATAGGTCTGCAAAGCATGCACAGGAAAAGTTGCGAGACATCGCGTATTACTGAGGAAACTGTGGGATGTGGAGAGAAGGGTTAAGTGCAAATGACAGCGTGTGTGAACAACTCATGTGGAAATAAAAAGTCACAAAAATTACTCTCACCTTCAACAAAGGCTATAAAATCATGTACGTGTAAGTTTGAGATTCGATTTAATTCCTAAACAGGTCTCGTCAAAACACAGCCAAGAGAAATTATTTTTTTGTAACTCATTCAAAGAATTGATATCATCCTAATTCCATCGGAAAAATTCTTCGTAGCTCCCCGTCCCCCTATACTTGATTGGCACTTCTCCCCCTTCTCAGTGCTTCATCCCAATGAATTAAATTTTGATTATGGACCAGAAATGTTGGTTGACCAACCCATGATTTGTTATAGCGCTTAAATAACCTCTAGCTTTCGTTCTCGTAGTCTACGCTGTGAAATAGCCGTCTTTCAGTGTCGAAAGCTGGACATAGCAAAACTCAGTGGCTGTCGAATCATCATGAAAAACAAGGAGTATTTGATACTAAATTTTATTTGAAGAATCAATACTAACCCCTGGTAGACAAGCGCAATGTACTTGTATTATGAAGCTATTGTCATCCCCAGAGTACCGTTTCTTTTGATCAGGTGGTTGGCGAAACCATTAATTTCACCGGGAGAGTGCATGAGTACCTCGGGTATCACACAAACTTTTATTGAAACAAAATGGAAAAAAATCATTGGCGCAGCTATTATAAACTTAGAGGGATTCGGTACAAAGAGTAATAAGAGTAGCAAAGCGAAGGAAGCGAAGGCGAAGACAGCAACATCGTTCCCAGGTTCTCTCAACATGGGAACGAGGTTGCGAGACCAGTCGAAACAGTTTAGAATAAATCAAATCGAGTTATTGGTTAAACCCAGCCTCCTACGCAGACGCTTGGGCACGTCACGCAATCTTCCTGCATGACGAGCCCAAAGAGCATCTGCGTAGGAGGCTGGGTTAAACCGCGAGCCCAAATTAACGCGGCTTATAAGTTCTTTGTTCCCAAATTCGGCGCCGCGACAACACAATTACGGTAAATCCTCGAATTAGCGCCAGAGCGCTTATGACCGGGTTTTTTGAGATATATGCATGTGTCAGATCCTCAAGAGTCTTAGAAGGATCGTCTCTCTCTTGAAGAACTACACAATATAACCCCCTTTGGCCGGTTTGAGCCTGCTGAGCAAGGTTGGTTGGGCTTTAGCCAATGAACCAGCAGATCTTCTCTACCATCCTTTGCGACGGTCAATGCAGAGTGTTTGAATGAGTAAATAATCATTTGCCTACATTTAATGACCATCCTTTATTCAGTCTCAGTATTCGTCCATAAAGCAAGGTTAGGGGAGGAGGCGCTTATTCCAGGGGAGGCGCTTATTTTAAATTTTAGCCAATAGGAGGGCCGCTTATTCGAAGGGGGCGCTTATGTGAAGGAAGACGCTAATTCGAGGATTTATGGTAACCTGCGAACGGAGGCGTATTTCCGGTTGAATTTCCTGCCGGCGGAACTAATTGACAGTGTAATAATCATGCAAATCTTTCTCCCCATCATCACTTCAAATTTCATTTAAGAAAACATCTGATGGTCACTTTTATCAGTGTTTGCTAATTAAGATTTGGTATCAGAGAATCGGCCGGGGCAGCTGGAAAACTTAAAATGAATGATTATACGATTTGAACTTCATCTATGATGTCATTAACATCAGTCCCAGCGCAGTCTGTGCTATGATGGTCCCAGATCCAAAACATTATTATTTACAGGACTAAGATTGTCAGGATGCGAGCATTTTCCGCGTTTTTAATGCACCTTAGGCTCCTTGTGTCAAAACCGTTTACATTTTTTCCGCCGATAAAATAGTGTGAATGACCAAAGATGGATTTGAGCGAGATTCAGCACTTGTACAAATAACATTGTCAATTTTTTTCTTCCTTAATTTTTTGCCTAGCAACTTTGTTTGTATAAAGTATCTTATTTTCTCCGGTTTCACAGAGCATTTTTAGGCTTACTTTTGCTATTAAAAATTTAAAGGCTTTTGACTTGAAATATTTAAACTCTAATTTATACTGATACTTCTAAAAAGAAACTAAAAAAAGTTGGCAAGGCTTACTGGATTAAGTTTTAAGCACGGATAATATTAAAGTGCACATACAATATTTATTTTTTTGGATACATCTGTCATAAAAGTCATAAAAGGTCGTTATTTTGCTCTGAAACAGCAGTTAAAAGGCTATACTTCATTCCATTTAACTGGAAACAGAGGTTTCGCATTGCCTTGAAGACTTTCGTTTCGCTGAGTTACATATTCCCTTTTTGGATATATGCCGTGCACCAAGCTAGTATTTATTAAGGCTTTCAGCCTAAAAAGCGTCTTTGGAAAGCAATATTCATTGTCTGGTAACAGAGATTAGCGGAAATTATCACGTTGCCATAGATACCGCTCTCGCTGCTCACGAAAAGCTCTGTTGGGATTCCATTTTGAGTACCCTCTATCTCTTCTCCAAATTTACATCACTCAAGTTTGAATTCATGAGAAATTCTGTAACCGTTATAAGATAAAGTTGACAATACATTGCCTAAGTTAATACACCAAACTGTGGTCAATAATTAAAATCACCGCGAAAATATAAATTGGAGCACATTGGGAACAACGGAAGCACACAGCTCTTGACGAATTTTCGCTCTGACTAGCTCAGAAGGGCGCCGTTCGCGTTACTTCTCGTTGGTTCGTGCGCTTTCGAACTTCTGTGCGAAGTGATCGGAAAATCTTGACGATAACTTTCTTGCTGAGGCAGAAACACGATTTACAAAAACTGCTTCTCGGTATTCGATTCATTCAGGTTGGAGATTACTTTGGGCGAGCTAGTTGGCAGCTTGATTGCAATAATTAATTATACTTGACATGATATCGCAGGATTAATAAAGAACCTCCTCTATGATGTTTGTTTGGAATTGCAAAGATATAGTTTCCAAGTGACAGCTGCACGTCAAACACAGGTGAAAATTCATGCATATTCTAGCATCTTTCCCTTAGCAGGAAGCCCTTTGTTTTCACGCATAATTTGTTATAAACTGTCCAACGAGGGCTGTAGCCTATTTATTTCTATTGAATTCTGACAAGGCGAGTCGCGCAAAATTCAGCTTCGGTTTTACCACTCTACAGCGAAACAGAACAATACTTCGCCATTGTAAACGTTCCTCAGTTCAAAAATGGTAAGTTGCGTGAAAATTTCCTTGGTAATACGTCTTATTTAAATGCTACATTTTGATGAAAAATTCAGGTTTTTGAATCAGACTAACTTGCTCAGCGCATCTCTGTTCGCTGATGCCTCGATGATGAATGATGTTCATTTTATCAACAAGGTTCGGAAGGGGTAATTTCCCAGCGGTTTTTCTGCGTGAAACTCGTTCGAAATATCACGGTACCGCACATACAAGGTCGGTAAAGAAAAGAAAACTGGCTATTTCATCTTATAATCATAATATTGACACCACTGTTCAGGATTAGATGCATTTCACTACTGTGCGTCTGAAACTACTCCCGCTAAAGCCACAAATATTTAGTTATCGAGAATATATTTTAAAACTTGATATTGTTTTGTCGAAAAAAAAGAAACTCGTAAAGCTCAAAATAGAATTTGCATTTGCGAGATGATGCTAAAATCGAACAAAATGTAAATTCAGGAGAGAAATTACCTTTTTTTAATTGATTCAATTCTAGAATTACACTCAACTCGTTAACATACATACAATATCCTCAGATATTAAACGAATTGAGTTTATGCCACAGAAACCAACCCTTTCTTCTTAAATGAATCTACATGAATGATATATACAGCTCAGTCAGTACCTATTTTATTTCTATTTTAATTGTAAAAGAACTTTATCTCTAAATCGTCTTTTTGATTTTTTCAAGTTGAGCTCGTACAATTGGTTTCACAAGGCTTTCTCCATTCTCAGCATTAACGGATTACAACTTAAACCTGGCTATTTGCTTTAAAAGTACATTGAATCCATACATTAGCTCTAACAAATTAAATCCTTAAGAAAGCAGAGGGAGTCCTTTCAGACACAAATGAGTGTTGAAGTTTTTATCGAAACCTCAACTTGAACGTAAGCCGACACATCCCTGCAACTGTGTTTACAAATTGATTCCAGCCGTGCGGGATGTGTTTTACCAAAATTTTCCACCTTGGCACTCCCTTTTCATTAAGTTAAGATGCAAATAAGAAAAAAAATAGTGAAGCTGCAATGTTTTTTTTGTTATTGTTGGTAAATAATTAATGTTACCACAGTATATCATGTTTCGAGCGGGGCAGTGAATTTCGCCATACTTTTCCTCGTCCTTGATTTTATACTCAAACATATTTTACATTCCTGCTTTCTTTGCGAAACAGGGATTATCTTAAATAGGTGTGCTTAAAAATATCGCTTTATGTAACTTAATAAAACAACTCAACCAGCGAAGATGAAAAATATTGTTAATTCATAAAGTTTGTTCGGCAGAGAAATGTTTACGTGTTAATATTAAACTAGACCCCCGAAAGTTAATGACAAAACGTCGTCCTTCCAGCGTGTTTTCACAAAAAAGAACATACATTTTCGATATACTTGACTGTAGATTCACGGCACAATATAAGTAAAATGAACTAAGAAGCTTAAATGTATTTATTTCATGAATTTCAACAAGCACAAGCAATATCGGTCGACACGAAACTTCTTAAGCTTATGTTACAGTGGAGCTCCAAGTGCCAAAGCTGATATCGTTCAAGAAATAAAAAAAAAAACCGTCGTTGAAAATATTAATATTACGGCACGTAATTTAGTAAAGACTTCGGAAAAAGAAAGGCTCTTTGGAATAAATTAAACGAAAAGTGTCAACTGAAGGCTTAGGAAATAAGAAAACATGCACAACATCTCAAAGGCTAAAAGCACTTCATAAAGTTTTCCATTTACGACGAGATGTGGTTCGTTTATTTGAAAAGGTTATATAAAGTACGTGATATCATGATTAGAGATACAACTCGAATAACGTATTAAATTTTACCTGGCATCATAAAAAGTCTGTATACAACACATGTAAGTATTATTTTTTTATCGCTTTTCATCATATGAAGCTTCCATGGGTTGTCGAAGCTAAATGTTAACGACATGCCAAACGTTTCGAAGTTTGAAGTACAGCCGTAGTTTCCATGCAGCACATATTAAGACCTTCATTTCCGGTTCAAAGCTTACACTTTAAGGTCGAAACAAAGCTCTTATATCGTTCCTAAACAGTGCGAGGGCCAACTAGTTCACAAATTGCGACAAAATAAAAAAGAATTTTCCTTGGTGACCATCTCGTTTGACGAAGAGATTCACTTCTTTCAATAGTATTTCTAAGGTGCGGGATTGCAGAAAAACACCTTGCATCTCATTTGCACCTCATTAAAAAACAAAAGAGCTCATTGAATGATGCCTCGTTCTTTGGAAAACTGAATTAATTTTCCGCAATATCGCACCTCACTCTATTCTATCCTACCGTCACTTCTGAGGATGTATGTTGAAGAATATAGGAAACGTCAATGGAAGTCATTCATCAATGTTCTTTTTAACAACATGCGTTGTTTTGTCGTGTTTATAACCCGGGGGGTGCTCGTCGGAAATTTTGAAAAGAACCCCTAAAAGATGCCAAAAGTCTGTTTTGTGGGCGTGCTTGAGTTTGTTTTCAACCCGCAAGAGATATATACCAATTCTGAGAGCAAATTACAAATGAGTTGAATTTCAAATATCTCCTCTCATATTTATCTCGGCTCATTACCCTAAAAGGTCCTGCAAAAGCTCCCGCTGTGGACCTTTTAAGGTTGAACACCCTAAGTGGTATATCAAAACCACTTTTTTAACCCCTAAAAGGTACGACGTGCACCCCCCCCCGTCCTTTTTAGATTGGAGTCGCTCCTCCCAGGGGGTTATAACCCCAGTGTGTATATTATTTTTGGGAAGGAGTAAGGAGTCATAAACAGAAGAAAACATGTACAAAGAATAACAACTCCCGTTGCCATGGAAACGGTATTTTAGCCTTATACCTGTTGTTAAGAGTTGCCCCGTTTCCTCTAAAAGATTGTAAAAACTGGCCCAAAACGCTTTGCAATGTTAACTTTAATGGTTAAAGTTTCTAATTTTAAAGAAAACAAGTTAAAAAGAATTCTTTCGGCGAAATTCAGGTAAAATTTCGCCTTAAGTTAAAATGGCCGAAGAATAAGAGATTTCACAATTATGTTTTTCTATGAACCGTTTTCTTTTGCTTTCGCATTCCAGGCAAAACGACTGACCGAAACAGAGCGCGAAGGTAAGACAGTAAGACGTGCAAGAAAAGACATCCATTATAATTACTGCTGACGAGCATGCGTATGACGACAAGCAGACGTCACCTCGTGCCGAGGCGCTGTTAAACAACCTCCCAGGCTCTCTCTCGGGAGGCAGAGGGGAGAGAGCCTGGGAACGAGGTTAACTGTCAAACTCGAGCCCAGAGTCGTGATCCAACCGCTGACCGAGCCGGAGGGACTCTGGGCTCGAGATTAAGCCACAGTTGCCATTGGCAGCCTCGTTTTCATGCAGTGCTTTCCCCAATAAGGCAAATCTGTGAGTTAACTATCGGTTTTTGTGAGAATTAAGATTTTATAGAGATTATATTTAAAAACCTTAATAGTTTTGTGGTGTATTGATTGTATTTTCTGATTTTTTTAAAAATATTCTGACATTTCTGAAAGATTGTTCAAATACAAGAAGACAGACAGCTTGAAAAGTAACGTTATTTAGGTGTGATAGTATATTTGTACCTCGCGATTAACACGTGACTGCTACTAAAATAAACATGTCTGCATGCTTAACATGCCAGTGCTTTGGAGATACACAAGGGTCACAAAGAACTCACGAATGAAAAAGAAATGTATTGGCTAAAACAAGGTTAATTCGTTGTTTTCTTAGAAATAGCACAGGCCTTCAAGCTATTTGACAAAAATGGCGATGGACAGATATCTGTGGAGGAGCTCGGCGAAGCTATGAAGCAGGCTGGGCAGGAGATGTCAGTTGAAGATCTTAAAGATATGATAACAGCAGTGGACCGAAACAGTAAGTAAAAAAGGCTTGCAATAGTAAGGCGGCTGGGAGTGGATATTTGCCACGGATAAAATATAACCGTAGTTGTAAATACTGCCAAGGCGAATTTTTTTTCTTTGTTATTATGGTGCAAGGAGAAGCTGTCTCGTAAACTGCTAACATTTCTTCCTCGTTACGGTACAAAACCAATAAGAACCCATCGCATTTATGACTCCAGAGAGCCTGAAAGTGAATAATAAACAATATGGGAGCATGCGCAGTGGTGACAGCGCTCGCATCCCACCAATGCGGCCCGGGTTTGATCCCGGCACGGTTCCCTATATGGGTTGAGTTTGTTGTTGGTTCTCGCCTTACTCTGAGGGTTTTCTCGGGGTAGTCCAGTTTCCCACCCCCTCCCCCCTGCGTAGAAACAAACATAGTAGAGAGCTTAAGCTCCCTAATAAATCCTTTATTGACCAAGCTCGTTCAGTTTTGAAGGCCTTTATTGCCTATTTATGAGCCTCGACTGCATCTCGGTCGATAAACACGCAGCGTTATTACAAACACACGAGTCTTTTACAGGTAAAGACAAACCACTCGTAAAATTCATACGAAACTGCATCCGGGACCCAACTGGCATATTTTCCATATCCTCTCTAGTCACGACATTGATGACGTCATTTCCCGTTTTTTCACTGCTGTGTATGTAAAACGGTCGTTTAACACGCTTGTTTGATGATATGACTTCATTTTTCTCGCGCTAAAAACAATATTTTACAACTGCAGTCGTTCGTAAAATATTGTTTTTGACTCGCCCCACCGTGTAATATCTTTTGTATCTTGACCGCATGTTTGGTCAATAGCCCATATATACTGTATTCTGTAAAGCCAGGAACCGCTCTTGACGGTTAGGCTCCGCCACATTTCCGTAAGCGTCCTGACAAGTTTCTGAGCCTTTCGAAGTATCAGCTTTTTATTCAACATGCACGTTGGCATCGAAAAAAGTTACACTTACCTGAAGATTAAACAAGTAACAGCGCCTTAGAAAATGAATTTTTTCAAACCTTTACAGAAAATGTTTGCTATGATTCTTTTAAATCCCTTTTCTAGAAAATGGGAAAGTGGAATATCCAGAGTTTGAAGACATGATGGCCAGTCAAATCGGCGAACCAATTACCACCGATGACATGAAATACTACTTCAAAAAATTCGACGCCAATGGCGATGGCTTCATCACTAGCGATGAGCTAGCCCTGGTGATGAAAACATTTGGCGGGAAGATCTACTCAAAGAAAGAAATCGATGACATGATAAAAGAAGCTGATATAGATGCTGATGGAAAAGTCAGCTACGAAGGTACGTTATAAAAATTCCTCTCTCGCAACGTGCCTTGGTCTATCAAGCGCTCAAATCCAACAGCCATCTTGTCTTGGGGCTGAACGAAAGGCTCGATCCGAACATGTCTGAGTTATTACTTTCGATCTTCTTTTCATTACAGAGTTTTGCGCGATGGTCAGCAAGTCGAAGGCTTAGGTAGCCACAACAGGACGAGCTTGGCACAGATAACTGAATTTGAAGGATTTGAGGACGACTGATTTTAGAGTAGTATTTCTGTTGATAAACTGATTCAACTATCTCGAATGCTGTATGTAATTTTGGTAAATTGAACGAGCGAAAGCTGGGCATTGAAAAAGACTTACCTCTCGGAGAGGAACTTGTTGTTGTCTACACCAGAAGAGGGATCAAAGCTCAATCGTTTTCGTCATAGCTTTGTAGGGTTAATAATTACTGTCATTCCTACTCGCATACACTACGTATAAACCTTATTTACTTAACTATTATCTATAAAAGCGGCTAAAAGATGTGTAAACACACTGTATAACAAGAAATTATTCATCAGAAAAGATATTCAAATAAAAAAGGTATTTCTCTGTCTAGACTGACTTGGTATTGCTGTATTTGAGAACAAACAGAAATTGAGTGTAGGAAGTAAATGATGGAAAGAGAAGGGGAACTATGTAATAGGACAATGCACACGTGGACAAGAGTAAAGGAAACTTTAAAAGGTCTGAAATCAGTCGGCGACTCGAAGTACCTTAACGATTCGATTACCTCAAGGGAGGGCGCGTATTCGGGACAGGGCGCTTATCATTCTTTTTTGACAAACAACCGAATGTTCAAAACAAAACTTAAAGAAGAGATCATTCGCTTGAACGAATTATGCATTCACATGGCATACTAGATGAAAAACTCAGACGAAGACAACTGTTTTTGCAATGGGGCATTATTAAGAAAAATGAACCTCCGTTGATACGTACTGACGACACTGTGATGTTATAATATTAGAAAAGGGGCGCTTATTAGAATGGGGGATGGCTTATTGGAATAGGGACGCTTATTAGCAAAAACAAATTCAAAGGGGGGGGGGGGGAGGCGCTCATTCGATAATTAAGAAGGGCGCTTATTGGAGGGAGGGTGCTAAATCGAATCATTTTTCTCCGATAATTGGGTCAACGGCATTGGTCAGCTGTGCGTTAGGTGTTCACACACGGAGGGACATGACCCAGGGACATGATGTACGAACACGATGTAGGGACATGTAGGGGGGCCAAAATCACAAATGTACAGACACAACAAAATGCAGTGGGTCCTTGTTGTAGCGAGATGTTTTATGGATTGTGTACCCTGCTCAGACATCATGGTGCAGTGTGATGTTTTTGGAAGCAACACGTCCCTGCGTGTGTTCTAGCGTTCGGGTATTTTTTTGTCTATTAGATTTGCTTGTTTGTTTGTATATTTGGAGGACAGCTTAAAGATTTACGTCGTGTAAGACGGATAGGGCTTAGAAAGAGCTCAGTTAATTACATCAGAGTTAAATATTTATCGAATCAAGCCTTCCTCTATACCTCCCAGTTCCTGTTTGTTTTTCCAGTACATCCTTAGAATATATATAGCCATACGGCCAAAACGAACGTTGACAGAATTACTGATGCCCAAAATTCACGGAAGATGTCAACGAATTTAGATAGAAAATATTGAATTTGTTATTTGGCCCGACGGTTTAATTCTGAACTGGACGCAGGAGTTATCTACTCGCATCTGATTGGTTTAGAAACATCTTTAATCTTGAATCATTATTTATACACGGTAATAAAAATTCATCAGGTACAATAAATTACAATAAAAATGCCTGAAATCCTAAAACGAAATTCTAAAATTCTATAATCTATAATTATATTAACTTACAACAGTATTCCACTTATAAACCTGATTTCCATGAATGCCGTGTCTTTAAAAAGTATGATAGAGAAGGCATTTAAATTGATTTAATGGAGCAGACTCTCTAATATTACAGGGTAAGCTGATCCAAAGAGTTGCGCCACTATAACTAAAGCTATTTTCATGTAGTTAGTTCACGGAAAGGCAAGAACAAGTTTGTTAACCGAGTCCCTCAGAGAATAGCCTACGAAATCAGCCGTCCTTCTTCGCTCCCGTCCCGAGCTACGGTTTCGCGAAACGGGAGCCAAGAAGGACGGGTGTTTTCGCAGGCTACTCAGAGCATAATTTGATTCATGTCGTGTAGAAGTGAGATATTCGGGAACCAGACCGTTTAAAGACTTGAAAACCTTTAGGGCTTTCTGAATTTGACGTTTGAGATTGCAAGTATTTCCAGC
>OZ026606.1:3211422-3291422 GCA_964020085.1 Micromussa lordhowensis | reverse complement strand
ATAGAATAAATAAATAAATAAATAAATAAATAAATAAATAAAATATATATATTGACTGAGCCCGCAGTTGTGAGTCTGAACATGTGCTTATCCCCATGACGACAAGCTCGCGTCACGGTCGTGGCGACCAGTCAGTAACTAGGCAGCTTAAGCAAAGGCGTTTTTGAGCGACGTACGGCAATCGGAAATGAGGCGTTTTCTCTTTTTACCCGCCTTAGCGCTACCACATTTGTAATACTAAATGTCTTTACTCTTATAGAGACGATTTACTTGAAAATTAGAACCCATCCACTGCCCAAAAATGAGAAACGTCCACTCCTGGTTGCCGTACGTCGCTCAAAAACGCTTTTACTTAAGTTCCCTAGTATTTACTTGTTTAGCCCTGTTCTCATGTAGGGCTTTTTCCCTTGCGAGGCAATCAGAGGACAAACAGATGAGGATTAATTTGTTATCGACCCATGGGGACAGCCTAAGCTTTATGCTGTCGATACTGAAGTTTGATGCGAAACTAGACTCGGACAAAGACAATTTTAACAGAACTTTTGGCTGTCACCTTGCAACTAACATTCCTACGCCCAGATTGTCGCTCGCTTCTTTCAAACCACGCTACTTTTAATGGTTTCTAGAAAAATCACTTCAATACGCACGTATCTCGCAACTACCGCCATACCTTATTACGTAGTATTATTTGTGTTTCAGAAATAGAGGACGCCTTCAAGCTATTTGACAAAAATGGCGATGGGTGGATTTCTGTGGGGGAGCTCGGCGAAGCTATGAGGCAAGCTGGGCAGGAGATGTCAGCTGAAGAGCTTAAAGATATGATCAAAGCAGTGGACCGGAATGGTATCACAAACTAGCAAGAGTGTTCTAGTACTGCCTTCTATATAAATCAGTCATTCGCTGAAAGTGGCTCTTCCTACAGAAGAGGCAGGCATACGTTAGGCTCTCATGATCACGTTTTTGAAAACGACGTAACAATTTGCTTGGAACAGCATCTCGTACAACTGGCAAACTACGCGGTCGCAAAATAAAACCATGGAACAGCGCCTTGAAATATTGAATTGTGATCAGCTTAACATAACCTTGAGCTTACTTTGATTCTTTTTCATTCCCTTTCTAGGCAATGGGAAAGTGGAATATCCAGAGTTTGAAGACATGATGGCCAGTCAAATTGGCGATCCAATTATCACCGATGACATGAAATACTACTTCAAAAAATTCGACGCCAATGGCGATGGCTTCATTACAAGCGATGACCTAGCCCTGGTGATGAAAACGTTTGGCGGGAAGAGCTTCTCAAAGAAAGAAATCGATGATATGATAAAAGAAGCTGATATAGATGCTGATGGAAAAGTCAGCTACGAAGGTACGTTATTAAAATTCCTCTCTCGCGACGTACCTTGGTCTATCAAGCGCTCAAATCCAATAGCCATCTTGTCTTGGAGCTGAACGAAAGACTCGATCCGAACATGTTGAAGATGGAGTTGAGCCTGGACAGGAGTTAGAAGTTTGCATCGCCGAATGAGCCACTTACAACATCTCTTTTATTTCTTATTCTGACTTGCGATTTTGAATGTCCAGAACTCTTGAAAAATCAAAGGAAATTTTTTTACCCACTACGTAATTTATTTAAAGACAAATCGACTATTTCCTTTCTCGTGTAGATTACGAGAAACCTGCATGGGTCACTTCTCATCCCCAGATTTCGCGCCGCCGATATCGCTTTTACTCTTTCTTTTTTCGCGTCACACCCGACAGACTAGCGGGGGATTACTCGAAGTCTACTTTCGCGTGGAAAAAAAATCAATTTTTTTCGCGTGAAAGGAAATGGTAGATTTCTACAGGAAGGCTAATCTTTTTGGAAAAATATTGATATAGTACTGAAAGGCAAAAAGTTGAAAAACTCTCCCGTTCTTTTTGTATCACTCATTACTCCGCAGATGAGTGTCTAATAATCAAATTCCCGCCTTCTGGTCTGAGTTATTACTTTCGATCTTCTTATCTTTACAGAGTTTTGCGCGGTGGTCAGCAAGTCGAAGGCTTAGGTAGCCACAACAGGACGAGCTTGGCACAGATCACTGAATTTGAAGGGTTTGAGGACGACTGATTTTAGAGTAGTATTTCTGTTGATAAACTGATTCAACTATCTCGAATGCTGTATGTAATTTTGGTAAATTGAACGAGCGAAAGCTGGGTATTGAAAACGATTTAACTCTCGGAGAGGAACTTGTTGTTGTCTACACCAGAAGGGGGATTTAAGCTCATTCTTTTTCGCCATAGCTTTGTAGAGTTAAAAGTTGCTGTCATATCTCCTGACTGTACACTACGTAAACCTTATTTACTTAGCTATTAATCCATAAAAGCGGCTAAAAGATGTGTAAACACACTGTATAACAAGAAATTGTTCATCAGAAAAGATATTCCAATAAAAAAGGGATTTCACTCTCTAGACTGACTTGGTATTGCTGTATCTGAGAACAAACAGAAATTGAGTGTAGCACTTAAATGGTGGCCGGGGAAAGAGAAGGGGAACTATGCAATAGGACAATGTACAAGTGGGCAAGAGTAAATGAAACTTTAAAAGCTCTGAAATCAGTCGGTGACTCAAAGTACCGTAACGATTCGATTACCTCAAGGGAGGGCGCGTATTCGGGACAGGGCGCTTATTATTCTTTCTTGAGAAACAAAATACCGAATGTTCAAAACAAAACGTGAAGAAGAGATCATTCGTCTGAAGGAATTATGCATTCACCTGGCATACTTGTTATGTGGCATTATCAAGAAAGATGAACCTCCGTTGATACGTACTCTGATGGCACTGTAATGTTACAATATTGGAATAGGGGCGCTTATTAGCAAAAACACATGAAAAGGGGACGCTCATTCAAAGTTCAAAAGGGAGCGCTTATCGGAAGGAGGGTGTGAAATCGAATCATTACGGTGCTCAATTTTTCTCCGATATTTGGGTCAACGGCATTGGTCAGCTGTGCGTTAGGTGTTCACACACGGAGGGGCATGTGGCAAGGGCAAAATCACAAATGTACAGACACAACAAAATGCAGTAGGTCCTTGTTGTAGCGAGATGTTTCATGGATTGTGTAACCTGCTCAGACATCATGGTGCAGTGTCATGTTCTTGGAAGCAACACGTCCCTGCGTGTGTTCTAGCGTTCGGGTATTTAGTTGTCTATTTGCTTGTTTGTTTTTATGTTTGGAGGACAGTTAAAGATTTACGTCGTGTAAGCCGGATAGGGCTTAGAAAGAGCTCAGCACGTCGGGGTTACATCATAGCTTGCACATGCGCCGAACCGTGAAACTATCCCTTAAAATATGTAGATGAAATATGTAGACTCGGGTGACTTACTGCGCCTTTCAATAACATGCGGACTCTAAAATCCAAAGCTCAACTGACAAATGTTCTTTTCGCTACCGTCAATCAAATGTTCGGCGGCTCCTCCCAGCTTCTCACTATGTTGTCTGAACTGTGCTCAACGATTTGATTTGATTACCGCGCGCTCGGCAGTAGTCGGAAGCTGGGAGGAGCCGCCGAATATTTTATTGACGGTAACGAAAAACGCATTTGTCGGTTGAGCTTTGAATTTTAGAGTCCGCATATTTTTGAAAGGCGCAGTAACATTCGAGTGTTACGACAGCCAACCACAACGAGCCACACTTAAGCTTGTTGAAAATAAACATTTTTAGCCTGCGAGCAGGCTCACTTGTTGTTGTAGGCCCACGGGAAAACGCGAAAGGGCGACGGAGGGCGAAGAGAATGGGGCGAGGAAAAGTGCGCCTGCACGCGAGCTTTTGAGTTTTGAATTCCGCCCCTCGCGAGGTGTCAGGTCGGCATTTCAAATGTGTCAGTTATCTATCCAATAGGAGCGAAGCAAAATGTAAGCAAACATAATAGCGCATTGCACGTGGAGACTTAAAACTAAAAAAAAATAAAACTCTTGCCGAAACCGGTCGGCATCACAGCGAAAACATGCCTTCCTTCAAGTAGCCAATTCACAGCTATTTTCTGCTCTTGCTTTAGTTCAAAACTCAAGTCAGAATTGACCGAAAGCTTGAGAAACGCTGCTTGAACATAGTCTACGGACGCCATCTTGTATTGTGATATGCAGTATTACACAATCTATTGCCCCGGTAACCCGTCATTTTTAACCAATCGGATCGCTGCGTTCGTCAGCGAGCGCGGGGAATTCAAAACTCAAAAGGTCGCGTGCAGGCTCACTTTTCGTCGCCCCATTCTCCCCGCCCTCCGACGCCCTTTCGCGTTTTCCCGTGGGCCTTCAACAACAAGTGAGCCTGCTTGCAGGCTAAAACATTTTTTGTGCGTGTCTTGTACACACTCCTCGGGTTGGGAGGGGGAGGGAATCTGAAAGTAGCTCTTCGACAGAAAGCTTGTTACACTTTGCAGGCATAGTTTACGCTCTATCGCATTTTTGAAAACGACGTAACAATTTTCATTGGAACAGCATCTGGTGCAACTGGCAAACTGCGCGGTCGCAAAATAAAACCATGGAACAGCGCCTTGAAAGATTGATTTGAGACCAGCTTAACATAACCTTGAGTTTAATATGATTCTTTTTCATTCCTTTTCTAGGCAATGGGAAAGTGGAATATCCAGAGTTTGAAGACATGATGGCCAGTCAAATTGGCGAACCAACTACTGGTGATGACATGAAATACCACTTCAAAACATTAGACGCCAATGGCGATGACTTCGTCACTAGCGATGAGCTGGAGCTGGTGATGAAAACGTTTGGCGGGAAGATCTACTCATGACATGATAAAAAAGGCTGATGTAAATGCCGATGGCAAAGTCAGCTACGATGGTACAACCGTGATACTACTGACAGGGCTTGGGTCGAGCTTCAACCTCACTTTCAGGGCCTCTCTTTTAATTCACGGCCAGTCCTCTCTCGCAACCTTTTACTCCCAAATACGGAAGACCCCTAAGATGAGGTGAAGCCTGGGAAACATTTAAAAACCGACACTGATTAGCCAGGTACATCTCTTCCGATCTCCATTGTTTCTCATTGCTTTGTCGGACTTTCGCCGAAGAGATTGTGCAACGCAAGGAAATGTCATTAGTGGCAATCTGTTATCTTGTTGATTTTGGTTAAGAATTAATCTACGGCCTAAAGCTCGTGAAAAATCAAAGAAAATCTTTGTCTTTGGACATGTGTGGGCCTGGAAGGCAAAAGGTTTTGGAAACCCCTATCACTCGCCACTCAGCAGTAAAATGTTAATCAAGTATAAGTTCTCGCCTTTTAGTAGGTGCCATTAATTTCGATCTTCTCATCTTTACAGAGTTTTGCGCCATGGTGATCCCGATGTAGAAAGCTATGTGAGCTTAAGTAGCCACAACACGACGGGTTTGACACAGATCACTGAACTTGAAGGGTTTGAGGACCATTGATTTCAGAGCAGCATTTCTGTTGATAAACTGATTCAACAATCTTGAACGCTATACGTCAGTTTGGTAAATTGGCCTAACTATTTGCAAAGAGTTAGCTCTCTCATGAGAGAAACCTTGCGGTTTTCTACATCAGAATGGGAGTGATTATAGGTCATTATTTTTCGTCATAACTTCGTCCGGTAGAGTTCAAAATTTCTGTCATTCCTACTGACCGTGTGCGAGTTTAATTATCAATCTAAAAAATGGCTAAAAGATGTGCAAACTCGTTGTTTTTGATACCAATGCATTGTTCACCAGCAGAGATATTCTAATAAAAAAGCATTTCACTGTCTAGACTGGCTTTGAGAGCAGTTGTACTAAATGTGTAAGTGCAAGGAGTGAAGGGAGGAGGGGGTGGGGGAATTTGCTTTTGGATCATTCGTCAGCTCTAAAGTTTGGTCCTCACACGTGGAGGGACATGATACATGGACTTGTAGCAGGGGCACAATGGCCAGTGTACAGCAGGGCCGTGTTTCAGCAAGGTGTTCCATTGTGACACAATAGGATGTGAAGTCGCTGCTACATATTCTTCCATCATGTTCCTTCGGGGATTTGTTTGTTTGCGAACCTGATATAGCTTCAACAGCTGTTGGTTTTCGTTCTTTTTGTGATTTTGCCACAAATGCGTATCAAAATCCTCGACGTCATTACTGTCTTCAGATTGTAATCTCACCTTTATAAATAAAGCTTGTTATCACGGGCTGAAATCTCAAACTTTGAAATGCACTGTTCCCATTCTACGCTGTGATTGGCTTTCATTGTCTAAACGGCCACGTTATCCGAGGTGAAAAATGTAATGCGCCAGCGGGTATTTTCAGTGGCTGTAAAGTTCTACGACGAGGTGGGAAGGTTTGTCAACTAGTTGAAGCAACACAAGATTTCAGTGACGGAGACAATGAAGCGATTCAAGAAGCCAGCTTGTATCTTCATTGCTGCGTTACTCTTTATTAGTACAGAACACTGTAACGCGTCAGTGCTGAAACATTTAGATGAAGACTACAAAAGAGAAGTGGAATTGAAAACGCCAGCCATTTCTGGAGGAAAAGTTGTGAGTCGATACTCTCGCTTGTATTTTTGTTTTTGTTTTTCTTTTCCAATGTCTTTTATTTTGGTTGTAAATTTCAAAAGGTTGAACTTCAATAAGCCGTTTCGTCAAATTCTGATGACATATATGTTATTTGCCGTCCTTGGTCGGTCCGTATTGGGAAAGACTGTGCCCGAGGTCTTGAGTACGGCCCGAGGCCGCAAACCGAGGGCCGTACTCAAGACCAAGGGCACAGTTTTTCCCAATACGAACCGACCAAGGACGGCAAATAACGTGTTTATTTTTTTCTTCGGGACTGCTTTAAAAGCAACTTTTGTGTTTAATTTTTTATTAAAGAAATTCAGCTCAAATCTGGCGTACGCGCGCGCATTCACGGAAAATAAAAAACGTCTTTTTGTTGCCGACTCTCGTTATCGGAATCCATAATTGTTTGACTCTGTCCGAAAAGTTTACATTTTACATTGTTTACAACACTTTTACGCTGTTACAAAAAGCTTGAAACATTTTTCAGTTGGAAATTTCGGAGCGGTCCGTAACTCGGGGTCCGGATGGGAAAATACGGACCGCTGGAGCGCGGGCAATTAGCCAATAAGATTGAAGGATTCAGGATTCTGGACCGCTGAAAAGATGGAGAAAAAAATAATAGGGGATACCATATCACTGAGCTGTTAAAGTGTACTAGTATGTATATCTGTAATGGAACTAGCGTGGGGTCCATATTGGAGACATATCGGTCGGGTTTCTTTTTATTAATCATTACTTTTTTGGCAAGACTTTGGTTTCAGGTCGCTTTTGTGAAGGTCGTACTGAAATTGTGCACATAATACTAAAGAAAAAAGATTTCTACTTAAGGCGGGGGTCCACCTGAAAGCCGTATTTTGGCTTGGTATTATGTTCTTAATGCAAATATCTCGTTTACGTTTCAAGCAATCAAGAATCTGTTCACTCATTACACACATCTATGTTTTGCGCCGTTTTTTAGTGGTGATTTTTAGGTTTATTTGGAGACAGATAGTTTTTCTCAAAGGATTAGTAAAATTTATGGAAATAGGAAATTTTGAAGATTTGGTGTTGTTTTAAAATTAGAGTTTGAAGTTAAAAATTGATAGATACACACCAAACAGTTGCCTAACAACCCGAGTGCCATTGTGGGGTCGGGCAACTGTCTGGTGGTGTTCCATAACCTTTTCCCCCCCTTTCAATCTCTCTTTAAACTTCCTCAAATTTCACTTTAATTCAGGTAAACCCCCACCTTAACAGCACATATTTTCTTTCGTCCAATATTCTGAAAAAGCAATTCATCGATACTAGTTCGTGAGCGGTCCATCTTAGCGGTCAGTATTGCAAAATTCGGACCGCTCAAGGAACCAATCAGAATTCTCCTTTTCGTCTTGGATCAGTTTACCATGCAATAAGAGAAATGATATCTCCGACTTCAACTATTTTGTGATCGATCGGCCAGATGTTTCATGAAACTAGATATTTTTTTCGACAAGAATGCACGGGTACTTATCATTCCATATTGTTTGGGTTGTAACTTATTCATAGAAAACTACATTTGCTCGAAGTAGCACGTGGAAACCGCCGATAAATAGAAAGTTTGTGGAGGTAAAAGTTAACTACCACAGGCAAACTTGACCTAAATTTGTCCAGAAAGTGTTTCTAAGGACTGATACAATTCTCAATATATTTTCAATGTAAACAAAGCCTCTCTTGGCCAATTGTTTTTTATATACATCACTGATAAGAGCGCATCGGTTGATCTTATCATTATGGTAATGCTTTTGATAAAACAATGGCATAGAACAATTTGCAATGATAAGGTCATCTGATATAGAAATAGACCGATTTCGATATATTAAAATTCAGCCTAAAACAATAGACCTCAGTACGAGGCTCTGGGAAATAACTACAGAGTTTGTGGGGTTTATTCCCCAGAGCCTCGTGCTGAGGTCTATTGTGTTAGGCTGAATTTTGATATATCGAAATTGGCCTATTAAAAAAGTTAAAATTCGAAAAGTTTTCTTTAAATCGATCACTACCAGCATCCCAGATATATCATTCTCTCGTTCATTCTTCGACGTTTTTATTCTCAATATCGCCTCGGGCAACTCTTACGCTTCTTTCGTGCTCTCCAAACTTCCCACGTGCTCCATAACTCGATAGTGCACGCTAAAGCATGAACCAATCGTTAATTGAAACAACCATTTGAATAACCAAACGGTATGAATAAGGGCTTTGTGTAGTTACTAGCTAGTCAGTTTTCTGTGCGTGACGTTTAGTAAAGTAATAAATGTATTGTAACCTAGTATGCTTTACGTTATCTATGAGCCTTAAAAATTAGTTAATGTATGGGGCAGATCTAGTGCGGGGGGGGGGGGGGGGGAGGGGTCGGTCAAGCCCTACAAATTAACACGAGACATTATAGCATGCTGATTTGGCCTCAGAATGCCGAAAATCTCGTTTCCGCGGACCTCAATTTTAAAACTTTCCCAGGGGAGAACGAGGTTGCCCTAAGCCCTACCCCATGGCCAGTCGGTATCTCGAACCCCCCTTGTATAAAATCCTGTATCCGCGCCAGCTAAGGAAAGAAAAAGCAAAAAATAGTCAAGCATTATGCAAGTGGGTTCAAAGTGAGCATAGTTTGTCAAGTATAGCAAAATCAAAAACAAAAACATTTCCCTTGTTCTCCTCTAGCACGCGTTTTAGTTTAAGTTGAATTTGTCTGGGATTAGTGATCGCGTTTTACGACGCGGTATGGAATCCTAACCGGCAACTCCTTCTTTTTCAGTTTTTACCACGAGGACAGCGCGTGACGGACGCTCAGCTTCGTGGTATGATGCCTAAGAACGGCCCGTTCCAGGCTCTCGGTCGGTGCTGACGATCAAAACAGCAGGCGGCCTAAGAAAATTAGCAGGGTCTCCCGCACGATTCTTCCATCGTCCTGACTGAGAGAGCCTAGAACAGGCTGGTCTAGGAAGTATTAAGTTAACTCTTCCGTATGCAATTGATGTCGGAATAATTAAGCGCGAATTTGTAATTTCTTTTTCCTCCACGCGAGGACGAGATGGGCTGATCAACTAATCTCAGGAGCTGAGCGAGAGTTCAATATCTTTTTTATCATATCCCATCGCAGTTTTCACACGATCGCTCGCGAGCTGTTTATTTTTAATTATTTTTTTTCTACGTTAAAAAAAGATTGAAAATCCTATTGACGAATCTCGTCTAGCCTACATGTATGGTTTATCGACCGAGCGTAAGGTCAAGATGGCTGGATACTGGGAAAGTTCTTCTTGATATTTCCCATGTTTGTGCTTAGTTCCTGTGCGGCTTTCTCCTAGGCCTTCACAGTCAATTGATTTCGGTGACGTAACCGAGACCCGGACCACGTGACCCGAAACGATTGACCGCAGCGAAATATTGAGGCCTAGGAACTAGGGGGCTGCGTCCATAAACATGCAACATCCAGTGAACCCATCTTGAAGCAAATACAAGTTGCTAACAGTTACGCGAAGCGCGCGAAAGCGTATGGGACCGAGGCACCCTTGGCTTTGGTTTAACTTCTGATTGGACGACACAATTGCGCGAAGCCAACTGCCAACTGCGAATCGTATAGCAATGCAAAGCCACTTGAAACACTTAAACAGCAAGAAACTAGTGAGACGGATGACGGAAGCTGAACAAACATCTTATTACACACTTTATGCAGTGACTCGCTGAGCATTTTTATTCGTCATGCCAAAATACAGCAAGATTCGAAATATACGACACTCCGCGTACAAAAAGACTAAAATATCATTAAGGTTATACCTGTTTTAACTTGCTAGAAATACAAGAAGCCTTCCAAAAGTTTGACCAAAATGGTGATGGGCATATAACAGTGGAAGAACTCGAAGACGCCATGAAGAAATCTGGAGAGGAGTCAGCTGATCATGCTAGAGATATGATCAAAGATGTCGACCGCAATGGTAACATTTATTTTTCTACATACGAGCCAATCAGGCCAGAGCTTATCCCGGTTTCTAAAGAACATATGTCCCCTGCCAG
Organism: Micromussa lordhowensis; assembly: GCA_964020085.1. Classification (NCBI taxonomy): domain Eukaryota; kingdom Metazoa; phylum Cnidaria; class Anthozoa; order Scleractinia; family Lobophylliidae; genus Micromussa; species Micromussa lordhowensis. The sequence continues at coordinate 3,280,867 of OZ026606.1, read as the reverse complement.
GATTCGAACCCGGACCGCTCGATCCGGAGACGAGCGCACAAATCATGAGGCCACCACACCCCCACACAATGGTAACATGCTATCTCCTATTAATATCTATTTATAAAATAATTGAGCCACTACGCGCGCTCTCATTGGTCGCCGGATTGGTGTGTTCAGATGAGAGTATGATGTAAACACGGTTGTGACGTTTTAGGTGCGCGCGTAGTTTTGAGAATTATTTTATAAAAGCAACAACAACAACACTTTTTCCATGTTTATATGGCCTCATCTAAACACTCGGAGGGTTGGGAGAATTCTTGAAAGTTATGCAAACCCGAGACGGAGTCGAGGGTTTGCATAACTGTCTCGAAATCTCCCAACCCTTCTCGTGTTTAGATGAGGCTATATATGTAAACACGGAAAAAGTGCTATATTGCTTAAATAACTTGAAATACTGTAGAAGATGGTACGGATTTGGACCGTCTCCACCAGCTCAGTCTCTACAACTGCATGCCACTGATCAGGGTGGGGAAGGGCATTGCAGGCCACTGAAGCTCTATTTTTCTAGTGGAGTGGGAGTGAGGGAGGAATTGGTCCAGTCAGAGATGGCCTTTATTTTGTGGGGTGGCGGAGAGAACTAAGTTTGGTGGCACGATTGTAAAGGGTACAGCTGTTAGGAAGGTCGATGGAGGTGTGATACAGTAGTTTCATAGCAGACCCTCGAAGTTTGAGCTTTGTTTTTACTTAGTTCTTTAATCTACCGTTGAAACAATCACTACCAAACATCAGATAATCCCCTTGAGTTCTCTTCACATCTATTTTAATAAATAGTTGGTGATCTCTGGAGACATATATTCTTGGACAAAGGAAAGAAAATAATTGGCAAATGAAGATAGGGAGGAAAATGTTAAATCGGATTCAGTAGTGTCGTTATAAAGTCACTTTTTCTCATTTGCAACACTGACTGATGATAATTTCCAGGGAATGGAATGGTAGAATATGCTGAATTTGAAGACTACATGGCCAGTCAAATTGGTGATCCAATCAGTGACGAAGACACATTTGAGACCACCGCTGATGGCTTCATCACTGGTAATGAACTGGCCCGTGAAACGACGATGTTTGGTGACCAGAGCTACTCAAAGAAAGAAATCCATGACATGATCGCAGAGGCTGATGCGAATTCTGATCGAAAAGTCAGTGATGAAGGTATGACCATGTCTTGGGGTTTGGCCCAAGATTTACCTCAATTACTCTCGTCCTTCGTCTGAGAGCATATCTTATGTGATCTTTCATATACATGCGTAGCTACCTTTGTTCCTCAAATGGGTAACGATGGTAGAGATTCGCTTGGATGTGAATTTGGCTTCGATTTGCTAAACTTTTTATTCCGTGAATGAAGTATTTCTTGCACTTGTCTGTTGACCCCGCAGCTTTACTCAAGTGTTATCTAGAGCTGTGGTTTTGCACCACAGCTCGCAATTAAGTTCGCAAGTTTGAACCCTTCTGTCTGAAATTCTTCCAAACTAAGTAGAAGGAGAATAACAAAGTAACAATTTATCATGATAAAGAATATCGTTTTGAAAGAAATACATTGTAATATCCGGAAGAAGATGGAATTTTCAGGCATCAAATCATCACGGCAAGCAGTACAGCACCGGTGAATTTTTCCTTGGGAGTTAACACCATCATCCATCCTCGCCAGGGCTGATACTAACAGAGAATCTACTGGTTGCCTGTAGCATGATCTTAATTAAAGTTCCCATGTTATGTTGCAGAGTTTGCTCAGATGGTCAAGAAGAAAGGAGTGTGAAGTCAGTCATGAAACCACTACAGCGAAGAATGCGTTTGGCGTATTTTGGCATTAGCTAACTATAGTCAAGAGAGGATGAGCGCAACCTCTTTGGAGGGAGGGGGGAACTCCCATGTAAAAAGAGAAACAACGGGGGTGCTCGTCTTACTTTTTAGGGGTAAAAACGTTCAGCCTCAAAAGCTCTACTGCCGGGAGCTTTTGCGACACCTTTTAGGGTGTTGAGCTGAAAAAATATGCAGGAGATATTTAACAATCAGCTGAGTCTCAATCAGTGTCAGTAATGTGTTGTTATAGAAATCCAAGTCACAACCACAAAACAGGATCTTAGTACCTCTTAGGGTTCTTTTGAACTTCCCGACAACCCCACCCCCATCATTTTTATATGGGAGTCACCCCCCCCCCCCGGACATCCTCTTGTGCTAGAGTACAAAAGGTGCTTGCCTCAACAGTTGGGCGAATTGAAATACGATACAGAAGCTGTAGTAATCAATACACGTATTCTATTAAAAAATACCACTGGTCATCCAGATGTTATGCTTTGTCCTTGAGGTGTGAAGAACAGCCATGATTGGTTTGCTTCTGAATATGTAAGTTGATAGAGCACGTTGTTACATTCCGTAGAACTTCCATTCTACATCTTTTACATGAGTGCAATCAGAATTAGTTTCTTCTTCAAGTCGAAGTACTGTAACAACTATCATCCTACCTGTCTGTGCCTACATGGACAATGAATATTTTATTGCGATGCGTTCTTGGCCAAGGCACCTCAGTTACTCTTCACAGGGCCTCTCGAATCCATTCAGGAGTGTCAATGACTACCAGCCATCTCTAATGACCCACTTGTAAAACCAAGACAGAAGTCTGAGGAAATTAGCTTGCACAACCCAGCATCACTCATTGATTTTCAATTCAGATTCATTTGACAGAAAACTATAGCAACTATTTCTGTACCTGTCGTTCCTTCAAGAAATCTGATGCCAACAGACAACCAAACAAATGAAGGCATGGGGGTGGAAGTAAATCCATTGGCATAGAAACAGGGAGGTTAAGGACGACAGCAACAATTGCGACAAAGCATCCTCCCAGATTTATTTTATCTGGCATTTGTTTTCTCCTTTCAAGTTATTGTTTAGCATGAATCGATGAGCTACATGTACATCCATGTGCACATGTAACAATACAGCTGAGCCCCATCACTCTGCCTGTTTCTTGTAGTCCTCATTTTGATAATAAGAAGTTTATCTTTCACTTCTCTTCTCCTTTGAATTCTTTTTTCCTGAATCACTGTCACTATCACTGCTTTTTGATGATTTCCGACGTTTATGTTTATGTTTCTTTTTCTCCTTCTTTTTATGTGCCTTAGATTTTCTGTGCCGTTTTCTCTTTTCTTTATGACTGGAGTCCTCACTGCTTCCATCTGAATCACTTTCGCTTGTTGTGGACTCATCAAGTAACGCCTTGAGTTGTTCTATTCTGAAAGATCAAGATTTCCAACTGAGCTTGTGATTCTGTTCCTTGCTCAGTGGCGTGACATTAGCATGACATTAGCGTGACAGTGACATGACATTATGTATCACATGCCAATGACTTGACAGCAAGGGCACGCTTCGTTTGGCCCTGTAACCTGTGTGATGAACTCTTGATTCATTTAAACTGAAATTTTGTGACTACTTTCTGTCAAAGAAAGCTCTTCACAACTGGAATGTGCCCTTATATCAGCTCTAACCTCTGTATGTTTTTTCACACATGTATTCAATTCAAATTTTTCTTGCCATTATTTTAACAGCTCAAGGACAAAGCCCCATTACACTGTAGAACCTGCTTGTCTTTGTGAAAAACTTTTGGTGCTGCATGTCAACCTACCTGTACTTCAAACAGTCAATTATTGATTAAACTATACCAATATCTTTTTTAAATATTCTCAACGTTGCAGAGTTTAGTTCTATGTGTTTAAAAGTCAGGCAAGACGTTTTCAGTCACCAAACACCAAACAATGAAAGAAGAACTCGTGGGAGCCACGCTTTTAAGTTTGTAGCTCCTAGAGCAAAGAAAGATATTTTTTCACTTTTTTTCTTCCCACGAACAATCAATGAATGGAACTCTCTTCCCATGGATATTGTGAATACAATGACAGTCCATAAATAGTTTTCAATCAATATTAGTTAATAGTTATTAATATTCCATTGTATTAGTTTTATTCAGATTTTTTTAAATATCCCATTGTATTACTTCTATTCAGATTTTTACAGTTGGTGTGATATCTTTTTACCGACTTAACTAAGTGTAGACGTAGATATTAATAGTAATCCTACCTGCTTTCCCTTTCTGCTCTCTTTTTGTCTTGAATGAACTCATGCATGGGGTCTTCATGAGCCTAAAACAAGAAATTTGTACATGTATGTACATGTAGTTGTGGCCCACAGACAAATACATTTTTTATTTACATGTATGGCTGATTTGTTTGCTGCATAGTGCATTATTTTTCCTCATATACCAAGAAAAATGCAAAACAGACTCCCAAACAGAAGGGAAATGACAATGAAAAGCACAGCCAAAGAACTGTAAGAACATTTCTACAGTCAGGGTGAGAGCAATCCAAAGCCAGGTATTGATTAACAGAAACTCAAATATGAATGGAGTGACAAATTACGTGTGTTTTTTAAGGTGATTCCCGGGTAAAAGAACCCGCCATAGATTTCTGATGAAACTTGGTATGGTGTCATTACAGTACAAGGAGATGTTAAAAACGTAATAAAAAGAGGGGGTCACCGTGCTTGTTTTCATGCCACGATGCTGACAAATATGGTTATTTTGGTGACTTTTGGTTATCTCAGTGCGCAACAAATAAGCTCGATTAGTTTTCAATGCGGCGTGTTATATCACACAGAATTCGACTGTCTTTGATTGCTTATTCATCTACGTCCCAGAAGAAATGGCTTCAAATACCCTGCATTATTAACTGATATTTTTATCCTTTAAAGGAAACATAATTTGGACTTGCTCTAATGGGCCTGTTACGTCTCTATCTGTAGCATTTATTTCATTTGCCAAAAAAGTAGCCATAGATTTCTGCCAAATTTTTTCTCAGTTATTGCGGATATTGTTCTCATTGAATTTATAAAATAAAAAGTGGGGGTCACCATGCTCGTTTAAGAGGAAATTAGCTTATATCTCGCTATCGAGCTTAGTTTGAAGGAAATCTCTTATGTTTTGTACGCGCGCGCTCATGTGCGCACGCTGATGACGTAAAATTCGTGCGCAGTAGGAATGCGCAATGCAAAACTCGTGAATCACCTTAATGTATTCTACTTAAGCATGCTGTATAATCAAGTACAAAATTAACTGGCAGTGAATTAGACAGCTAACGATCATAGACAGCTAACACTAGACAGCATTAGACAGTCAACGATCGTAAATCAAGCCTTAAAATGTTCATTAAAGGAGTGCAAAATGTGTGGTAATGTTCAAATGTAATAAAAAGGATGAAAAAGAACTACTTTTGAAGCTAAAATGGCCCAGAGTACTCAACTATTGCATTTCAGTATAAATCTATTAGCAATTCTATCACAAATACCATTCTCTTATTGGCTATGCTCCTCATGATCAATATCTGTTCTACTGTAGATAATGAATAACCGACATGTAACAATGTGTAGTTGTTAACAAAATGACGGCCCCCATAACCATTTTGGGTTTTTGAAGTGTGTGTACATGTATCTGTCCTGTTGTTTAAATAATGAACCTTTTGTGCAGATTTAGTGTATCTAGGTGAAGATTGTTCTAATCAGCCACTTTCAGACTCACAAGTTCTGAAGATAATTATGCTTATTACATGTATAAATTATCTGCCCATAAAGGAAAAACGTTATTGTCGTCATCACTCACATTTGCACTAGGTAACTTTATTAGTCAAGATTTGAATTTTACAGCAATGAGTTTGGGTAAGGATTTTGTAAATGAGGGTTTAGAAATTGAGTATTGAACTTTGTCACAAGTATTACACACCTAATAATGATGATAAATATATTGTTATTATTAGAACCTCACCATTCGGAACTTTTCAATATCTCTGTTGCCACTGATAAACATGGGACACTCTCTGTCACCTGTCCTGTGACCATAGGATTTGCAGCGCCAACCTGAAAGGATCACTTGCATAATAAACAAATCACTCTGAGACCATGTAAAATGAATAATTGAAAGCTGACACTAACACTAAAGTCATAAGCTACATGTAAAGACTCATAAATCTCACTAGCTGGAACAAACATTTATGCACAACAAATCATCAATCACCCAGTCCCTGCAAGCAGAGCCTTTTCTTACATGTAAAAAAAGATAAAGCAAAAAGAGGCTCTGCTTGCAGGGTGATCATCAACTGAAGTTACTCTGGGGAATATGTTAACACGCCTTATGGCAAATCTGTCACACTTCAGCTCAAGCGGTTCCCTGCAGTCCCTTGTTGCCTTCTTGAATCAGATTCTTTAATCTCAAAATTTTTATTTTGCACTACAAAAACATACATAATTCTGGAAAAAACAGACGGGCATGTTGCAAATTGCTGGTACACAGTGGTAGGGTATTGAAAATTGTCTTGCATTTCATTTATCAGGGGGAAGAAGGAATACATTGTACTCCAACTGTCCTACCACTGATACTGATGAACTTCTGTACCTGGCATCTCCAAACTCATGGACTAGACCATACTTCTTAACAGTTACTAAACTCACATTTCATAACTTTAACTTCCTTTCCAAGAGGCATCCACAGTCCTTTAGAAGGGGCATGAGCAAGAAATTCCCTTGCATCTTTGTTTTCTGGCAAATCAGGAATACAATCCTCTGGGAGCTCGTCTTTCTCCTGGATTATAAGCAGAAACCAAAGCAATCATTTCATATGAATTCCATTCTAGACAGCAAAAAGTCACCATCCCAGGTCAGATCAGAACTACACACATTTATAAATTCTGAAAAACACACTTGCAGTATGTGCAAGTTATAGTCATAGCCATAGCAATTTTTCTTGGACAACTCTGTCCAAGGGGGAAAGGTGCATGAGGTTATCCCTGTGTAAAGCACCAACCCATGAGACAAGGCCAGACCACAACACCAGGAACTACGTGCCCTACTCTTTTTGATAAGTGTATGGGTTCTTTAACGTCCCCTGCTAACCATGTAACATTGAAGATGCAGGAGACGGGGCCTACGGTTTATAGTCCTTATCCGAGAAGACCTGAACATCTAACCATTTGCAGATGAATTTACAAAGGCAGTTATAGACTAGGTGCAAGCTCAGGAAATATGTCAACTAGAAAACCAAACTGATTTTGGAATCACTAGTAGGTATTTCCAAACAAACATACATGTAGAATACTCTTGAGAGGTGTCAATCAAAAATCTGTGAAAACTACTGATCTTGGGCTTTAGGGTGTCCACAAACTAAACATTTAGTTGTTAACATTATTTGTCAATCAGCAATTAAATGTTATTTACAAGTTATAAAAATTGTGTGAGTTAGAAGAGTTGCCAACAACTAAACACTAAATTTTTAGTTGTCAACAGTGAGGCAGTTTTCCACACTCTATTGTTTCCAATCAGAGGACAAATGTCGATATGGGCGGAGTTATTGCGTGAAAACTGACCAGTGATTTACACCATGTGACGTAAAGTAGCCCAAAAAATCATGCGAAAATTAATGGGTGGGTTATAAAATATCTATATGGGTTTATCAAATATCTTCTCTACAGCTGTCAACAACTATCAGGCATTTTTCTTACCGCATGAAAACCACCATTTCGAAAATGCACTGTGTATTTTAGCATGCAAAGTGAACTTTGGCCAGACTAAGTCATTGACAACTAATTCTTCAATGTACAAAATGCTGGCATTGGACAGGTTGGTTATTGATAGCATTGATTGGTTGTTGATAGCATTTAGTTGGCAACAACAAATAGTACTGCTCAAGAACTAATTACAGTGTAGGCCAAGTAGCATAGGGTCCTGATTGACACCGTTCCCAGGCTGCCAAGCATATACATTGTGTACATGGGATACATCTGCAGGTACCGGAAAGCTTTGTATTTTGGGTCACTTGGGATTAGTCTTTATTTGGAGTTGTTTTGTTTCCTGTCTTTTATTTCTTTTGTTTTACGTAAGCTTACGTAATCTGTGCTCCGGTACCTGCAGAAAGATCCTGTACATGTAAGTCACTGTGTATTTTTTCCAGTGAAGCGACATTACCATTGCATCATTTCAGCAAAGAGGGCCAAGCATTAAGAAAGGAGAGAGAGAGGAAAACTGTTTTGTTCTGTCCTTCCAACATGAGTCACTTGGCTCAAAGAACTGTGCAAGGTTTTGAACAACTTAATACACCTAAGTTTATGTCGCTACGCCATCTATGCACGATTTCAAAGATATTCGCCACTGACCTTTATAATCCCAGGAGGTGGCTTCTCGTAGCTGCAAAGATAAGTAAATTCCTGAGTAAAACTTTGCACAGGCCCTGCACATTGTCAGTTCCAAACTGTAAGTCTGGCATGCAGAACTTTCAGAGCACTAAACAGAAACGAGTTTAAGAAAATCTGTCCTTACAATGTTTCATAGTGTTTAGCCAGTTCTATGTCATCACTTTCACTACGTTTTCTTTTTCTTTTCTCTTCTTTTGTTTTAATTTTCTCACTCTTCGTCTTGCGCTCTCTTCTCTTGTCCGACATGTTGTTGTCTACGAAGGTATACCGCTGACCAACTAGCTCGTCACAGACTGTAAGTGCCATTTGAATTGTGGGATTGTTATTGGCCAAGATGGCGGCCTCCTTGCGACTTGGTTTCCGACGATTTGTTGTTAGAAATAATCTCCGTTCAGTGGCAGCTCTTCATTCTTCCGTACAAATTTATTCTGCTCCTGACAAAGTGACACATACTGGCCAGGTAAGTAAATCAGTGGAATATAAAACAATGAGTAATACATATTTCTAAGAAATTAAAACGATCGTTCTCCTTTTGTGTTGATTAATATCGTATCGCTTGTTTAATATTATATTGTCATGAACTTGTAGCAATGGGATTCAAACGATTACAGACTTGCTCGTTTTACCGACAGGCAAAAGGAGGTAAGCTGAAGTCTTCCAGTAATGGTGTAACAATTGTTACTATTTTATTTCACTTCACCGGTCATCGAACAATTTTGTTATCGAAAATCACCATTATAAACCTCAGCAAACATGTCTATATGCATGAACTATACGTCATGTGACAATCACTGCCTTTTAAATTTACTCCGCTAAATAGTTATGAACTAATCAGACTTGAAAGTAACACGGTACATACATGTAATCTTAATATAAAAGAGCATAATCACTATTGATGCTGGTTTTGGACTTCTATACAGTGTAACCCCGCTATAACGAACCCCGCTATAGCGAAGACCCCGTTATAACGAACAACATTTGAAAGCCCGGCAGAATTACAGTAAAATATGTGGAAACAAACTCCATTATAACGAACCCCGCTATAACGAAATCCCTACTATAACGAATTGATTTTGACGGTCCCAACGCACAATTTACCCTGCTATAACGAATATTTTGTCCTGTCGCTCTCAGTAAGTAAAAACGACATGATACAAATGGCTGATAAGCCAAACATGACTCCTATTGGTCAAGATAGGGAAACTTTGACCTTCAAAGCTTTGCTTTATTTAAATGTAGCTGTTAACGCGCAAGTTTGTAGACTGTTTTGCGTGGTGTATATCCCATTGTTCAGCTTGGTTCAGCTTCGTTACCCCGCTATAACAAATATTTTTGTAGTTAACCAGATAATTCGTCTTCGCTATAGCGAAGACCCCGCAATAACGAACAATTTTTTTCCGTGACACTTCGTTATAGCGGGGTTCCACTGTAGTAGGCAATATACTGACTCGGTCACGGGGCCATGCTGGTAATGCTGCACTTAAAAAGTCTGCAAACCAGTCCTACCAAGACTTGGTTCATGTTAATTTGAAAGACATGTTTCCCATCCTAACAAATTGAGAGTTCCCCGAGAATCACTTTGGCAACAATAATTTGAGCAAAATGAAAGTTTGAAAGGATATACATTTCCTGCTGATCAGGGAGCACTATATGTGTTAACCAGAAATAACTCTTGAGCGAGATGTGGACATGCATTTAATAGACTGATCATGTTTGTGTACTTTTAGGTGAATGAAAAGTTTGCGATTGACCTAATTGATGAAGAACCACCTAAGGAAATCCATGGACGCCATGTATGGTGTGATGGAGGTCAGGACTTTTAACTTTCCAGTCCATAAAAAAGCTTCCTCGAAATTTAGCCCTAATGACTTGATCTGCTCACTCTTCTACGGGGACTTCTCTTTTGCTGTTATCTATTAAATGATGTAACAGTAAGGAAAGAGAACAGCAAAGCTCTCTTTTTTTTCTTTGCAACCCACCCATCAGACATCCTTGCCTTCAGTTCCAGTAAATTGGTGTTTTGCTTTTTTTTTCTTTGCAACCCACCCATCAGACATCCTTGCCTTCAGTTCCAGTAAATTGGTGTTTTGCTTTTTGTTTCCTTTGTAGAGGAAAGACTCAATTCAGTTTTCTTTTACACAAAAACTACTCAAAGGATTTCTTTATTATTATTTTTCTAAAGTAAGGAAAGAAAGATTATTATTTTTCTAATGTAAGGAAAGAAAGATTACGGTCATCAGCTTAACTTTTATATTTTGTATTTTAGGGGGAGGGGCCCTTGGACACCCAAAGGTCTACATTAACTTGGTAAGGATTGTTGTGGGAACCATTTACATGTTGACTTGAAAACTGATTAATTTGTATGCAACACAAATTTTGTGCTGCGTTAGACTTAACAGCTGTGAAGGGTGTTACTGCAATAAAAATGCACTGCTGTAACAGAAATTTAAGAAACCCTTACTGTGCCTTACTGTGCCTTACTGTGCCAATAACATGTGGACTCTAAAATTCAAAGCTCAACAGAGAAAATTAATGCATTTTTTGCTACCGCCAATCAAATGTTCAGCAGCTCCTCCCAGCTTCCAACTATGTTGCCTGAACTGTGCTCAACCTGAGCCGCCGATTGACAGATTGACAGTAGCAAAAAATGCGTTTGTCAGTTGAGCTTTGAATTTTAGAGTCCGCATGTTATTGAAAGGCGTAGTAGGACTACATGCCATCTTGGAGTGCCTGTATGTAGAAATTCAGTGGCTGATGGTAAAGTTAATTCAGGGTGCTACATCATTGTATGATTTGGAAGTTACAGTAGTGTTTATTATTAATAGTCATTTGGACAAGGATCTGAATTCATTTAACACCTTCCTGTCATTTGGTTGGTGTAACTGCATAATCATAACATGTCTTTTAATTTACATTTAAAAATGTAGATTCAATGCCCCTCAAGACAGACATGTAACTTTAATAGAGTCATACGTCCCTGTAGTGTCTTGTATTCTTGGTTGTCACTTAAAAGTATCTGCAAACATTCAAAAAATGAGTATCAACAAACAAGAGACATGTAAATCTCCACATCTCTCAAGCAAGGAAAATAACCATTCACCAGAGCTCTCAGTTCACTGAGGCTAATTTGTTAAATAAATATATTTCTTGTTACTAAGCTTCCCGTTTTTCTGTTCTTTTTTTTTCTTGAATGCATTGTCCTGAAGGACCAAGATGGACCTCATGCATGTGGTTATTGTGGATTAAGATTTGTCATGGCTGCAGATCATCACTAAAGAATGGACCAGTTTGTTTGATGTTATTGTGAAATTAAATGGAACATTCACAAATAAAAATGTACATATCTTTCCCAAGATGTCTTGATTTCTTACATGAATATTAAATGTCTTTCCTTTAGTCAGGTAACACATATTTTCCAAAAAATAAAACGTTTACAGGGGGAAGAATTGAATTGGTTTGAGGGTATCAACAATACTACTTAACCCTCTTTTCTGACATTAGTCTTTTGTAGGCAGCATATTGTCATAACATCCAAGTCAGTGTAAAAGTCTTGAAATAAGTAAATAAATAGTTATCAAAAAGCTATTTTTGCTTTTGTTTCTTTGTAGTAATGTTTTTTTTTTTATCTTTGGGAATATGATTGGAGAGGTATTTGCCAAGTGATTTGTAAATACTTCTCCAAGGCAGAGAAACCAATCCTGTTTACATCATGGAAGCCATGTTCATGGCATTAGTTACCATTTCCAAACAACGAAATTTATCTTCTTTGGGAAATCCCCGAGACTTTTTTCTCATGCAAAAAATGGCTATTGTTTGGAAATGCCAACTAAGCCAACCATCATGAAAACACTACACTGAAGACAGAAAATCGCATCATTGACTTACTGATCATCATGCACTGATAACTTGCTTATTTGTGGCCCAAACTTTCATCTCACTACCATGAGGAGTTACTGGATAACAGGCAGTCCAAGATCACAGAACAGCAGGCGAAAAGTTGCTAGACTAAGCATTAGAATTCTGTGTTATTTTGAACTCCAGAATGAGAAATACACTGTATTTATTTGAGTGCTCTAAAATAAACATTTAAATTATTATCTGTGGTATTGTGACACAACCACCTCGTGCTGTGTGAAAAGGATTTTTGTGCATCTATATTGCATTGCTCATTTTAAAAGGCATTTTAAGGTTACTCCAAACCTTCATGGGTGTAGTATGTGCACTATTTCCAAGGAATCCTCCACAAACTATATATCAATAGAAAGGTTATGAAATGTAGAATCCCATAATTGAATAAAATCCTGCATTCTGATTGGTTTACGAAGTGAGGTATTTAGCGTGGAATTGCGAGTTGAAAACGAGGCTAAATAACAATTTTTTTTTTATTATTATTAATACACATAACCCTATATACAATACAATGCAACAAATTACAATTTTAACAATTGCTGAATTAATACATTTATAAGCTTACAGTGAATAGTGAATTTAATAATAACAGTGACTTAACCAGTGCTTAATAGAGGAGCGTCAATACAAGTAAATTTTAAATTAATAAATAGTTATAAATCTTACTACCATGTTAATAATTACATTCCACTATTACAATCTTTGTATTCTAAAGTTATTACACATGCACAAAGATAAAATTAGAAATAATAACATTTGACATAATAATAGTAATAATAATACATGTTTATTATATAGGTTTAATTATCCATTTTTTATTAAAATATTCTTTTTTTGTAATTTTACTTTCTATTTCATACTTAATTTTAATTTTGGCTTTAAACCCCTCAATTTTAGGAGGGGTTTGACTTCTTCTGCAGTCCCACAAGAACAATTTTCCAATAATTATGAAGTAATTTAATAGATAAAGTAAAGGGCATTTTTCCGACAATACCCCAAATAAAACATCTTTTAGAGAGGTGGATTTGTTGTTTTGATAGTAGGTGCCAGTATGATGCAAAATCTGTCCAGAATTGTCTAGTGTGGGAACAGTTATAAAAAAAAATGATTTGAGGTTTCTGGCTCAGTTTTATAAAACTTACACAAATCGTTGTTTCTGTAACCAATTTTACATAATTTGGTATTTGTATAAAAAATAGAGTTAATAACTTTATATTGGAAGGCTTTTACATAAGATTCAAGTGCAACACAATGTGGTAATAAGAAGATTTGATTGATTTGATCGATTGTAAAATCAAAATCCCTCTGCAATTTGATGGTGATATTGGGATGTTGAGCCTTTCTGGAAACAAGTAGAGAATAGTAATCTTTTGATCTTTTCTGTCTAATATCGAAAGTGTTATTTTTAAATGTAAAGGAGGGAGATAGAGTTGATAATGGTACATCCGCGTACCTCAGCTGTGAGGGAATAGAGTGTCTGAGACCAGCCCACTGAAGAAAATTGGTTTTGTTTATCTTGTTCGAGAGATGAGTGAAGGCAATTATTCCATGAGCCCGAGTTGGATATGAAGTGACAAAACCAGCAACGAGCGCGTAGCGCGAGTTGGTTATAATCACTTCATATCCAACAAGGGCGAATGGAATAGTTGTTTTTAGTAAATTCTCAAACCGGGTTTTGCCGCCAATTTTCTTTTCGGCCATTATAGAGGGCTGAAGTTGAAAACTTTGTGCGGAAAATTTTTACTATTTTCCATATGACGTAAAACTCCGACTATTGGCTCATAGTCGAAGTTTTTTAGCCAATCAAAAAGCTAGAAATGCAATATTGACTAAGTGATATTGTTTCGCATCTACGCAACAACTGTCCTTAAATTGTAATACAACAATGTCTTTTTCTACAATTTTATTCAATTATGCGATTCAAGGAAAATTCATTACCTGACTCGCACTCATTACCTGACTCGCACTCATCGCTTCGCAATTCGTGCGATATCGGTTTTCGTGTGCAATTTAATGCGAAACTGCCTCGTCAGGTAATGAATTTTCCTATAGAATTCAATAAAATTATGTTCTGTTTTGGCTATTGCTTTCCTAAGGTAGCATGAAATCTTGGAGCTAAGTTTTGTGTCCAGTAAAATTAACTGTATTTGATATAGGATAAAGGTTGCTGAGGAGTCCGTGCCTTTTGGGGATTATGACACCTTGGCCGTTTATTAATTTTTATTAAAAGATCTCTTTTTCTCAATAACTCCCATGCGTTTAATTATTTATTTTCATTTTTTTTAAAAAAATGATGAACTTTAATTGTTGGTTAAAAAAAATTTGACAAAAGTAGCCCTGGGAAAGTTTGGAGTAACCAAACCCTTGGAAAATCAAAGTTACAACATGTTACAAATGTAGAAGACCAGCAGCTGGTGAGCCAAGTGAAACATCAGACCATTGCTTATCTCTGATTTCAGTACCATGAAGTGAGTAGGAGTATTTCTACTCCCCAATGATGAGACGCTAGTCCAATCGCAGGGTTACCCCCTCAGCATTATTTCGCCAGTACCCATTTATACATCTGAGCAGAGAAAAGCACTATTAGAGTAATTCTTGCCCAAGAGCACAACACAATGTCCCCAAGGCCACTGCACCTGCCTGCGACTGATTTACTGTACCAAATATGTTTATGTGGTGGAAATTGAAATTTTATTCTCAAACAATGTTCTTCTAGCTTACATGTACTTTAGCCAACTAAAACCAAAGAAAAGCAACAAAAATATTAAATGATGTTATGTTACAATACACAATAATGCCTTGGCTTTTCACATGTCACAGAGTTGTCTGGAAAATTTTACTTGCTATTTATTATTTTAATTTCACCTAATGCATGTAAGTGAGATAAGATACATGTTAACTTGGCAACAGAAAATGCTTACAATCCTCTCACATTATAAATTGTAGAAATAATGTCAAACATTTTACAAGCGAACAAGAAATATGACAAGTTATGGGTACAAAACTAAGATTTATTGATGATCCCCACCTTCTCCTACATCTGCTCTGAAATATTGCAACAATCTTTCTGAAATTTCAGGCAGAATGATTCACAACTCAGCCATGCAAATTTGCTACCTGCAAAAAACCTGCATTATGCAACAAGCATTGAAAACATCACGCTCAAATGTCTTGGTACAGTGGATGATGCCATGCCCTTTCAAATCTTCAGAGTTGACATATCTCTAGCCCAATTAGAGACTTAGGAGGGGCAGATTAGGAGGGGGTGCACCACTAAGATATAACGTAACTGACTGGTGAGGTAAACAAATTTTAAAAGCCACATGCTATCTCGGGGGGGGGGGGGGAGGTGCACACCCCCTGCACCTTCCCCTAGATCCATCCCTGTTACATGTACAGGCATGCTATAGAGACAAATACTGTACACAAAGATTCCACTGTTTTCTGACGGATTGCAGGGTAAAACATTAACAACTTTTTTCCCCTGTGTGATATATAGAACAGTGAACATAAACTTTTTATTATCAAATGTCTTGTACAACAGTTTCTTCTATTCTACATGTATTTTCTTTTTAAACGGGAAGATCTCTTTTTTAATTCTTTGATCAAGCCATGCTTGTAAATATGTAACTTACACTTGAAAAATATCTTAAGAGGTTTAAAATTATCATAAAATTAGTTAATACTTTTTAAATGTTTCAAATGTGTCTAGACACTTAAAAAATTCTTGGCAAGGTGTGGAGAGCGAGAATGTTTGTTTATAAAATGTTTCTGCTGCACAGTCTTGAACTGGTGTAAGAGTTCCTTGAAGTTTATATTCTGTACATGTTCACGCAAAGGAAAGTCACCTTGATTATTACTGCAAAATAAAATAGAAACCATCAGAAAAACTAATTATCTTCACAGCCATCATCGTCGTCATCATCATCATTCGATAAAAAATACAGTTTATGTGTGTATGTATGTATGTATCATCATCATCATCATCATCGCTGTTATCAGTACTATTATCTAGTTGATGTACAGTATGAAGCACAGGATAAGGGTTTCTTTTGCGGTGTGAGTCCAACAGTAACCTGCTAAAATGCAGAATGCAACATTATCAAATTCCCAAAGTTTAGCACCTGATAAAATAGAGATGGGATAGAAGCAACAGAGCTAGTTATCCATCCAGATTAACTTGTAGTAATGTCATACTAAATACACATGTACAGTATGTGCATGTCAATCAAAATTGCCATAAAGTTCTTTTGATGATTTTAAGTAACCACACTCAGAGAGGTCTTATTGATTTAAGCTCAGGACCTTCACCTAACCTTCTTGAGAAAAATATACTCTAAAGATGATACTTTCCAGTCCAAACTGCGCACCCTCGAGAGGGTGTTTCATGTAAGACATCACAAAATGTAACATTTTGCAACTACTTACATGAAGAAAGCTCAAAGTTTCATGTCAACTTCCATTATGGATGCATTTACTTTTACAATGTAATTATGCTTTGTTCTTTTTATATCACTTGATGAAACAACTTTGCAGTTGTAAAAATCAATGAAGCTGTTGTGGTTTGTAACAAATAACTTAATGATTCACATTCCATTGAGTGAGACACAAACATTAGGGTGCTGAGACTGCGCAGTATGGACTGGAAATCATCTTTAAGCATCCTGTCACATGATTTCTTACCTGATGTCAGAAGAAAGTACTCTTCCATTTGGTACGCAGTCCAATCTGTTTCTTAAAGTTGTAAATGCATCGCTTTGTGGAAGAAGCATTAACAAACCGTATAACGATTTCAGAAGGAAATGGTTGTGTTGTGTGTCTAACAGTTGAAGACGTAAGACTATAATGAAAAAAAAAAACGAGTTTCATTAGAAATAAAACTTGCTAACACCTCCAGTAAAAGGTAATTAAAAATTTTATTGAACATACCTACAGTATTAACTTCAATAGGCCAGTTTACAGTTGTGTGATTACAGTACTGTAGTTACCGGCCCAATGAATGCAAGTAAGGCTTGAGATGACCTTGCTTTGATACAAACCTCTTTGCTTTGTTAGTATAAGAACAACTTGATTCACACAACAAAAACAGAGAGGTCTTAATCAATACAAGGTCACCTGCAGCTTTACTGTCATTCAAAGGCCTGGGGCCCATTTCTCAAAAGCCCCGGAAACTTTTCAGGCCTGCAAAGCCATTTTTAAACAATCTGTATCTAAAAACAGAGTGGTGTACATGACTGAAACTCACTGTATGAAACGAACTTCTATTCATATTCAGAATGGGAGAATAAAACAGCTCTGTATTCAGAAGTTTTGAGATTTTTTTAACAGCTTTCCGGAAAACGTTTCACGACCTTAGAGAAACAGGCCCCCGGTCACTGAACAGACAACAGTAAACTGGTCTATTAAGAGAGAGAAAATGATATTATTGTTGGTTTTATATTTTTTATGGCTGCTACTCACATGTAAATATAGGAGACTCTATGAGCTGAACCAGTTTATCAATCTGTATAAGAAATTCAACATTGACTTCTAGATGTCCACTGATAAATACCAAGTCAAGGAATATCCATTAAAATGTGTAGCATGCAGGAACATTAACAGATTAATGTCCCTGAGAGCATACAGAATTATGTACAGTGGAACCCGGTAAATCCAGTCACCAATGGGCCACAAAAGTCTGGCTGTTTTAAAGGGGTGGCTGTATAAAAGGGGTTGGAACTTGAATAAGAAAATTATTGACTGACTGAGCTTTTGTTTGGACCAGAATAAAGTGGCTGTAATAACAAGGTGGACATATTAACGGGGTAGCCGTAAGGTACATGTAGGGTTCCACTGTGCCTAGAATGTTGTCATTTTATTCCTTCTCACAATGAAACAAATTTGAAAAACTGACTTTCTTTGCACACTGCCATGGGATGCTAGTGCATTTATACCCAATCAAGGCTGTTGTCTAAGGAAAATTCATGGAGACCAAAGGTTCCTCTCCATGAAATCTTGGGCGCCCAGCACTTCTATGAAAAAGTATCATTTCCCAGTTGCCCAAAGGTAAAAGTTACAGGTAGTCGCCTTTGGCACCTGGGTGCTTCCAGAGCACAGCCCTGCCATTTTACTATTGGAGAGGTTCAAAGGTCTCCTGCCTCAGAACAAACCAACAGGGCCCTGGCCTGTCTTCAAACCCACACTGCTTGGAGTGAGAACAAGAGACTACTAGCCAGGACACAGTGATGTACGCCACACATCACTGTAGTTCGAAAACCAAGATACATATCAGATTGTTACATACCTAGACTTTCACTCAACAAAACAAGCACTGTGATTGGTTGATTCTTTGTCACGTGCCCCTGATCAAATTCAAATGTATCATGGGATACAATTAGCCAGTTGGTGCCCATGCGCTGTCTTTGCTTGTTTGTTTTTACCATATGATTGTTTAAGGGAAAGCACTTAATGTACAGTCTCTCGGGAAACTAGTTAGTGTTATTTTCCCTCGAGTCCTGATGTTTCAGGACTCTCGGGAAAACAAAACTAATTGTTTCCCTTGGGACCGTACATTAAGTGTATATCACCCCTCAGCATTGTACTGTAAAATGCATTCTCATCATGTACAAATTAACTGTGGATTTCAATGTGGTTATTTTCAAGGATACAAGATCATAAGCAGTTCACATGCGTGTTGGTAGTTCTGTGTCAGTAAACACAGGGACACTGTTGCTACAGGATTGTGACACCAAGACTGGTATAAACAGCAGAACAACGAACAACTCTCCTATTAAAAGAAAACAAACAAACATCTATAAATCACAATACGTAGCAAAGTCAAAGGAATTCTTGTTTAGCAATAAACACTTTCAAAAGAAACGCAGTGAAAATGTGCACAAACGAGCAAGAGAAAAACGAACAAATGAACTGCTATTTTCTTACTGCTGTTGCAAGCTCCCTTAGTTGGTCCCTGAGGTCAAACAACTCACTGGATGTGAGTAAAATCATGTTCAAATATCGCACCATAAGTGAGGCAAACTGAAAATCCTCTTCTTGAAGAAGAATTTCCGACATTGCTCTGTAAATATCCTCTGCATTTAACAGAAGACAGAGTTGCCTGGAAAAAAGAAAACAGCTTTGTATTAATTGTGTTTCAATATAAACAGAGAAATAATCATCTATTAATAATAAAAGATACAAAGAACAAATTACTAGTCATGTCAAGTACTTGTCATTTCATTCCATAGCAAACATGTCACACCAAAATAAGTGTCATGTCAAGTAATGTTCAGCAAATGTTATGTCAAATATTTGCTTATTAA
Source organism: Micromussa lordhowensis (assembly GCA_964020085.1). Lineage (NCBI taxonomy): Eukaryota > Metazoa > Cnidaria > Anthozoa > Scleractinia > Lobophylliidae > Micromussa > Micromussa lordhowensis. Next base: position 3,261,396 of record OZ026606.1, on the reverse strand, counting down.
TGTTACGTGCGTAAGGTATGTTATTCAAAGAACAATAAGTACATGCATATACATGTCATATGCACGCCATGCCATGTCAAGGACATATCACATCATGCCATGCATGCCATGTCATGTCATATGCATGTCAGGTTAGTTAATGCAGTGTCAAGTGGATTCATGTATCATATCATTCAGATAAGTTATTTTGTGTCATGTCAATTTACGTCACATCACTTAGTACGATGTCACGTGCATGTAAGATCATGTCATGTTAAGAAGCGGGTACATTAATTTCATATTAAGGTGACTTGCATATGTTTCAAGAATTTTTCTACTCTTCATCTTTGATGAATCATTGGTACATGTACCACTCCTTTTCAGTCAATGCTATAATAATAGTATCAAACAAAATGCCAAATTATGGTTGCCATGGTAACTTGTTCTGTTCAAGAAATAATCTTAACTTGTTTAAGCATTTCTTTCATGCCATCATTGTAGTCAGCTGTATGTGTAAGCTGAAGAACAGTGCTAGTATATATCGATCCATCAAATAAGAAGAGCTAAAAAATACTGGAGATCATTGTGAGCCACCTCAAGTAATGTGATGTCATGTTAAGGACACGTCATATTTTGTATTGTATACTACTGTCATGAAATGTTTACTACTGTATGTATGTTACATGTCATTTCACTACATTTCTTGTTATGTCAAGTACTTGTCGTGCTATTTAATTTGATATCATCTCAAGCCATTTTAAGTCAAGTAATGTCGTATCGAAGTGGGGGCGCGGTGGCCTCATGGTTAGTACGCTCGACTCCGGGAAAGACACTTCACTCTCACAGTGCCTCTCTCCACCCAGGTGCATAAATGGGTACCGGCGAATTTGATGCTGGGAGTACAATGTAACCCTGCGATGGACTAGCATCCCATCCAGGGGGGAGTAGAAATACTCCTAGTCGCTTTATGCTACTGAAACCGGGATAAGCTCCGGCCTGATGAGCCATTAGGCTCGTATGCAGACTTTACTTTTTTACGTAATGTCATATCGTGTCATTTTATGTAGTATCAAGAACATGTCACATCCTGTCAAGAAATGTCATGTCTAGTGCATGTCATGTCATTTCATGCCATGTAATTGTTGAGAAGGAGATTATGATATGCTACTATGTTAGTAGCCCTCCAGGTTGGGGGTTGGGCATGGGGCTAGTCACCTCACCCTGTAAAACAAATCTAATTATGGAAACTGGAATCTCAATGTACAGTATACAGGCTACAGTGGGTGTAATACAACAACATGCCAGACTTAAGATGATGCCTTTATGAATGGACCACCACTCACATCCATCGCTCTCACATGGGGGTACCAGAAGGCAAAAGGAATCGGGGTTGACCTCGCGAGACTTGGAGAAGGACAGTGGAAATGGAGCTAAGGGCGAACAGATTAAGAACTTGGGCAGAGGCAGCATCAGCTGCAGAGGACAGGACAGCAGCCTGGAGACAGAGAGTATACAGCCCAATTCTCCACCTGGAGAATGGTTAAATAATGACTATGTTAGTACGGTAACATGTATGTCGAGGCATGTCATTCATTTCATGTCATGTCAAACCTCATGTCCTGTTATGTCATGTTACCTCAAAATGGCATTACAGTCACATTACCTCAAAATGAATGACCCTCTCTCCTCTAACAGCTTTCTGTCTGTTCTAAACAGGGACATCACATTGTTCATGAACTTATGAAAGTATTTGTTTAGTTGCCTGTGGGGTGCAGATGCCTGCTCTGAGGAGGCTGGTGAGCTTGACTCCGACATACTCTGTGAGGGACTGTTCCTAGGTGGCCCAGCCGGTGAGGCGGAGATCTCTGCAAGTGCCTCAAGGACAAGAAGGACCACCTGTAAACAAAAATATAAAAAACACAGTTAAACTTCGATTTGACTCCCAATTGAGTACACACTATACATCATAAAATTAATGTCACTTAATAAGTTCCAACTATCATTTTTACTGGTCAGGAGTAAATTTAAATAAATTGTTGTCTTATAATACGCTTAGTACATGTACATGTAGCAGAACATCAGTGACTACAAACATTTTTTGACTAACATTCTTACAGGGTATTCTGACAGACTAAGTTTAGTCTCCTAAGATGTTACTGTATCCAAGATTGTCTGATTGCCTCTGTCAGATAAAACTGGTCCTGACAGTATCTGACAACAAACTTGTAAGTGGTTGTTCATAAACTGCATACATGTACTTAAGCCAAAGATTTATAGTTCACTGAGGTTCAATAATTCGAAAAAACATGTAGGATACATGTAGGTACAAGCCTAAGTTTCTCATACATGTAGCTCAGCAGCCTTGTTACAAGAAATTAACATTCATGTCAAGTAAATTGCAAGCAAATACTACATGCAGGTCATGTCTTACCTCATCTGAGGGATCAGACAATGTCTTTAAGAGTTCTGGAAAAAGCTGCTCAATTTGACCAAATATCTGCAACAAAATTATGTACTATTTATTACAAATGTGTGCATTAAAGAACGCAGCCTACATGTACATGTAAGTTTACATCATATACTGATTTGAGTCCCTCAAACCAAAAATCTCTAATTGCTGTTCAGAAAACTAGAGATTACTTTTTAAACATCCCTGAGTTTCTTGATACCCAGTTCAGACATCACAGTCATAAATTATATCTTACTGTGTGACTTCAGCACAACAGCTGTACAGTAATTAAAATTACCGTAACTCAAAAATTGACTCAAACTCAACTTACCAAACACACAAGTGCTTTGTGAGCTGGCATGGCTCAACACAAGTAACATAACATTACTACTACAATGTTGTACTAGTCAAGAGTAACTGTATACAGAAAGCTACATAACTTTAACTCTGGCAAGTAGTGAAGGTTACAAACTTAATTCATAAATGGTCAGAGTTTTGTGAGATAACAGTTATAATAGCTACATGTAGATGTCTGAACAGGTCTATAAAACTGATGTTAAGACTGCAGCCAGCGACACACCTTATTGGGTGTTTTCATATGAAGGAGTAAAACCCATCTCAAGACAGCTATTCTTGTTTGTATTGACTTGTGTGATAACTGGCAAGTGAGTGTGTTCACCACTGGGCCAAGATCCAGCTGTGCTAGAGGTTCAACAAGATCATTATCACAATCCATGGAAATGGAATCACTGTCAACATCTTTATCATCATCTTCTGTGATCAATCGCATCAAGCTTTGATTGACCGTCTTGGCGACTTCTTTGATATATAGCTACTGTCAAGGACACTCTCTTACTGTACTGATACTATTACAATCTTTCCCGTAAAACTGTCAACACCAGAGAAAATGTCTGGAATGTTTATTGTTTTGTGACCAATCAGATGCGAGATGAAACTGCAAAAGACAACCACCAAACCGCAGCATATATTAGTCAAGACTTGACACAAAACAACAAGCTGGCTTTTACTTCCACGACAAAATTTTACCGTTTTCAAATACTGAAATTGTTCTTTTTCTATAATACCTTATGTATCAGCAAATAACAGATATGAACGATACATTTAATACAGAAAGTGCTGATTTTTACTTCGATCATCAAAATGTAAATTCTTTTTGTTCGCGCCATCATTACGTCAACAGCTTGTGCTAGTTCTGTGTTTCTATAGAGTAATAGAAACACGGTTTTGAACCAATCAGCACGCGTATTTGCTTTGGGTTATTTTCTAAAGTCTCGTAATCTACATGACTTGTTTGAATTTGTATTAAAACGTTTTGAGGAAAAATTAAATAAAAGTAGTCTTAAGGATGATTTTGATTATGATAAAGTTAACTAAAATTGTTCCAGAAGCAGGTGACAACTGTAGGCCAACTTTTTTTTATAGAATCCTTCAAGACTTGTGTTGTGACGGTCTTTGGATATCTGATCTCTGAACCATGAAGCTACATGTAGATGCATCGTCTTTTCACCTCTTCTCACTTGGTGATTGGAAATGAGATCAAACATGGTCTTATTTGTTTGATATATTACTCCTTGAACTTATCGAGACCACAGTCATAAAAGGATATTTTGCCTGTCTTGTTCATAGGCCATGCAAGGCAATATTGCTTTTAAAATTCCTGCATTGAAAGGCAGCATTGTCCGTCCTGAAAGTGTGATAAACTCTCTCAACCACGTGATTGCGGTAAACTGAATCACCTCATCTGGAAAGACAATGAAAAAATTAAATTTAGAAATATATTAATGTTGGTAATAAGTTATTCAATTGATAACCTACATGTATTAGATCATACCTGGTTGGTGCCTTTCCTAGCTCTTATATCATTTCCAAATACCCGTACAGAACTTGACAACTTGAGGTTTATTTTATGAGGCTTTCCCGATGAAGAAGCTTGTACAACAGATTTCCAAGTATATTTTGTTCAAATTTATTTTATCAGCGATTCACAATAATTTTGGTAAAAGCTACAACACTAGACACAACTACATTGTACAGTCTCCCCACCCCGGCAACATTGTCTTGGATAATTTCAGACAAAACAACCTTGTGTAAGTTTTTCTGCATTTAATAAACAACCAGGCTACCTTACATGTAGTTTAATCAGTTAATCACATGAACTTCTGATCACCTTCTGACTGTGAGTGAATAACCAAAATGTTGACCATGTCAGCAAATTTGACATTTTTAGATTCTTTCTTGATGCCTCTCAGGAACTCGCCAAGGACTGCTTCACACCTGCACAATAACAGACATGTGAATAATAATTATTGATAATATTATTACTGCAACAATCCTCCAGCAGTATAGGTATATAATGTCAATATCTTTATGTCTTATTCCTTTCCCACAGGGAAGCATTTTCTTATTTCTGATCAACAATTCACAAAACATAGATGCCCATGGACGAAAAGTACAGTGCTTAACAGGAGTTCAATGGTATATGCACAGTAGCAGGCCAGTGAGAAGATGGAACAATGGAGGATCAAAATGCATCAATCACAGAACGCCTTGAGTTCATGATATAAATGGTATTGTGACAGACAGACAGCCTTTATTTAAGCACAATAAAAATTAAAGTGCAGTAGCTTACTATGGGGCTGTGCATAACAAATTATTAAAATTAAATTACATTAAACTCTGTAAAAAGTATATATAATTATGATAAATGCACTTGAGTAACCATTGCCTGATGACGACTAGCAGTAAGCAGTCTATAACAGTTATCACAAGTGACTACATCGTGAGACAAATGATAATTAACAATTATTCCACGAGTGCGTGTTGGATAGCAAACGAGGCACTTAGTGCCGAGTTGGCTATAATCATCTCATATCCAACAAGCGTGAGTGGAATAATTGTTTTATTAAAAACCACCAACTTTCGCTAAAATCTTGCCACATTTTATTTCGCAAAATCCTCTTTTGGACTGCCATTGTTTCTCTCCGCAGAAAAAGTTTCACAATTTCAGCTGTTGTGCTGACGCGTACACTTACCATATTTGTAGGGCATGGTATAATGGCTCATATACCATGGCCACTACATTGTAAGCCTATCAAATTCCTTGAATTGCATTATACAATGACCCAGTTTTTAATAATTATTAATACAAATTTATTATACATATATCTGAATTTGTTTCTGGGCACCATCACACAATCCTAATATTTTGGTTTAAGGGTTCACTCAAGTGAAGCTGGCAACAAAAACTGTTGAATTATAACTACAGTAATTAAATAATAATATTATCAATCATGGACAATAATTACATTTTTCTGATCTCTGCATTGCGATCCTTGAAAATATTGAACAGCCCATCGAGGAATTCAGGAAGGTGTGCAAGAAGATCAAGGTCTGGTACAGCATCTAAAACTACCAACTGAAATAAATGTTACGACTTCATGTCAAATTCTTCATGATAATTATTTCTATTAACTTTTTTAACTAACATACACTTACCCAGGAGACAAGAAATTGTTTTGCAAATGGGTTAGCAGTATAAATTCTGTCTCTTAACAGAGGGATAAATGACACCAAGTCAAATGACGAGCTTTCTGTCACAATGTCCTGCAAAGACAAGGAGATGTGAAGAACTAGTACTAGTGAAGAAAATTCTGCTGCAACTGCTGGGGTCACCAATACCACTGAATTTTTTCACTGGTAACTAACTTTCCATGCTTTTCACTGATTGAAATACTTTTACCGGTGACTAAATCTGAAAACTTAGGGGCCAGCTGGCACCAAGGTTTTTTTCCTAAAAGTCAAGCCCTGAATCAAATCTACATGACATTGTATAATTTGCAGAAACCACATGCATGCAGGTCCTACTGTAAATCTTCAACTAATCACTGTGCATTGGTAAATTCAATTCAAATACATTGTACTTTACATTGTATCAAAAATCAGACATACAAAACATGTGTACATGTCTATGTACATTGTACCTACAATTCGGCAACAAAAGTTTACAATTGAGATGGTTCCATCATAGAGCATTGTCAAATAATAAAAACAAGAAAAAGGGACTCTGAAAAAGTAAAATGTCTCAACACTTTTGTCACCAATGGTACATACATGTAATTTGCTTATGTCAGTTGAAAACTTGAAGCACATTGATCATCCTCAAGTCACACAGATTATGACCATTGCTGAGAACCCTTGTAACTAACTAATCTGTAACTTCATTTTTTATAGTCACTTACCTTAATTAACCTATCGAGTAGTTCTGCTCCATTTTTCACATTGGGATCAGGATCAGCAGCAAGCTAAAAACAAAGTAACCAATAAGTCTCTCAGAACACATTTCTACTAATAGTCAAATCAAGTGAAGGGTAGCCCTCAAGATTACATAATGAATTGATTATTTGAATACTGAACCCACTAGTTGTTTCAAGAATGCAATAATGAATTGATTGAACTCGCTAGTCATTCCAAGAATACAAATGATGGGTTCAATATTCAAAACATTACTTCATTATTACATTCTTGAAATGACTAGCTGGTTCAATATTCAAACAATCAATTCATTATTGCATTCTTGAAATGACTAGCTGGCTCAAGATTCAAATAATCAATTCATTAATGTAATCTTGAAGGGTAATGTACACTTCACTTGCTATGACTGTTAAAATTAAGGTGACACAGCTGTAAAATACAATGGTAGACAAGCATCCTTGGGACAGTAACATACTGTAGTACCATGGATTACGTGCATCTGTTTTACAACACCTACATGTAAATGTATCTGTATCTGTTTGAAAAAGCACTGCTATCCTTTTAAAAATGCATCGCTGTTGCCCTCTCTCCCACCCAATACAATGTTGAAACTCTGGAGAAACTGCAGGTACTAAGTGCACTGTTCCATATAATATATTGAAGGTGGGATAGAGGGAGGGAATGGACATCAGTGAGGTTTTCATGCGCAACTCTTTGTTTGATGTGTGTGAGAAAGCAAAGTGGAAATACATGTCCCAAGACTTTCGCTCATGAGTGGAACATCTAGTACACGACTGTACAGTGTAGAAGGGGGCCATTCCGTAGAGCTTGAAAAGCAACTTGTACAAGGCAGTGGTGCGTGCAAACAGACATTCTAATGTGCATAGTGCATCGTTTAAGCAATAGAGCACTTTTTCCGTGTTTATATAACCTCATCTAAATACAAGGAGGGTTGAAAGAATTCGAGACAGTTGCGCAAACCCGAGACGTAGTTGAGGGCTTGCATAACTTTTGAGAATTCTCCCAACCCTCCAAGTGTTTAGATGAGGCTATATAAACACAGAACAAGTGCTCTATTGCTTTTATAAAATAATTCTCGAAAATACGCGCGAACCAAAACGTCACAACTGTGTTTACATACTCTCATCTAAACACACCTATCGACCAATGAGAGCACGCGTACATGTAGTGGCTCAATTATTTTATAAACAAGTATAGTTGACCTCTTCATAGAATGTCCAAGGATTATTCTCACTGATCAGATACACTAAACTGATGACTTTACATTGTATTTACCTTACTCAAGCCATCAAAGACATCATTGAAGAAGGGCAACACAGAGCCTCTTGCTACCTTGGCAATGTTATAAAGGGCTTCGCAAGCATAGTACCGCACCCTACTGTCCTGGTCATAGAAGCAAGTCAGTACTGGAGGAATGAGATTCTTTAAATAGAGACCTGCATCCTGATAAAGAATTCATTCGACAATTAAATTTAAAAAAAAACAATCACTTCATGTCTTTCTGTGTTAACGCAGTTATGCTCTCAAGCACACTCTATAGTCAACAATGTCAGCATTTGTGGCTGGCATTTCACACAGTTAAATTCATAAATTGGAATATTAAATCTTATGATTAGTATTGCTCTATTACTATTTTAATATTAATAATACATACAGTTACACCAAATTCATTTTGAAGATTTGATGCTTAGGAAATAGCAAAACAAATTCTAATGGTATCTAACAACGTCTGTAATAATAAACAATTGAAGGGGTGAGTGCAAACCATGCTAAGTGACTATTTGGGTGAAAAAAAAAATGTTCGCGAAAGGGCCTGAATTTTGGCATGTGGGTTTCATTTCACCTGAGAAACATTGCTCCGAAGTTTTTTTCGCTGGGTTGCTCTTCGTTTTCGAGATATTATGTATGCAAGCAACCCTCAGTTTTCCAAGCGGCATCTTTTGGAGATCTATTGTTAAACGAAAAACAAAAGAAACCTCTTGTTTCGCTAAAGGATCAAGTGACTATAACACAATCTTTTCTCACTGCTGCTTCGTTAGCTCAAGTGGATAACATGCCGAACGGAGCTGATTCGAATTTGTTTTGTCGTGACACTTGAGGGCTCAATTCGAGGTCGGTGAAATCTTTTTTTTGTTCTGTTTTTCCTCTTCTTTCAAAAACCTTCCTCGTGTCTTTGTAATTGAATTGCCGTTTTGACTGGTAAGGATCTGGATAATATGTTTTCTTTAGCTGCCATTGTGACGTTGGCTTTTGGCGCGCAAAGCATCGATTACTTCAATAACACAAATGACAAAAATCGCACCTTTCCTATTTAAGCCATTTTAAAACATAAACAAGTAGACTGCATAAGAAGTAAAATGCTGTTTACTTCTTTCAAATATCTCTTTTCGTTCCAGAGATATTCAAGTTTTTAAAATATGCAAATTAGGCAAGTGATGACGTCATATACCCAAACAGATTTTGTCCAAGTATGATGAAAAGAGATATCTCAGGCAGTTTGTAACAGAAATGCATGATTCTTTGCAGTAAGATTCTACTAAATGTGCTCCACAATATGAGCTTAACAGTTCTGTTACCATGGCAACATACTGGGTTCCAGACCTCCCCCATATTAAAAGCTTTTCTAGCCACCTTTGGCCTTCCATTTTGATAATTGCTAACAGCACTTCATATGCATGGCTTATAAATATGTTAGCTCGACTTTGTGGCGTTGTCTAACATTTTCAAGCTGAAAATCACCAAAATATTGAAATAAAGTGGGTGGGGCCTGGAAAAGAATGAGCTGCCATGGGAACAGAATTTTTTGTAGTCATAGGTGTGTTTCCTGTAGATCTATTAGCCTGCCAAGTTTGAAGGTTTTGCGTTGCAAATTGGCTAAGATAACTCTATTTATATACTCAATAAAATAATGCCAACGAACTGCAGAGCTGCAGTTGTTTACATGTCCAGTTTCTTATGCGTAATATATGCCATACTGAATGCTTCACTGATTCTTGAGAGAAACAAGATGGGTCTCGAGAGAAACAAGAAACGTCTTGAGTGAAACAAGACTCGTCTCGTGAGAAACGAGACAAGAGGTGGTAACTTACTTTCGAGCGGTACTGTAAGTATTTGTACCTTTCAGGGGGGAAACATTTTTTAAGCCATGCCCACAAAAAAGGATCTTGGTATCTCCTAGGGGTTCTTTTCAGAATTTCCAAAGGCCCCCTGTCCTTTTTATACGGGTGTTCGTCCCCCACACTCCCCCCTAGGGATTATACCTTTTTTATAACATACTAAAACAAAGTGCGCACTCTGATTCGTTGATTCAGCAACTAGTATTTGCCCATGGGTATATGCTGCTGACGTGTGTGCTAGTGTTTATAAAGCAAATAATTTTGACAGGCATTGTTTCGCAGTTGTCTGAAGATGAGACAGAAAGTCCATCCTTTGAAACATGAATAAACTTTATCGAGCTGCTGGTGTGCAGTTGGTTGTCATGAATGAATTTTCATGTTTGTTTTCTCTTGTCATGTAAGACTACACAAACATTTTTGTGATGTAGCTCAATGAAAGTACTTCTTTTGTTCCAATGTCTCAATGTTATGTACACTATCGAGTTGTGGATGCACTTGGGAGGTTTGCTGAGCACTCAAGAAGCTAGAGCTTACGCTTCTTTCGTGCTTAGCAACCTCCTGCGTGCATCCATAACTTAATAGTGTATGCCATGGCGCTTACCATTTGTTATATAGAAGTTCTGTTATTCTAGAAATTTTTCAAATATGGCTTGAGCCCAATTTACTGGTATGTTCCAATTACATCCCAATCAGAATTTCCACAACCATGTTTGTAGAGAGAAGAAAACCACAGTCTCTTGAACTTGATATATTACTAGAGGGCAATTGACATCACTGTACATGTACCTAGCCTGTAGAAGTTCAAAACTCACTTAACTACAATTATGTGTTGTTTAATCCTTACAAGTCATTTATTAACAAATTGTTCTTGATTGCTACAGCTATATCATCAACCATCAATAATCAGAATAAACAGGTTTTCAAAGGAGCTGTACCTTTCCCAGAGCAATAGCTGTAGCAGCGAGTCCGATAAGGCCTCCTTTTCTTGAGTGATTGTTGTGTGAAACTGCAAATTCTTCAGCAAGCACAGATGTCAGTCGTTTGATTTGCCTCACGTCATTATTGGCCACAAACTCTTTTACCAATCTGTAGTCATGAATACAGAGATCGATGTATAAATACGCGAGTGAACAAGACACATTTATAACTTTTTCAAAAGCCTACATGTGGATTCAGGTATTACACGTAGCTTAAATGTTGCTTGTTACAAACTTGTCTCCGCGCAGGAAGGTTACTGCACTAACATTGTTACAAATTGAGCAAGAATTCTTTTAGTATAATCACAACAAACGAAGGTGTCATATATTTACAGCATGCCACAATAATTATTATCGAGAAAAACACAAGTACACGATCATGCATACGCTAGCAATTTAACGAAGTGGGCCCACCGTTCTATTTCTAGAGCTGCTGTTTTGCGTTTTTCATAAAGTTTGTCGTTCAGTCCACGAACAACATTCTGTGTAAGTGGTAAAAGGTCCTTCTCTGCCATTGTAGCGAGGAATAGGACCACATTTATGCGACTTTTCACGCTGCGAAATCTCAACACTGAATGCAACTTTCCTGCAGGCGCACCATGCAGAGAGAACGCTCGCCCCAGTCCTTACCTATTTTCTCTTCATTTAAGACACTTGAAGCGTCTACTCCAAAAGTACTCTCTTTTCTTTCCGTTTTCCACTCTCTTGTCTTTCTGACACCTATATTTCTCCGGATTTACAACGTTGGCCTTGGTAAAACTACTGTTTTCTTTCCTCTTTTTCAAATGCAGTTTGCGTGACCCAAGGTATAACTCAGCAGGTATTTTCGTGCCTCCTGTTGTTCCTGAGAGCGAGATGCCCCCAGTGGAGTTACAAGCTGTTCTGATTAACTGCATTTCGCTTTCCTAGGAAATGAAAACAAGCTTGAAGTCTAGATCTACTCACTTAAATATTTTTGCCTCGTACATCTGAGACTAATGGCTGAGCAAATATTTTTTCCGGTATTTATGATCAGTATTAAATTGATTTGTGCAGGCGGGAAAATAATCACCGGTGCTCTGAAGATTTCCAGGGGGTACAACATCCAGCTGCGCCATTCTAAAGCAAATCTGAAATATTTTTTTAATCTCAAATATTTTAAAATCTAAATTGTATTTTTTTGTTTCAAAAGAAATGCCGTTTAAAATATAAATTGAGTCAGGTTTACCAGGTTGAACTTCCACTCGTGGCACACAACTTCAGGCTGTTCTTCGATTTACACACATCTCAATCGCATCAATTTCGAATAACATCCTCTGTCTGGTCCACTTGAAACAAAATGTTCGACAAAAAGAAGCTGTTTGATGTGGGTGTAAGAGGTAAACTGCTTTCCTGGTTTAGATCATATTTAACATGTAGACACCCGGCATAGAACAGTCATTGATGGTTGTGAATCGTCGCTGTTACCAATATCGTCAGGAGTGCCTCAGGGGTCCAATCTAGGACCACTTTTGTTTATAATTTATATAAATACGGCTCCTAAAGCTATACACTCAAGCACCAATGTACAGCTGTATGCTGATGATATGAAATGTTTCAGAATCATAGATAACACCGATGATGTTCAACAACTACAAAGCCGTGACCTATCAAATCTAAACGATTGGTCAGCTAATCACTTCACGGAGTTTAACTCAAAGAAATGCAAATATCTTGCAATTACAAGGAAAAAGAATATTGTGGATTCAGCCTATACACTTAATGGCTCACAGATTATGTCAGTTTTAACTGAGAAAGACCTTGGTGTGCATGTTTGGTGCGTGTACCTTTCGTCCATTTCATTTTCATAAAGAATCAAAACTCAAAAATCAAAAATGTAAACCATGATTTTCAATTATTGAATTAAATAAAAATCAAAATCAAAAATAGCTGTTCATTTTTCGTGTCTTTTGTGCAAAACGAAAATTAAAAAAACCTATCCATTTCGTTGATTTTAATTTTCCAACTAATGATTCTAAAGCAAAATAAGAAATCGACACGCTTTTCCCAACAGCTTTGAATTCCAAAAAAGAGAATCTTCTTCTTATATCATTAGTTCTAACTACATAAATCTACAGAACACAGTACCGTGACCGAAATATCAAAAATCGAAATCGTACGTTTGATTTGCATTTACGATGAAAATCTTACAAAAACACCAAGCAGGGGAGGGGAGTGTAGATTCGCGCGCGGAAGGCGCGGTTACCACGAACCAAGATGTCGGCCACAGGAAGTTGGTTAAGGGGGGGCAGGTAGGTGCGTGTACCTTTCGTCCATTTCATTTTCATAAAGAATCAAAACTCAAAAATCAAAAATGTAAACCATGATTTTCAATTATTGAATTAAATAAAAATCAAAATCAAAAATAGCTGTTCATTTTTCGTGTCTTTTGTGCAAAACGAAAATTAAAAAAACCTATCCATTTCGTTGATTTTAATTTTCCAACTAATGATTCTAAAGCAAAATAAGAAATCGACACGCTTTTCCCAACAGCTTTGAATTCCAAAAAAGAGAATCTTCTTCTTATATCATTAGTTCTAACTACATAAATCTACAGAACACAGTACCGTGACCGAAATATCAAAAATCGAAATCGTACGTTTGATTTGCATTTACGATGAAAATCTTACAAAAACACCAAGCAGGGGAGAGGAGTGTAGATTCGCGCGCGGAAGGCGCGGTTACCACGAACCAAGATGTCGGCCACAGGAAGTTGGTTAAGGGGTGTCTTTGGGCGAGTTTATGCTTAACTTAACCCAGCTTTGCTACTCAGTAGATATCACCTAAGCCTGGCCAACTATGTGGCCCCAACGTCTATGTCGTTTATGACGATCGGTGAAGTAAATGTACTGCACTGGATAAAACGGTTCGTATGCTTAATTGTTGTTCTACACTTCCGCTTTGATTCCGTGGAATGTTTATAGAAATGACTTTATCGTTATTGCCTTGGAGATTTAAATGATATGTGCCTGCCAAAATCCGTGAAGTATTCTCTCAACATTAATTTACCCATTGGGAAATCTTTTAGTGTAACAAAATCCTGTAATTTTGACTGATAACTGGCTGGATAACGATGAATAATTCCTGCATGTACTTCCTTCTAATTCTGAAAAAATATATATGGGAACCAGGAGAGGTTAGTAAGGACAGTAAGGGTATATTGAATTCTAACAGACGTTGGGGCCACATAGTTGGCCAGGCTTAGGTGATATCTACTGAGTAGCAAAGCTGGGTTAAGTTAAGCATAAACTCGCCCAAAGACACCCCTTAACCAACTTCCTGTGGCCGACATCTTGGTTCGTGGTAACCGCGCCTTCCGCGCGCGAATCTACACTCCCCTCCCCTGCTTGGTGTTTTTGTAAGATTTTCATCGTAAATGCAAATCAAACGTACGATTTCGATTTTTGATATTTCGGTCACGGTACTGTGTTCTGTAGATTTATGTAGTTAGAACTAATGATATAAGAAGAAGATTCTCTTTTTTGGAATTCAAAGCTGTTGGGAAAAGCGTGTCGATTTCTTATTTTGCTTTAGAATCATTAGTTGGAAAATTAAAATCAACGAAATGGATAGGTTTTTTTAATTTTCGTTTTGCACAAAAGACACGAAAAATGAACAGCTATTTTTGATTTTGATTTTTATTTAATTCAATAATTGAAAATCATGGTTTACATTTTTGATTTTTGAGTTTTGATTCTTTATGAAAATGAAATGGACGAAAGGTACACGCACCATGTTTCTACCAAGTTATCTTGGAATAATCACATTGACGTCATCATCACTAAAGCCATCAAGATGCTGGGCATGATCAAAAGAACTTGCACCAATCAATGTCATCTGAAAACTTTAATAATTTTATACAAATCACATGTTCGATCACAGCTGGAGTATGCTTCACAGGTCTGGTCACCGTACACTAAAGAAAAGATCACTGCACTTGAGCGTGTACAACGACGTGCAACTAAATTTATCCTGAAAACTGACTTAAGTTATCCTGAGAGACTTGTCAAACTGAAACTTTTACCTTTAGAATATAGAAGAGAGATGTTGGATCTTTGTTTTTTCTTTAAATGCCTGAAAGGTTATATTGATTTCAATGTTTTGTCATATGTAAATTTTAAGACACCTAAATATAACATCAGAAATAGTGAAGCTACACTGGGGAAAGGCCTTTTTAAAACTGATGTTTTTTAATCGTATTGTAGACCTGTGGAATTGCCTACCACTAGGCATGAGAACAATTGAACATTTCTCATTATTCAAGAGCAGTATTACAAAATTTTATCTTAATAAATTTAACGTTAATAAGGATAGATTTTTATAATTGATTAATATATTATAATGATAATTGAAGCAGTTGATAAAACCAAATTATCTTGTAATACTCCAACCGACGCAGCACCACAGTTTCTTTAGAAACTTGCCCCCTTTATAAGTTTATTTGGGAGAAGAGATTCTCGATCCCATTCTCGACCCCAGATCCTTCGCTTTCTCTGGTCCTGGTGAGCCCGAAGGTTAGCCCAGAATAACTTGCATGCGCATGCTCAAAGCGAGCCGAAAAGTCCAATAAGCGTGTGGTATGGATGCACGCGCTACGATTTAAATTGCTCGTTCAAATGACGAATTCAACGTGTTCAAGTACGACCAACCATGCGAGCAAGAACGCCCAAATCTATTTTTAATGACCAGGAACGCCGGAATGAAACCCTATCCACACACGACTAACCGTAAACACTGACTTCACATGCAGTCACATTCGACACTGTAGATCGCGCAATTCGCAAGTGAAATGTTTGTCATTAATTTGAAAGAGTGTTTTTAACTCTAACGAGTAAGTAAGTATAATCTCTTCTACGTGTTTAGTTAGTTGAGGCGCAGCGCGAAAAACGGCACGCGAAAAATAGAGGAGCTTCTTTTTTCCGCTCGCCGTTTTTACCGTTGCGCCCAACGAAAACAGACTAAAGCCGTCGGTAATTACAACTGAATAACTATTTTTCTCACCATGAATTACGTTATCTCCAGATAGGGAGTTATAGCGGTTTACAAGTTACTGTTTTAGCTGTTAACCTTTAGCAGTGAAAGGCTAGGTCAAGTTTTGTCAGCTTTTTAAAAGTTCCTGCTTGTCATTAATAGAGATGGACACAAAGCGTCCGCGCTTCCAAACATTCTACCAGATATGCATGCCCCCCCCCCCCTCCAATTTGAGAGAGAAATGGCGGCGTTTTGAGCATGCGCATGTAAGCTACCTCAGACTTACTCTTCTTCCGCCTGGGTTCAACCTCCATATGACACAGGAAAGGTTCACGGACTGGACTGACATTAATCGTGTTAAGCTTTTTCTCATCGTCAGCGTCATCGTCATCGTTATCATTGTAACATGAAGTTCATTCCAATGGGCTGTCATTGTCGGCTGTGCTTAATTTCAGTCCTATCGCTTGAAGGAACTAACTTTTTCTACCCTCCTTAGAAGGGAATCTAGTCAATCACTTGTAACCTCTTTCCCCGTTCCGGAGGAAGAAAAAGCAATATGTCCGCAGATTGAAAAAGACATCATTTATTTAAAATTTCACTGGAGCTTATACTGAGCGCCCGTGACTGATCGCGATCTACACTTAGCCTGCCCGGTAATGCACTGGAAATTATCATGATCAGTGTCAATTGTCAGCAGTGCGTGTCAGAAAGGGTGTATCCCTGTTTCCCCCCAGGCGCTCATTTTTATTCGTGCACCATACAATATGGTACGTATTGGACCGGGTAATTAAAGTTCCTACAATTTTTTGTCACGGTTATTTTATAACCTGTGAAATAAATCTCTTATTACCCAAGCTAACCCGGGTACCTTCTCTGTCGACCGGTCACAAGACTACTTATTGCACTGGTCTTGACTGTGCGGATTAGTGGCAGCGGGACCAATGTTCATCTTGGGGCACAGCCCTAGCTATGAACATTGAGTGACGGTAAATTAGGCCCATCCTGCCGCCTACGTGAAGCTCGGACTTGACCAGACTTGTCAAAGCGCTGCATGCTGAAAGGAAAATGTTACAAAACAATGGCTGTTTTGCATTTTGCAGCCGGAATACAATATTATATATCAACAGTTGAATATCGTTACAAACACAAATCAAGAGCTGCTCTTGTAAGACCTTTTAAGTAAAGCGCACTTTGAACTCATCCACGTGCCAGGGCCAACTCATACGTACGCCATAATTATCGGGTATTGAAATCATAACGACAGACCCTTCATAGTACCGTACTTCTGAGCAAGGCTTTAAACAATTCCAAAGCATAAAGAATTATAATTCCTTGTTTTATTCGTAACTACAAATTTTAACGACGTAATTTATGCAAGACAAGTCATTTGACCTAATCATTCAAACATGGCAGTTTACATCAATTAACACCATGGCAGCCTCATGTTTTTCGTTAGTCACGCTTAGGCGAGGGCAAAGCTTGTTTATCGTGAATTGTATTTCGTTGAGCCTAAGTGGATGTCAATTCACTCCGATCGATGCTTGTGTCAATTCACAATAACTTCAATAAATAACCAATATATAGATATTTTTGTGTTGCTACAACTAAAAGGTTATCTAAAGGTTATTTTTATATTAGGTTATCTAACTGAACATGATACACAACACACGCGGGGGAGCCTTTGAAGTCACGCAAATGTGCTAGGCCAATATAATATGCGAACTGAATTTTTAATAAGGTACGCAGAGGATCATTTGTTCTAAAAGCAGTAGCTGATTTTAAACGCATCATCTCTGGAAATTGAGCAAAGAAATGGCCGATTGCCCAGGCATGCAGTTTGATGAGGAAGGTTCCGCGATTCCTATGGCAAGTTGGGAAGCTGAAGCCGTCCATGATTACGGTAAAACCTATGCACGCAAATATTCTGACTTCAGGGACGATCAAGCGACGGTTTGGACGAGCATGTATGAGAAAAACCTTGGAAGAAAGGTCAGTCGCTTGCCGCCGTGGGAAGTCTCTCAAACTGGTCGAAAAGAGAGCTCTGAAAAACACTTTGGTGATCCAAAGAAGAAGGATTTTGCTTCCGTTCACTTGGAAAGAGCAGCCGATGCGGGAGCGCTCAGCTATAAGAAGCATTTCGACACGGCAGAGCACCGGCGAGCCAAGAGGAAAGTTAAGAAAACGCGAAGCGGCAGCTCCGACTCGAGCAAAGATGGAGATGCAGAGAGCAAAGGAAAGAGCGGGAACAAAAGGACATCATCGCTTTCCGAACAAGATGGGGAAGAAACGGCTGCGAAGATTGAATGAACTTGAACTAATAATTACAACACTGCTCAGCACTTTTCTCTTCTCCTCAAACACGGAAATCGAGGTATTTCAAGTCAATTGATCTGACACAAGTATTGCAGCTTGTTCACGAAGCGTAATGAGTTAAACTTAAGTTTTTAATCTAGTCATAAATGCTGTTTGAAGATTGGGAGCATGCGTTGAACCGGTGTTTTAATACAAAGACGACTTGGCGGGGTATTAAAATCTGTAATTTGAGATATTTGGCTCATAAAAATTAAAAATGCGAAGAGTTTGTGATTTTTTTCGCCCTTTTCGATAGCTTTGTAAATACAGATTTTTACCAGTCGAACGAGACTAAAGAATTTGACTTTGCAATAGGAAAAGTGTGTGTACTCTCGGTACATTAAATTATAACACTATCATCAAGTTGATCAACTTTGAGCGGCGTTGAAAACACGTGAAATAGACAATGTCGATTTCACAAGACAAAGGCTCCCCATTACACTAAGTAAACACCTGCGTATTTCGCTTATTTGTGTCAAGTAAAATGATGTTAAAAACACTTCTTTAAAGTGCCTTCGACAGTAGACATTTTCGTCGATATTTTAGAAGCGTGACCGCGCCGCGGTTTAATTGTTCGAGCGCCTCCGGAGGGAATATAATTATTGCGTTGATGTAAAAAATAAATTGTTTGTAACGAGACTAATAGATTTTCGCCACACAAGGTAGGAAGCGTCCTAGATTGATTAGAAAGTGTACTAGTTTCGTTCTTTTCTTGTCAAGTGTGATTGTGATCTCGCAAATACGTAGATGGAAGTATTAAAACAACAAGATTTGAATATGCATTATTTATTACCATTTAGTGTTGATGTGAAGTGTACATTCGGATAGTTCGCGTCAGAGACAGTCCAGGCTCGATATACTGAACACGATAATATAATTTACATTAAGAGCTAAACCAAGTTTCTCGTATGATAACACATGCACTTTGACTTCTTCGTGAACATCGAAAATCGATTAGTGTATCAAACGTGATCAAAAGTCAAAACTGAGTGGGAAGCCATTTTAAGGCGAGCTTATCTTTCCAAGTGGCACAGCAACACGTTATCAGCGATTTCAGGTCAAGTTTGAAATGCATTTTAATATCCGCGGATACGGAATATAGATCATTTTACGTTATATCTGTTAGCCTTTTCCCTCTATCTCAACGATCCTGGGAACGTCTGTGATCATCTGTGTTCCGCCTATGACTCAGTTTTATTTATATGCAAATTTTTAGTACAGGCCCTTTACACATTCACGACACACAGAATATAAGATAAAGCTCCTAAACGAAACTGTCCATCAATCCCGTCACTTCCAGTTTAACCAAAGCCAAATATTCTTTAGCAAGGAAGCGGGCAAATCGGATCAACAAGATGCGAAATTGGAGGTGTCTTAAATTTTAACAGGAAAGCCTATAATAATACTTTTGTTTGTCACGGAAACAAAGACTATTGTTGACTGAAAAGAAATAAGGAATAAAATCACTGGGCACAAAGAAACACAAAAGATGCTTTCGATTGGTAATTTTCTTAAATCACGCCTGTTTTTCCGAGTTTATAAAGAAACAATCGTGAAAGTTTGTTAAAGCGCATGAGTCTCAAGACAGCTCTACTGTGGAAGCACTCGCCTCCGGCTCATATTTCGGTAATTTCCACAGTATTTTCCTTATCTTTAAAACCCACGCTTAAAACCTGATGATATGGACACACGGAAATTTGTAAACTATATAGATGACTGGTATTTTCGGTAAAAAGTAAAAATAATAATAATAATACATCCGTCGGAGCTAGGCCCAGGACTTTTCCAACGTGTTGCAGTCAATTGCATGCGCGCTGGCTATGGTATTTCGGGGACTGGACTGGACTGGACTGGACTAGTAAAACGCGGACTGGTAAAACGAGGACTAGTAAAACGCGGACTGGTAAAACGAGGACTGGTAAAACGCGGACTGGTACGACAATAATTGTCTTAATTTCAACGATTATCTGTATTCTTATATAAGCATATATCACATACATGTCTCTATTTTTATATATGTCTGGATTTATGAAAACAGTGTTAATGACATCTAGCGGTGTTTAGTGATTTTTCTTTTTAATCTATTTATTTATTTAGCCTTTTGCTTTCCTTATGGCAGCAGCTTGTAAATCTTACCTAGTGTAAAGTGTAGAGGACTTCTTACTGCATGTTTCGTTTATTCATCTAGTTTTTTTCATTATTCATCGGTACCCACCGCACTCCTCCCTCCCCTTGTCAGTCGGTGTTAAGTATAGCCCAGGTTTCACTCCTCTGAATTTCAGTTCGCGCAGTGACTCTGAGAGGGAGCCAACCGACCAGCGTTCTATAACTGCTGTCTAAAGGAAGTCTGCCGGAGGACATCATTAAGTCCAATGAAGGTGCAAGTCTAACGATTTGCTAGCAAGCGTCGTCCATTATCGTACATGAAGGGCCCACTGAAAACGGGACGTCATTTAGCTCCGTACTATACGTGGGCCTTTAGCACTGTGGCGATAATGTTGTGCTTGCTTTAGACAGCAAAAAGCTTTAGCCACATCAATTTAGGGCTTAGACGTGCAATGGACTAGACACTTCTAGCTGCTGTTGGCGTTATTTGCTCTGAACTTTGATGTAGTTAAAGTTCATCCGGGACATTGCTATTTGCGAGCAAAGCATATGGCCACGAGCAGAGTGAAGAACATGAGTTCAAGCGCTGATCGTGAGTAGAATTTCCTTGTTTTCTCAATTCTAGGCGTTCTCGGCTTAGCTAACTATCAGAACTGTCTGTGATTCGCTAGCGCGGAAGAAATTTATTTGCGTGGCTTCCGGGCGATAATTGACGTAACGACAACATGTTGAGTGTTCGCTTACTGCTAACTATGGCTTATTTTGGTGGAAGTTCAATCGATTCTCGATGTAGGAAGCTCTTGTTCAGTCTATTTAGGACGATGCAGGCCTTTAGAAAGTTATAGATAAGCTCTCCGCCGCGGTCTTGACATAGTGTACGTTCCTGTTGATTTTAGACTCCAATTTCATGTTAAAAGCACTCTTAATTAAATTGAACAATTCCTGATTCAACGAATAGACGGTGAAATTAGTCTTCCTGGCCTCAAAAGGCATACAGGAGAGGTTATCCCCTTTTATTTGAGCTACGATAAGCCTTGTGGAAAGCTAGCTCTAGGTAGGACAGAATTGTATCAAGATGTCATTAACACTGTTTTCATAAATCCAGACATATATACATGCATACTTACACCTACTAAGTACATACTTTTTACGCCACGCAAGGTGCCACTCCAGGAGTTGTCACCTTAAATACGCTATTGTTTTCTGAGAAATGGTCAACAATTTCAACAGCTTTTTACCAGTCCGCGTTTTACCATTTCTCGTTTTACCAGTCCGCGTTGTACTAGTCCAGTCCACCTTTTACTAGTCCAGTTCAGTCCAGTCCAGTCCTCGAAATACCATATGCCCGCTGGCTACCCTCACACTTGTCACACACGCGCTACTGGCCTAAGATCGTAAGTGCAATGTCGAAAACTCCACAGTCAAGTAGATTTTTTGGGTATTTTTGGTCACAACCCAATCGTGCGACTACCGGGATGCGACTCTTCTCTTGCAACAGTTAACGATGAGTACCAAAACTTCGACTACTCGGTAAAAGTTACACAACGATCTAAAGGAAAAAAAAAAGAAATTGACCGAGGAATCCGATGGAATACTGCAGCGGGAAAGATACAGTACTCTCATAGGACATATCAAGTATAAATGGGTTCCGACAAATAATTCAGTAATTGTTTGGCCAGGTTGAGATACTGACAAAACACCGAGGTGCGACCTGCATAACTCACTTCAATTACATCAGAAAACGTCATACTGCCAAACACTTCCGCAGTCAAGGCTTTTCTCTTGGTACGTATTATGCGAATACTAGTTTTTTCGCTTTTTCGGTGCTGTTGTAGATCGAAATGATTAAGGGCGTTTTAGAATTCTTGTATGCTGAAAATAATCTTTTTATAAGAACCATGTTTATGCACTTTGCTACTTTAGTACACGAATATGACGTACTCGATCGCTATCTCGTTTGCCGGTTTAAAATAGACAGAATCAGGAGCCCATTACCAGGAGAGCTTACAAATCCCATACTAAGCTTATGTCACGGCATTTTAACAGACCGGTCTATTTTTAGGCTTCTTTTCCCGCGAAACAGGGTGCAATACTCCCAAGGATATATTGAAAACTATGGGTATTCAAATTAATTTTAACAGTACTTAAATTCGATTTAAGCGAAACTACTCTTTCAGCGCACTTAATTAAAGTGAGGCTGATTTTCCTGAATGTGAACACAGGCAGCCCAAGCTCTCTTTATGAACCACACAAGGTACACAATATGGCGTCGAATTATAAGGGTCGGTATGGCATTTTCTACAAGATATCCACGAAGGTAGTTAAAAGTGAAAATATTCAATAAAAATGGCTTAGCTTCTTCCATGCGTGTGTTGTTTGCTCCTGGTGTCGTTATTTTACCGATTTAACTTGATTTAAGCGATTTTTTTGAGAGAAAACCAGGATTCAAAAAAATCGCTTAAATTAAGTTAAATCGGTAAAATAACGACACCAGGAGCAAACAACACACGCATGGAAGAAGGTAAGCCATTTTTATTGAATATTTTCACTTTTAACTACCTTCGTGGATATCTTGTAGAAGATCCAATACAAACCCTTATAATTCGACGCCATATTGTGTACCTTGTGTGGTTCATAAAGAGAGCTTGGGCTGCCTTTGATGTAAACTGAAGTGACTTGTAAAACGTGCAATTATTCTTCACATCATAACGTCTTTCAAATTCAGCGTCTGTTATCATCTGACTTCGGCTTGCTACTGTGATATACTGTATTAAACTTAAGGATAAATTCAGCTCATATTGTTCGTTTAGCTATAGGCCAGGATTGTCAATGAGCTGTAGAAGCCAAAGGCCCCATCTAACATATTTCTACACAGTTTATAAGGCTTCACTGTCCAAAACAACCACGCTTTAAATTCCAGGCCTTTTTTTCTGACTCATATTTCTAAATTGCTAAGCTCCCGCGTTTAAAAATGTACATTACTTTTAAAACATTTCGGACGACTTTAACTTCGGACGAAAAAGTGTCCAAGAAAAACGGCTATCCGAACTTTTTAAGCGTCCAAAGTATTTACAGTGCAGTATTTAACTTTAAAGTTGCTCCAAAGCTCTTAGTTCTCTTTATCCCGGGCTTTATGGAGCGAACTCTAGTCGAGACACTGCTTGAGATACGTAACTGCATGATACGACTGACGCCAATTTCTCGTCGACGGGCGTATCTTAAAACCTTGAGGGGGCAGTTCAAGTATTATTTTCACAACTGTTGTTTTAGTCTCAGTAATTCGTGTTTTTTACGCGTAAATTTACTTAATCTATGTTTCAGCAGAGTGTTGGAAATCTTTACGATCCGAAATTTGTCCGAATTAAGATAAAAAGTGTCCGAAAACTAAACGTCCGAAACAAAATCGTCCGAATTTTTTTGCAAGTAATGTATACCTGATGTTCAGTCCCACTTTACAAACGGAAGAACATCAGTTCAATTTCAGTTCATTTATGCAATGTTAGCGTTTTTCTCTATCGGTTTCGTTCTAGACGACATGCGTATTCCATCGACCACGCTTCTGGCTTTTCGTTTTCTAGCCCCTTCAGGTTGCATTACACTGTAAGCGATGGTGCACGCCATGCTAATCTCAACCAGACGAAAACTCGACTGAAAAGCCAGCCACGGCCATGGGGAAGGATGAACGACTTTGCTGTACATGCTGTATACTCCTAACATGGAGTAAAACTGCAAGCCACAAACAGCGACGCCCAAGAAACTGGTTCCTAGTGTGATCTTAGCCACTTTGGTGGTGCTGTTTCTTTGCTGTTTGTTCCACAGGTGTGCCCTTCTCTCGATACAACTGAGTTGCTTCTGGACGTTTTCCACGCGGTTTATCACCTTGCATCCGCTGTAGATGAAGCTTCCAGAAAGCAGCAGCCCCCAGAGAATGAAGAACGACTGGCACACGATCAAAAGTGCGTGCAGTTCTGGTTTGATGGACGATGATGTCTCTGCAGTGAAGACGATGATGAAGTGGAGTATAATGACGCCAGATAAGAATTTCAGACTTTGCAGCTTGCTTGGTCCAAGTTTAAGTTTTGTGACCTCAAGGAAAGCCAGGTGAATCAAACAAAACGCTGACGTCAAACACGGGTACGCGATTCCGAAGAGGAGTAGCGTCAGCCATTTTGGATCTTCCACGCCATTTTCTCTTGACTCGTACGGATCCAGCAACAGATACACGGCTCTGGTGGCACCAAGGGTAAACAAGAGCGAGTTGATAGCAATAAACAAAGGCTTGCGACCAAAACCTTTTCTTTTCGTCACCAGTGCTATAGCAATTAATGAGTGAATCGCTAGCAAGCCAAATAAAGTACCGAAGCCAATCCAATGTAGCTCCCATGCCAATCCCCAGATTTTCCTCGCAACTGGCCAATCCGGGCCCGGTTCGGCTAAAGCTTCCGTGAACGTGGGTTGTTTGACTGGTTTACCTGTTGAGGTCGACATACTCATCTGCATCGATTAAAAAAAATTATATTAATATAATTCCTTGATTATCATTGCTATTTGAACTATGACCTTTATTCTTAAAAATATTATTTTAGTCATTACATCATTTACAACAATAATATGGCGCTCTAAAAATGGAAATTACAAAACAGGAAAAATTAGATCGAGGAACTTGATCTTATTGAAATATTTATAGCCGCGTAGACAAGAAAAAAATGGACGTAGGCAAATGAAAATACTGGATAATTTTAATCTTATGATGCACAACTCGATAGGCACATTAAATATTGTTATTATTTTCAGCAGTTAACAGGGTTACGAATAAACGCATGTTTACTATTTAGACTAAACTTTTCATCACAGCGAGGAAGCATCAAGGTATTCAGTAGAAATGATTGAATTACGGTAACACACTGAAAATCTCGTAAACAGTATGTTTTAAAACTGAATTGGTCCCTAAAAAAAGAATGAATTCGAGGAAATAGGTTTAGGGTTTAGTTTACAATTCTCTTGTCAAGACTTACCCTTTGACAGTTCGTGATGTCGTGCGAGAAAACCAGCTGACACGTACAGAACTGTGGGTTTCTAATATAACTGTTAACTAATGTATTTATAAGTTCAGTTCATTTTTCTGCTCACATCATGATGATAGGATATTTATGACACGAAGAATGGTCGGATGTAGCTAACCAAGCTTAAAAAATCCAATTAGAGTTTCCAATGAATATTTCATGGTATATACAAGGCGAGAAAATGACTCAGCGAGAATCCTACCCCGTTAAATAAATCTTTGATGACTCATTTACCTTTTAAAACTTCAGGAGGCGTATGTGCTACAATGGCTGGCCAACAAGGTTTCTGAAAATGCAAACCTAAACTTTGTTGATACAGGAAGTCACTACAAAAGCTTTGTGCCACTGATCCACTAATATCGCCTTAGTTGTTAACTTTGCACCTTTTGAACTTATCGCCTGAAGCGATTCGAATAGATACCAATATCGTGACTCTACCGTCAACAAACACAGTTTCCCTCTTCTCACATTGAATCTGCTAGTGCTGGTTCTTTTAGAAAACTGCGGGAGAAACTCAAGAAACGTTTTGCGCCGAACTTAATGAAGTAATCCTAACAAAATAATTGTGAATGAGCTTAGAAAGCAATATACAACAATATGTGTTTTCAGTCATAGCATCACCCAAGCTGCTAATAATACGACACCCACAAAAAGACAATTAGAATCGTAAAAAATTCAATTCCATTCTCGCGTCGTACGTAAGTAACTTCCTTATTTCCTCTGATCAATTCGAGTTTTAAAACAAGGAAATCACCAAACTTCTAAATTTAGACTTCATGAATACACATTCGAAAACGATTCAGATAGAAGCAGGTGTGGTGGTCTTTCGTTTGAGTAAGAGTTTTGCAAATGGTCGTAATCAAGTCAGTCATCCGAGATTACTTAGTTCTATGCAAGATCGATGTGTAAGGGGAAAACAATGCAACTTTTCTCAGTCTAAAAACCTCAAAGTGGTTGTCATAAAGAAAAGTTTCAGCACTCGATACATTGTTGTTTAATTACAGCTAGCACAAAAGCTTCTAACGATGCCGGAGAAGCTTAGCAGACTAGTGACCAAGGAGAGTTGGGTCGAGGCATCATCTCGTTCTCTGCAACACAACTGAGCCCTCAGGAAATATTCAGTTGGTGCACTCGCTTTTAAAAGAAAGGTACGTTTGTACTCACCGTTACTGTTCGAGACACAAGTTTAAGTTCAACTTTTCTCCTTTTTGTAACAAAGGTTGATAGGCGATTACGACGTGAAGTGTATTGCATCCAATTAAAATAAGGTGTTTTCTACTTGTAGTAATATTGGACAGTTTTTGAAAAGTAAATATCTCTATCATGCACAGAGAAAAAGGAGATAAAACCGGAATTTGCGCTGCTTAACACACGATATTAGACAAAACATCTACAGATCCAGATATTAAGTTGGACCGTTTCCAAAAGCTTCCGCTTTTTCAGCTAGAATTAGGCATCCATCTTTGTAAATCTCTTTTTTTTTTCAACTGCTTTCTACTTTAACTGGCTTTTTACCCAGGATCAGCTGCATTGCGTCACCTAACAGGAAGAGTCGACAGTTTTCCACCTGCTGAAGTCATTTGTCACGATTGCACTAAAACCTATGACACTGCATTTTCACCCCCGTCCCTCTGAGAACACCTGCATTGATGAATTGGAACTGAAGGAGAACGAAAAGCCTTGCGAATTATCATACAGATGAAGTGGGTTCAAAACCACCATGCAGTTATTCATCGCTGCAATGGTTTGGCAATATTCGTGAAAATAGGAGTTGTATATTGGTCTTAGTAACGTCCAAGAGTTGTTTTGTAAGTTGGACAATTTCTGGTGGAATTGAACAGAATTTAACGTCGAAAAAACAGCCCACTATAATTATAAAAGACAACTTAGCCAAACTACTACTTTGCACAAATACCTCGACGGTGAAATTTCTTCAAATGCAGAAGCACAAAAATTGTAGTTTTCAAACCCAACTGGCATCCTGCTAATAATAATTAGCAAAAACATGATCCTTTTTAATCGTCATTAAATATTCATGTTTCCTTGTTTACTTCAAATCCAGCAATCCCCACCTTTCTTCTCTTTCGTGCAACTCTTACAAATCAACCAAAGATTCTGAAAACTTAATTAACATATGGCCTTTCAATATACACCTATGAGGGTATTTTAAGATAAAGTGAAACCTCAAAGAGATAAAGAGAGAATAGCGCTAAAACTTATGAAAAGGTGGCATCCAACTCTGTAATCCGCCCCAGCAGACCCCTCCCTCCTTATTCAAATGCCCACCCTGAACAGGTTGGTCGGTAAGTGTCATTAATGCCGCTTAATTGTCCAGGGGTCGGAGGGTGTTTGAAACAATTAAAACACCATGCTCGTAAAACTATACTACATACTTTTTATTAACATCCACTACATATAGCCGGTCGCTACCTGCAAGGAGATCAGATAACTGAAAAAACACCAAGCTTGACTCAGTTGAATTATTGATTATTAGTATATACCACACAAGTGAATAGTACTTTTCGCGCGCGCTGATTGGCTAGCTCGGAGGTGATTAGCCAAGTACTATTCACCTCCGAGCAGCCGAAGAAAAACAAAGTGGCTTTTGTCGCTATATTTTAACTAATGAAGTTACTCTTTGGGCTGCTAGTTATTCAGCTTGTGTGGTATATACTAAAACAATTATTCACCTCGGTGTCGGTGAAAGTGGTGGATAATTGTTAACTATTGCTACAGACTGAGACTTTATCAAGAGATAGTGACACTACTATAAATTAAAGTGCTTAGGGGCACTAAAAGGTACAATTCTGAAGAGAAGGTTCTCCTTGCAATTACAAGCGTACACAATTACACGCACATTGTCCGCCTCAGTGAAAGACTCTTAGCCGCTGAATGCTTCACAATGCTACAGAGGGAACGTGAACTATTCATCAAAGTAATCTAGTGGGTATCTCGCAGATTAAACATAAAGTGTTCTATTATGTACAGACCCATATGTGTCTTATTTACAAATTTACATCCACTAACGTTTTCAAACAAATGCCCGGCTAATTAGACAGAAGTTTGCTACCCGGAGGTAACAAACTCTAAACTCTTTCTTAGCCAGTCTAGTCTGAGAAGAGTTAGTTAATTTTTTTCTTTCTTTTTTTTCGCTGACAAGCTCTGATGTGCTTGTTAACATATCGAGTTCGCTATGTTGGCCAAAACTTAGGGCTAGGGTTAGAAAAACTCTGGTCGTTATTGTAAACTATTTTGCAGCGAGGTGGGCAAAAATTATGGAGCGATGACTTTTAACGGCAAAGAAACTTAAATGCGCTGAGGCAGTTATTCTACACCTCAAAGGCAATGCCTCCAACAATGAACATCTTTTAGCTATCTTCTACTGAAAGGTTCAGAACGGTGCACTTTAACGGTCAGTGCATCGGTTAAATTGAAAAGAAAAATTATCATCATGTCGTGTCTTGTCACGTCACGTCATGTCGTGTCGTGTCGAGTCATGCCATGTCATGTCATGTCATGTCATGCCATGTCATGTCGTGTCATGTCATGTCATATCATGTCATGTTACGTCACGTCATGTCACGTCACGTCACGTCACGTCATGTCATGTCTAGTTGTGTTATGTTCAGCGGGGTTTTCTCATCATGGCACATTTTGCTTTGTTCCCCGAGTTTCCTCTGCTTCACTGACTGGCTTCACTCTAGAAGACATGTTCATTCCGGACACATCCCCAACGTTTCTTTTCCTCCTCCCTCCTTCCGGTTGCATCACACTGTAAGCGATAGTGCTGGCCATGGCAAGCTCAACCAGACGAAAACTCGACTGAAAAGCCAGCCACGGCCATGGGGAAGGATGTACCACTGTGCTGTACATACCATACACGCCTACCATGGAATACAAATGCAAACCACATACTGCAAAGCCCAAGAAACTTGTTCCAAGTGTGATCTTGGCCACTTTGGTTGTGCTTGACTTTGATGTCTTCCTTTTGAGGTGCTCGTTTTTCTCAATGGCACTGAGTTGCTCTTGAACATTTTCTATGCGGTTTATCACCTTCCATCCGCTGTAGATGAAGCTTCCAGAGAGCAGCAGCCCCCAGAGAATGAAGAACGACTGGCACACGATCAAAAGCGCGTCCAATTCCGGCTTCATTGATGCGGATGTCTCTGCAGTGAAGACGATGATGAAGTGGAGTATAATGACGCCAGATAAAAACCGTGCATCTTGCAGCTTGCTTGGTCCAAGTTTAAGTTTTGTGACCTCAAGGAAAGCCAGGTGAATCAAACAAAACGCTGACGTCAAACATGGGTACGCGATTCCGAAGAGAAGTAGCGTCAGCCATTTTGGATCTTCCACGCCATTTTCTCTGGATTCGTACGGATCCAACAACAGATACACGGCTCTGGTGGCACCAAGGGTAAACAACAGCGAGTTGATAGCAATAAACAAAGGCTTGCGACCAAAGCCTTTCCTTTGCCTTGCCAGTACCAGAGCGAGTAAAGAATGGACTGCAAGCAAACCAAACAGGCCACCGAAGCCAATCCAGTGTAATTCCCATGCCACTCCCCAGAGTTTCTTCGCAACTGGCCAATCCGGGCCAGGCTCGGCCATAGCTTCCGTGGGTTGTTCGGTTGGTTTACTTGTGGAGTTCGACATTGATGCAACTTAATCAAACGTCTGCAGATTTAAACATTAGGATATTAATTCGCTCGATGTCTGATGCAGTTATATGACTTAGCATTTCTTACAATGATAAAAATTCGAAAAAATTCTCCTATATCAACCTAGGAAAATAATCGAAAGCGAACTTAATAGGCAAAAAATTTAATCTTTCATAAGGTAATATGAAAGCTTGATAGTCTTAGGCATTAACTGAAGGGATACTTTTGTCAGTTGTTAACCAATAAAATTTGAAAAAGTAAAACAAACTTTACGAGAACTTGGCGCAGTTTTGAGGACGAAAACACTGAGCTGGAAAAATTTGCCAATTATATCATAGCTCTAGGCCACTAAAGGGAAAAGTAAGGCAAACCTTAGCAGAACTTTAACAGAGATTTGTGTGTTTACCGTAGCGAAGGACGTGCTAATACTTAAGTGGAAATACGAACTTACCAATTATATCGTTGTTTTTCAGCCACTAAAGTTTAAAGTGAAAACCTTAGCAACAATTCAGCGCAATTTGAGTGTTTGCTGTTAGCCTTCCCTTAAAACGAAGGACGAAAACACTAGAAATGTGCAAAAGCAAGGCTTAGTTTTCAGTGTTCACCGTTGGCCTTTGACGAAAACAATAATTACAATTTCCTTTATGCGTTAAACTAATATCTATTTTTCAGTGGCAGCAATGCAATATATATGTCAGTCGTAAGCGGAAAAAGCTAACAAAGCGTCAAAACTGCAATTAAGAGTTTTGATAACAAGTTATGTTATATTAAAAGCGAAAGCAATGGCATCAGCTAAAATCATCCCACGTTCAATAAATCATTCATGGCACTTTAATTTTCCAACCTACAGGCGGCATAGTCAACAAAACGGTTCGTTAGTTGAACTGATAAAGTTTGCTAAGACGTGTGGAAAAGTGTGGGCTATATTTGAAAGTTAGAGCAAATTAATTTGACCAAACTGGCTTTATATCACCACGTATAACCAACTTTGCATCTTTATTAACGCACCTCCTAAAGCTATAAACAAATACCGATATCAATTATGAAATTCCAAGAGAATTCGCTCTTTTATCAAAACAGTCATATAGTTAAGTTAAATTATTTTAAACACCATTTTCTTTTTTTAATAACGCCTGTGCAGTAACATGCGAATTCTAGAAATAACATTTTAAAAAGTGACTCCCAAGAATATTTTGCGATCCAATAACGTCTAACTCTCTTCGATTTACAGTACAACCACTTGCTGACAGAGTAAATTGCATGCTCACAACCCTCCCTCAATATGAGCCTAGCTAACGCCCACCTCTTTCAGGAACGTCATCCTCCATTGTTTACGAATTATTCAATTTTTGAATTACCCACGCCCTTCTTTTTCGACACACGTCGCGGAGATGACACTAATCAACGGGTGGCAAATAATTACGTTAACCAAACTTGTAATTAAGATTTCTTGATAAAATATTAACTTCAAATAGAGACAGGTGTAGTAAACTTTCCTGTAAATAACTGGTTTACAAAACAGTACTAAGCCCGGGCTTGGTCATGTACGTTATTTTGAGGTTGTTATGTATTCCATATGAGGAATATTTCCCAAGGAATTTTGGGTCTCGAGCAAAGAAAAGAACGAGGCTATGCACATCGGGAGGTCACTGAAGGTTTTTATCATTTTTGTTACCATTTGAAAAGGTTGGCTTAGACGAGCGATCAGGAAAAAAAAGCGCTCTACATAAAAAATGGAAACAAGTCAAACTGCACGGTTCAATTTACTGGTATATACCTGCTTTGAGCGTGCGCAGATCAGGAAAACAAAAACGGTGATTTTATTACATACAGGTTGTTCTTTCATGAAACGTCTAAAAAACTATGGGTTGAAACTTGAGAAATGCACAAAGAAAATGGCGCAAAGAGTCTGGAGGACTAACTTTTCTTCCGTGTCTCTTGTGAGAAAATAGTTGGAATGAGAGGATGACGGGAAGGAGCGAAAGAGGAGAACTATTTCCTTCTTTACATCATCCATCCTACGCTTGTTGCATGCGATGGACTGGGAACGAATGACGTCCTGTCAATAAACAGTTTGGGAAAAGTCCATAAGAAATAACCAATTAAGAAATAGAAAACATGTTCCGAGTTTCTATCGAGTTATAGAAACACGAGTGAAAATTTGGGACAACGAGAAATGCTATGGGAACACGAGCCGCAGGCGAGTGTTTCCACAGCTTTTTCGAGTTCTCCCAAACTTTTACGAGTGTTTCTATAACTCGATAGAAACACGGAGAATATGTTTTCTATTTCTTTTAGAAAATACCGCGACGAAGAAAAAGAAAAACAACTTGTTTACTTCGATCATCAAAATGTAAATTCTCTTTGTTCGCACCATCATTACGTCAACAGCTCGTGCTAGTTCTGTGTTTCTATCGAGTTTTAGTATAAATATCACGAAGGCCGTTCTCTGATTGGCTACGCTACTCACTATCTATTCTGTGATAGATAGTGAGTAGCGTAACAGTGTGCACTTGTTAACAAAATGACGGCCGTTTCTTGGCGTTTTCGAAGTGTTGAGAAGAGGATTTAGATTAAGTTTTGAACGACTAGTTACTAGTAGATTTATACTAAAACAATTAGATTATTCGCTCTCGATTTCTATCGCGCGATAGTTGACTCGGGCTGCGCCCTCGTCAACTATCACGCGATAGAAATCGAGAGCGAATAATCTAATTGTTAAATAGAAACAGTGTTTTAAACCAATCAGCGTGCGTATTTGCTTTGGGCTATTTTCTAATAGCCAATAGAAGTTAGGCCTGGTTGGAACTGCACTTTTTTTTGCTCGAATTAGTTGCGTTCGAATGAGGGAAGCTGAGGCTTATCAAAATAGAAACACTCCAACAAATTTGGCAATCGCACGCCAAGGAATTTTATTGAGATGATGTAATCCAGAGAAATTGAAGCAAATTTCATAAAGAAAAAGAAACAAGTGAGGATTAACTCAACCAAATAGCTGCCCTAAAATAAAAACACCATACTGTATATATAAACACTTCTTCGGGATAATATTAAAACCACACGAGTTAAAATTAAATGTTGTTTTCTTTATAATATTTCCGCAATACGCGAGCACTGAACGATTCAGTTTGTTTTAAAGGAAGAGCAATCAAATATCTAATTTGATTCTGTTAATTTTCCTCGCTTCCATTTGTAAACATGTCGTGCTATGTGATATTGCCCTTAATCCCATTCTTAAGTTTAACAAATCAATAAAAGCTTGCAGTGGTCGTCTGGTATTCATCAGCCAAGGTTAATAACATCAGTAGAAAGAAAAATAATTTTTCGCAACAAACGCGATACTGCATGCCAACTGTTGAAATGTTCCCCTTAATAAAAACCTGTAGCATTCACCAGAATAAAATTCACCTTAAATTCTAATGAACTTGAATTCATTGCCGAGCTCAATCTCCGGGTTAAATCAGTCATTTTAAAGTCTTTTCTGGCCTCTTAATACGAAGAAGAAGGCGACTGATATCATTGCTTTTTTATTATATTTTCGTTATGCCTGCTGATAAGCACGGGCTCTGCAAACTTGCAGTGATATCTAACAGTTTGTGAATCACCACGATGCAGGTAATAAATGAATACAGTGTAATCAGTTTTGCATGATCGAAACAGGATGTCAACACTTTGTTTCAACGAACTGCAATCGGCTCAAATTGAAAAAGAAAGCGTGCTCTGCTCGAATCTCTTTACGGCGACACTGATGAGGCCATTTTTAATTACTCGCGATTCCATATATACAAAACAAAGTCTCCTTCGTCAGTGCCGAGTCGCATGCTATCTCTCTATTCTTCCTCTTGCTTGTGTGGTGTTTTAAATCGGTAACACTTCGATCACTTCTTCTAAATATTCATATCTAACTGTATATCTAATATTGTTTGGGAATATTCTGAACCCGCGCTGCAATAAGTAAGGGGGGAATATCAATGTAAGTACTATTACATCGGTGCAATTAATTGAGGTGCAGAATTGACTACAAGATTACTTATTCCGGAATTGTCATCAACAATCGTTGAAAATGGTGTTCACAAGATTAAACTGGCCAGTTTGATGGTTTTTAAAATGTTTGCTGCAATTTAACTTACCAGTAAATGCGAATTCGTTGATAGATTCCGTCTTACTCAAAGCGGCCTTGTTACGCTACGTAATATCTAGTATTTTGCTAGAAAAGAAATATAAAGGTTAGGGTTATGTGCGAAACCATTGTTAATTATATTATGCTGATCCAATAAGCTTGTCAGGATCTCTGCAATTGAAAGTTATTGTCTTTTCATGCGTATTAATATCTTAGTCGTTATTAAAAAAAGAAAAACTATTATAGTAGATTTCGCAAACTATGCCATTAAGAAACTGTCTGCTGGGTTAAAAAGGCATACTTTTAGTATTGTTTAATGATCTGGAGAAATTTAGGTTTCAAAAAAGAGAAAATTTTCAATTAAATAACGCTTGTCAAAACATTTTAGTTTGGGCAAGGAAGTAAGAAACTGAATCTGAACACCCTGCAGTGAGAAATCAACCCATTGCTATCGAAACGCTAAGAGTTCTCTGTCGGGGTAACAAATTTCCAACGATGTACAAAATTACAAGATTAAAGTTCGCCAGAAAATGCCGCTAAACCATTGAGGACTTAATCGTTTTAGATTTAATTGCATGCAGATCCTTGAATCACTCGGATCTGGCCTTAAAAGACATTCTATTTAAGATTAGATTGTAGTTTATCAAGTTTACCTGTAATTTCGTCAATATGTATCGCATATTTCGCTAAAAGCGAAAATGAAACCCACTAAAAACCTGCAGGCTACAAAAGCAAACTTGACGGAGATTTTTCGAATGCAAATTTAATGTAATTTTGTAGTGTCGACGCCTCCCACAAGATGCACGCGGAAGCTAAACTGAAACACACAATGAATAAGGCTTCCGGCTTTGATGGCGTTGTTTCTTCAAAACTGACGATAAAAACTTCAGTTATTACGACTTCACCACATGCTATTTAATGGTGGACTAATGGCTTAAAGTAAAGAGAGAACTTTCTATCATTAAGACCGGAGGATATGAGTAATTTAATCAAAATAAACCAGCGTTTATCAAACACCCCTACAGCTATTTGTGATACACGGCAACTGATCCAAGAACGAACCACTTTCCTAGTCTTGCTAGAATTATAATACGAATTAGATGTTTTCCGTCACACGAATTTTGCAACAAAACAATTGTTTAGCCGGGACATAATTTGTGTTTGTAAGAGCTTGGGTGACTAACTGAAACTGAGCAATTTGAATTGCAAATTGTAGCGAAGCTCTAAAAAGTTTACCACCATACCAAGAAAAGGCATCCATTTGTTATTTTGTTTCTCTCAGACTTTTAGTCACATATTTTTTTGAAAAAAAAAAACAACAAAAAACTGTTTTCTCAAAGTGAGTCAGTCATATGAGACAGCTTAATCAATATAGTTGTGTTTTCCGAGTCGCACCTTTAAGTTGATCTGTAAAATTCGGAAAAGGTAACGTAGCCTGCGAGCAAGCTCTCTATTTGAGTCTCACGCGAGATTTATTTTGGGCGCGAGCGGCGAGCGGCGGCGGGAGGATTGGGGCGGGACTCAAGAGCGGCCGCGAGAGAATTGGGGCTTGAGCACGCCCCCGCCCCAATCCTCTCGCGGCCGCTCGCGCCCAAAATAAATCTCCCAAAATAAATCTCGCGTGAGACCGAAATGGAGAGCTTGCTCGCAGGCTAAAGGTAACGTTAAGAGAAACACAGCTTTCCGCTACGAATTTCCAGTGGGAAGTAGTTTTTTTTTTAAATTTTCAGTGAATGTGTCTCTCACTATTCAAACTATAGACTGTTAATTTGTCGATGAAGAATTATCACTGCCAGAATTGTCAATGAGGTTCCATAGTGTTACGAAGACTAAACCGAGGTGACGTTTTAATAAAACTTTCAAGCCTGTGACGCAGCCAAACAAGGAGCGGTGCAGACGGAGGTAAGCGAACTGGAAACGCCCGCTGCATCCCTAGCGGCAATGTTTTTTGTTTTTCAAAATGTTGTCCTGTCAGGTCTGTTTAACAAAAGAACCTGGGATCGAATTTTGTAGCCAGGCCTCCTGTGAGAATCGTGAATCGGTGAAAGGAGTGGTACTAGTAGTAAGGTGTGCAAATGAAACGGTACGTGTTCTATTTATGTATTTTGGAAGGGAAACAAAAATTGTCGGCTTTCTTTTTCCAATTCAACCGAACGCCCTTGAATAATCAGCCAACATTGCATTCTGAGTTTATTTTTCACGAAATTTTCATTATCATTTCAATTAATTTAAGGATCAACAAACAGTTCTTTGGAAAAAAGAATGAAACGATAGTACAGTATTTGTTAATTTTATTCCACAGTCAATCTTGTCATCAAGGAAAGGTCTTAAAATGTCAGTTCGAGGACAAAACTAATAAAAAACTGATAACGCCGCCTAACTTAAATTAATTTCTGACAGTCACTTCCTATA
This sequence comes from Micromussa lordhowensis, assembly GCA_964020085.1. Classification (NCBI taxonomy): domain Eukaryota; kingdom Metazoa; phylum Cnidaria; class Anthozoa; order Scleractinia; family Lobophylliidae; genus Micromussa; species Micromussa lordhowensis. Next base: position 3,224,879 of record OZ026606.1, on the reverse strand, counting down.
TGCACGGATTTCATTTAACTTGCTTCTTTTATTTTATACTTTTTATTACCTTGGTCGTTTCGCAATGCATCAAACTTGTATCACATGTAAAGCCTTAATTGCTGTATTTAGCCATTGCTTTTACTTATCAAACTTAATGTTCTTAAAGACCTTCACCTTACGATCGACCTAGAAGACACAAAAGCAACAACTTATCGGTTTAAAAAACACTGAGTTGAATAACATGTGTAGTTTATAGCTCCTTTTTAACTTGAAATGCAACATATATATTCACTCGAACTAATGAAATGTAATTTTAATTTGGAGCTCGCCTAACTCGCGTTATTAAAAAATCAGGGATGCAGTGAGTAAACACGTTGCTTGACAACAACAGCAATGAAGTACTTACATTAATAATTCTGCATATTAATAAACCTACACTAAGCTAGCCTCCTTGTAACACCTGCTTTGCATAGTGATATGATACCAAAACTCTGTGAAATTTGACCGTTTTTGTGAATTAAACATTAAACTGACATATATTAATGACTTTCTCAGTAAGCATGCATTTTACTATTTTTTTAGGAGGGTAAAATTTGGGAGCTCGAAGTGAGGATCATTTTGGTCATTATACTTCACTCTTTTAAACTGAAAATCGCCTCAAATGAAAAACAAAACTATTTCATCGCAGCCAGCACCGCCTTCATTATAAACTATGGAATTACTAGGCTATATCAGACATTTCTTTTTTTCCTTTCTAGGTTCAGCGATATTTTGTGTTCTAACCGGTTGAACGTCACACCCTTTATATCTCTCTTCCTATTTCGGGAGCTCGTCACTGAACTTTGAACTGAGAGAGGTTAAATTTCCTCCCTGGTTATTCAGTGTTCCCTCGGCAAAGTGACAAAACTTCAAAGCAATATAGCACTTCCAATAAGGCTTACCCAGACGATGAAGTTAACCATAACAAAAACCATAGCGAGATTGAAGTGTTGAAATATTATATAAGTAATGGCAAAAGTTTTAAAATCTCTTTGATAGTTCATTTTAGGTAAATTGCACTCACCAGTGAATCCGAATTTGTAGTGGAAAATAAAAGCTCCGTCTTGCCCAGAGTGGACGTTTGATCACGTTGTTTAGCTCAATGTTCTCATCAGGAAGTTTTGTCACTGTAATACCACGAAGAAAAATCGTAATATTGAAGCGATTGGTTCCGACTACACCCCCTTCAATCAATTTGAAAAGAAGTAGTTTAGCTGTATAATTTCAGCTGCCCAATAATATCTTTTTGTAAACAGATAATAAAACAGTTGCTCTGCTCGAGTAACGCGCGCGAGAAGTTCTTACTCGAACGGGTTATAAACTCTTCCCTCCCTTAGAAATCAAATTCCCTTTGAGAATCGCAAATTTACTTGTGAAAAAACGCCGTCGCGTCAAAAGTTTACGATAGAGAGAACTTATCAGGGGAAAACGTGCTGTATATGTCCATGAATGCAAACAAAACTTGACACAAGGTAAACTTGTCAAGGAAAGCGTGGTCGTGTTTTGACATTTCACAAGAGATTGTGAAGAATTTTCGCAACCACGCGAAGACTGGGCTCAATTTTGTTGTTCTCCTCACAGTCCCGCCAATTTTTTTTTTGAATAGGCGTCGAGTAGGCAAATATGAAGGAAATTCTGAAACTGGTTGTATGGCAATCCAATGTCAAATTTTATAAGAGAGTTTTTTAAAATAATAAAAGGAGCTCACATAGCGAACGCTCTTAGTTAATTCCTTATCTCGCTCTTAATGTTATGACAAAAGCGGTTTGCTTTAATTTGCTCCATTCTCCATTCATACAGTGGAACCTCTTCAATACGGTCACCAGTGGGGCCATGAAAATTTGGCCCTATCAATGGGGTGGCCATATTAAAGGTGGCCATATTAGGACCGTCCGTATTAACGGGGTAGGGTCAAAATGAGTGATGTCTTTATAGATATATCACAATTGCACTTCTAAACGTCCGGAATGTAATATAATTAAAAAAAGAACCTTCAATCAGTACATACAATATTAACAATGGAAAAATGAACATAACTAGTTTGAGTGGCCTCATAAACGGGGTAAAGTTATAAAGGATTATTCAGGTTGTGATCTCAGAATGTCGCCGTATTAAGGCGGGGGTACTCGTGAAGGCTGTTTTGACGTCACTTAACAAGGCCTTTCTGCCAATATTTCGGTCACGTTTCAAGCGACACTAAATCTCTCAGCTTATCTCATTAACCACTGTTTGGCGGTTTTGTGTAAATTTTTGGGTGATTTTTGGGCATTTTGGGAATGAGATATTTTTCTCAAAGGGTAGGTTAAATTGAGGAAAATATGAAATGTTGAATATTTGATGGATTTAGAAAATTGAAATTTGAAGGGAAGAATTAGTAGACGGATACCAAACAGCCCCCTAGCAACCTGGGGCTCTCTTTTGCGGGGGTCAACTGTCTCGTAGTGTTTCCAACCCATCTTAATCCTAACAATTTCCTTTTTTATATCACTTCAAATTTCACGCCTATTGATGTTTACCCCACCTTAACGGTGTGGCCGCATTAACGGGTTTTTCTTATAAGATAATGTATGGGCATTTCGCCGGGAAAAACAAAGTTCCCGTTATAACGAGCTAGGTGACCGAAAGGCGGGATTCCACTGTAAATTCTGAGAAGCGATATTTTCTTATTCGCGTAACTTTGTTTATTTGTACTATTTTGAATTTCCAGTCGCGTTAATTTCAAATACGTTTATAAAAACAAGTATTTTTGTCAACAAATGAGGTCTCTTTATATTTACTGCTTTGTCACCATGACAACTGCACTTTTTTTGTCGCTTAGCAAAAATCGCTCACAATTACCACGTAGCGCATGCTCGGTCTACTAGTTTTGACTATGTGCGTGCTTTGTCGCCGTAATAAGCCACTATCCTAACAGGGCTCCGATGCTATCAGGACAAAATTCTATATTTTGTTCTTAGTTTTCAGCCTTAGTTTGTCGTTTTATTTCTTTATAGTGTTCTGTTTTTTTATGTTCTTTTCCCTAACAGATTCATCCTGAAAACCACCTCCGAGTTATTTATTATTATCATTATCATTATCATTATCATTATCATTGTCATTGTCATTGTCATTGTCATTGTCATTGTCATTGTCATTGTCATTGTCATTGTCATTGTCATTGTCATTGTCATTGTCATTGTCATTGTCATTGTCATTGTCATTGTCATTGTCATTGTCATTGTCATTGTCATTGTCATTGTCATTGTCATTGTCATTGTCATTGTCATTGTCATTGTCATTGTCATTGTCATTGTCATTGTCATTGTCATTGTCATTGTCATTGTCATTGTCATTGTCATTGTCATTGTCATTGTCATTGTCATTGTCATTGTCATTGTCATTGTCATTGTCATTGTCATTGTCATTGTCATTGTCATTGTCATTGTCATTGCCATTGTCATTGTCATTGTCATTGTCATTATCATTATCATTATCATTACCATTATTATTATTACTATTATTATTATATCGAACGTGGCCTTTTGCCTGGTAAACTCTGGCGAATCAACATAAATGTACGAAATGTATTTCCACTGACCTCTCAGATCAATCCATCCAAATGACCTAGCTTCGACACTTAGAAATTCAAATCGTTTTAGAATTACATCTTAAATTATACACCTTGACGAACGTCCTCGCAAGACAAGCTAGCACTAGTTCATAATCTTCTCTAACAACATTAATCAACTATGACATATAATGGAAAACATTACTCTGGAAAAATGAAATCGCTCTTCAAGATTCCGACTGTGAGCTGTATGTTTTGTTTCCACTGCACGCAAAAATTGCACAATATTTTTATTTTCGTCTCTTTCTTAGATTGGGTCTTCTTAATTACTGGTGCCTTCGCGTCAAAGTTCAATAACTGTATGTGAAACTTTTACGGATAATTATGTCTCGCGCCAGTGTCTGTGATACGGAAGGCGAGCTGATAAGTAAATTTCCGGGCTCAGCCTAAGAACTTTCTGGTTGCAGTAGGAATTGTTCGGTCGATTTCGAAAAGATTTAAACCCACGCAACTCGGCGGATTTAGAAATGTTGTTCACTACAGAACTTACCAGTACTGAAATCAGAATGAGTCGATGATCTTTCGTGGTCATCTTGCTCAAACATTAGATCATTTTGCCAAGACAACTCAGCTCATCGCTGAAATTAATTATCGTCATTTTAATAACAATGCAATCAATGAACTGGTATTCCAGCATTGGTCTTTTCAATTTGATATTATCGCACAGAAATGGCCAATAGTCAATAGCGCTCAACCTGTCACAACCGCAGAGATCGAGTATCTCGCACTTACTGGCACGGAAGCTAGTACCAGTAGTGGTTTAAATTTATTTTTTACAGCGTTTCCGCTTAGGCCCCTGTATACACTGCGTCGCAGGAATCTAAAAAACGCTACAAACGGCCGGTCATTTTGGATTTGTGTTTGGGGTAAACTCGGTCGGGAAATCACATGATTATCGTGGCGCTTTCGTTTTCGAAAGCTCCAGCGTTTTCAATTTCCTCCGGTTTAAAGAGCGTTTTCGAAAAGCTCCGTTTTGGTGACGGATTAGTGTGGACGGTAGGCCAGAGCGTAGAAATAGAGCTGTGCCTTCCATTACATTACATTTCCTTCTTTTGCTACAAAATAAATTTCTTCGGTATAGCCAGTATATAGCACTGTCTTAGAACATCTTTTTTTATTTTTCAAATAGACCTCTTCAGACCATGTGACGATGGTTTGAGAATTTTTGCTTTCAATTTTTCAAATAGTCGCGTGTATATGGACGACTGAATAATTTTTAGATGAATAAAAGAACAATTCTCTATAGAATATCAAGTGGTATGCAATAGGAAAATAAACCACCCAAGATAAAAAGGCCTAGTTCGGCCCCAACCAAGATCTTTTCAAAACTCTAAAACCCCTTAATTTAAAAGATTAAGTGACTTACATCACTTAAAATACTTATTTACTTTCGCCCTTAAATACGTATTAATTTTCACTGATATTGGCTCAGCCATCATAATATTGCTTTGTGATCGATGATTCAATTCAACTTCCTTTGAAGCGAAACTGACAGAAACACAATTGAACTGGACATAGATTGCGAAAAACACTTCAATGCAATTCCAGTCCGCTAAACACTTGCAGCTGATACTCTCCCAAATGAAGTCGTTTGGTGAAGTCATTTAGCTTCATTGGGTTCAGCTGGTACAAGTAAGTTGATTTTTGAACAAGGTGACTTTTTAATTGCTCAGGATTTACATATTGAGATGATTCGCATATTTACGTTTTGTAATATTTGCCTTTTGTAGTCCCCAAATTCGTAACTTGTTATACGCATTCTGTGATTCGATGATGCTGAAAAATGTTCTTTCGTTAGAACTTCACTTTTCAGTCTTGATCTAACGTAGCGAACAAATTTCAGCCAGCCTTTTAATTGGCCATTATCCTTCTAAAAAAACAAATCACAATTCAATCTCGGCAATAAGCGAAGCTCATTTCCCTTTCGTAAACGGTCTTTGCCATTTTCGTGACACTTAAAAATTTTTTACAACTGTACACGAATGTTTCTCTACTAAATTAAAGAAAAAGAAAAATTTGCAAGTAACCACCTAGTATCGAACCCGGAACCTCTTTTTCTTGACATCCCTCTTATACCACTAAACTACCAGGTTGATCCGCCAAATTTCCCCAACATTTAATTATAAAACGTGACATTCTTAAACATTAATAATAGAGTTGCCCCAAACATCAAATAAGAGCTAACCGCAAGCAAACCAGTGTGAATATGAACAATTAAGCATTTGGTGAGTGCATTTTGCTCCATCAACAAATTATACCAGTTTTTACCTTATCCAGGCCTAAACTAAAGCAGATATGGCATCAACCATTATGTTCGCCTAATCTCCTATTTAAATTCGTCGACACGATGCAAGACGACTGGGAACTCGGAGACGCTGTAAGTATCTTATATAATATATTATATAATATATTATAATAATTTATTATATAAGATACTTACAGTAAATAAGAGAAGTATTATATTAAATTAATATTGATATATTCATATTTCCGGGAAATCCGGAAAATCCGTCTTTTCCGTCCTCTTTTTTTAAAGTTTGTCAGTCAGCAGTCAGTCACTTCTGTAAGTTTGTTCATTAGCAATTCATGTCTCCGGGAAATCCGTGAAATCCGTCTTTTCCGTCCTCTTTTTTAAAGTTTGTCAGTCAGCAGTCAGTCATTTCTGTAAGTTTGATCATTGTTCTCTGGGCTTAATATATTCCATATTGTCAATCAATTCATCCTGCAAGTTGTCATGCATCAACCTTTCATTAATCTTGCTGTGGAAAAGACGGATTTTCCGGATTTAGCGGATATCTGTTCATTTTGCCCTACGCAGTTTAGAAACAGGGGAGTGACTCCTTAGTTTGGTTTTGATTTAGCCCTAACATAAGGTAGAAGAGTGAATTTCCAAGTGAACTATTATATTTCTTGAACTTGCGTTAGTCGATTTCTTCAGTTGTTAGTTTATTCTGTAGGGCGGATTTTCCGGATTTGGCGGCGGATATCTGTTCATTTCACTTTACGCCGTTTAGAAACAGGGGAGTGATTTCTTAGCTTGGTCTTGATTAAGCCCGCAAAATCATTTAACTGAAACAGGTTCACTCGTCTGTGAAAAAGATGCGCTGATTTTCAAATAGACCGGGATTTTAATGCTTTAATGGACATAGTGTTCCCATACTACGACAAGAACGTTTCGCGGCTTTTCGGTCCTATAGTTCTCGACAAATTTCTCGTTATGTTCAAGCACAGACAGCTTAAAGCAACTCGAACAGCAATAATACCCTTATAGCACATTGATTGAAGTAAAAAAAATCGCCGCAGTCAAATCATTTTTTCGATACAGCAGTAAGTCCAAATGCAAAAGGAACTAAACTTTTGGGAAAGCAGGTTTTTTTTGGTTTTAAGCATCTTTGGCATCACTGACAAAGAAGGAACTAAGTTTTGGAAAAACCTTTAAGGCTAACATCTCTTCATACAGTATAGGAACAAGCGTGCCTTTCCATGGCCGTTCCTCTTACGAGGAACGTTTTTTCGGAAAAACGTCCAGATTGATTTGTAGATTTTAGCAAAAGACGCGAGAATGAGCTTGTTAGCTTTTTCCTCCATTAAACTACCAAGAGATCTAGTTTTAGAAAGATTTTCGCAGTACTTAGTACTATTTTAAGGCTTAAAAAAAGGGAACTGATTTTTTGGGGAATGTTTATTATCATTATCATTATCATTATCATTATCATTATCATTATCATTATCATTATCATTATCATTATCATTATCATTATCATTATCATTATCATTATCATTATCATTATCATTATCATTATCATTATCATTATCATTATCATTATCATTATCATCATTATTATTATTATTATTATTATTCCGAACGTGGCCTATTGCCTGGTAAAGTCTGGCGAATCAACATAAATGTACGAAATGTATTTCCACTGACCTCTCAGATCAATCCATCCAAATGGCCTAGCTTCGACACTTAGAAATTCAAATCGTTTTAGAATTACATCTTAAATTATACACCTTGACGAACGTCCTCGCAAGACAAGCTAGCACTAGTTCATAATCTTCTCTAACAACATTAATCAACTATGACATATAATGGCAAACATTACTCTGGAAAAATAAAATCACTCTTCAGATTCCGACTGTGAGCTGTATGTTTTGTTTCCACTGCACGCAAAAATTGCACAATATTTTTATTTTCGTCTCTTTCTTAGTTTGGGTCTTCTTAATTACTGGTGTCTTCTTCGCGTCAAAGTCAGTTAATAACTGTATGTGAAACTTTTACGGATAATTATGACTCGCGCAAGTGTCTGTGACAAGAAGGCAGACTGATAAGTAAATATTCGGGCTCAGCCTAAGAACTTTCTGGTTGCAGTAGGAATTGTTCGGTCGATTTCGAAAAGATTTAAACCCACGCAACTCGGCGAATTTAGAAATGTTGTTCACTACAGAACTTACCAGTACTGAAATCAGAATGAGTCGATGATCTTTCGTGGTCATCTTGCTCAAACATTAGATCATTTTGTCAAGACAACTCAGCTCATCGCTGAAATTAATTATCGTCATTTTAATAACAATGCAATCAATGAACTGGTATTCCAGCATTGGTCTTTTCAATTTGATATTATCGCACAGAAATGGCCAATAGTCAATAGCGCTCAACCTGTCACAACCGCCGCATTGAGTATCTCGCACTTACTGGCACAGAAGCTAGTACCAATAGTGGTTTAAATTTATTTTTTACAGCGTTTCCGCTTAGGCCCCTGTATACACTGCGTCGCAGGAATCTAAAAAACGCTACAAACGGCCGGTCATTTTGGATTTGTGTTTGGGGTAAACTCGGTCGGGAAATCACATGATTATCGTGGCGCTTTCGTTTTCGAAAGCTCCGGCGTTTTCAATTTCCTCCGGTTTAAAGAGCGTTTTCGAAAAGCTCCGTTTTGGTGACGGATTAGTGTGGACGGTAGGCCAGAGCGTAGAAATAGAGCTGTGCCTTCCATTAATACACATTTCCTTCTTTTGCTACAAAATAAATTTCTTCGGTATAGCCAGTATATAGCACTGTCTTAGAACATCTTTTTTTATTTTTCAAATAGACCTCTTCAGACCATGTGACGATGGTTTGAGAATTTTTGCTTTCAATTTTTCAAATAGTCGCGTGTATATGGACGACTGAATAATTTTTAGATGAATAAAAGAACAATTCTCTATACAATATCAAGTGGTCTTCAATAGGAAAACAAACCACCCAAGATAAAAAGGTCTAGTTCGGCCCCAAGGAAGATCTTTTCAAAACTCTAAAACCCCTTAATTTAAAAGATTAAGTGACTTACAACACTTAAAATACTTATTTACTTTCGCCCTTAAATACGTATTAATTTTCACTGATATTGGCTCAGCCATCATAATATTGCTTTGTGATCGATGATTCAATTCAACTTCCTTTGAAGCGAAACTGACAGAAAAACAATTGAACTGGACATAGATTGCGAAAAACACTTCAATGTTATTCCAGTCCTAAACCCTTGCAGCTGATACTCTCCCAAATGAAGTCGTTTGGTGAAGTCATTTAGCTTCATTGGGTTCAGCTGGTACAAGTAAGTTGATTTTTGAACAAGGTGACTTTTTAATTGCTCAGGATTTACATATTGAGATGATTTGCATATTTACGTTTTGTAATATTTGCCTTTTGTAGTCCCCAAATTCGTAACTTGTTATACGCATTCTGTGATTCGATGATGCTGAAAAATGTTCTCTCGTTAGAACTTCACTTTTCAGTCTTGATCTAACGTAGCGGACAAATTTCAGCCAGCCTTTTAATTGGCCACTATCCTGCTATAATAAACAAATCACAATTCAATCTCGGCAATAAGCGAAGCTCATTTCCCTTTCGTAAACGGTCTTTGCCATTTTCGTGACACTTAAAAATTTTTTACGACTGTACATGAATTTTTCTCTACTAAATTAAAGAAAAAGGAAAATTTGCAAGTAACCACCTAGTATCGAACCCGGAACCTCTTTTTCCTGACATCCCTCTTGTACCACTACAGTACCAGGTTGATCCGCCAAATTTCCCCAACATTTAATTATAAAACGTGACATTCTTAAACATTAATAATAGAGTTGCCCCAAACATCAAATAAGAGCTAACCGCAAGCACACCAGTGTGAATATGAACAATTAAGCATTTGGTGAGTGCATTTTACTCCATCAACAAATTATACCAGTTTCTACCTTATCCAGGCCTAAACTAAAGCAGATATGGCATCAACCAATTACGAAAATGGCATCGACCGTTAAAAATGGCATCAACCGTTTACGAAAATGGCATCGACCGTTAAAAATGGCATATGGACCGTTTACGAAAGGGAAATCAGCATAAGCGAAGTTGTGTTTCTTTAGTTGGTCGTGTTGTTACTCTTATGTCCGCTTACTGGTTGCAGCCGGTTTCGACCGTTGCGTAACACTATAGGCTATTGTACAAGCCATGCTTAATTCTGCCAATCGAAAACAAGTTTGAAAAACCCACCAGGGCCAAGGAGAAGGGTCCACAGCTTTGCTATACAAGCTGTAAACACCGAACAATGAGTAAAGCTGCAGTCCACAACAGGCAAATCCCAAAATACTGGTTGCGAAAGTGACCTTTGCGACTTTAATTGTCCTTGTTTTTCGTCGCTTTTCACTCGCTGTCTGACGAGCGGTTACAGTTTCGATCATCTCAAGTTGTTTCTGTACTTTTTCAGAGCTAAGAATGACTTTCAAACCGCTGTAAATAAAGCTCACTGAGAGGAGAAATCCCCAAAGGATGAAAAACGACTGGCAAACGATCAACAATGGAGTTAACTTAGCATTGATAGCAGTGGTAGTTTCTGCAATTATGACGAGAACAAAGTGAGATGTAATGACCCCGCCTAAGAACGGGACACTTTGAAGTTTGCCGGGTCCAATGTGCACGTTGGCGACTTCCAAAAAGGCCAGATGGATCAAGGAGAACGAAGAGGTTAGACACGGAAACGCGATACCATAGGACAACGTCATGAACCAATGCGGGCAATGAAACCCATTCTCCCCGGACTCATAAGGATCAAGAAACATGAACAACGCTCGTGTTACTCCTAGAATTACAAGCAGAGAGTTGATAGCCACGACCAAGGGCCTTCGACCAAATCCTTGTTGTTGTTTAACTTGAGCCAGAGCAAGGAAAGAGTGCATGGCTAGCATACTGAACAGGACTCCAAATCCGGCCCAGTGAATCTCCCAAGCGAATCCCCAAACCTGTTTTGCCACCTTCCAGTTAGGACCAGGCTCTGGATGCGCGACAGCAGAGGGCTCTGAGAGCGTAGTATTGGCTGACGGAGAACTTGACATGGTAGAAGTGAACTAAACGCGGGAAAATATATTTTTCTTAAACAGCTGGCTGGACCAGCTTACTAGTAACCACGGCAACACGTTTTGTGAAGCCACTCTGGAATTGTGGGAGATCTTAAAACTACGTAACTGATGTAACAAATAAGCAGAAATGACCCGCAAAGAATGTAAAAAGTGAGCGTTCATCTGTTGTTCTTTGTTATGTGTTTACTACTGCTGACGAGCTGCTTTCGAATGAAAAACGATTAAAACAACTTGAGGATCGCTTAAAATTTTTTTATCAAGGGCACGAGTTGTTGGCAATGAACTGCTCCCGTATTTCGCTAATGCTTGAAACAAGATGTGGGAATGAATACCCCAGATGTTTTCACTTGCGTTGTAGATGAACCTCGAGCAGCTCGATATAAACATCCAGTGTAGTCAAAACGCTGGTTGATAACACCATCGGTAATATTTCTAGTCAATCCTAAGTTCAGCTGGTACAATTCTGCCTCTCGTGAAGTACCACGGTCCGATATCGATATTTTGTCCAATAAATTCTTGAAAATCGCGAACGAACGACTTCTCCTTCAACAACGGGCAGTCGAAAATTAATATTGGCGGCTTTAAAATTGCCTCAAAAACACGGTGCTTGTCTTGAAGTCAGTGCTGAAGCTATCAATACTGAAATTCAACAAAGTGAACTCTACAAACATACAAGACACTTTGTTTGGACAAACCAGTGCTAAACTGGATGATCAATCAGGCAAATTATCTGCAAAGGGGAGCTTTGACGATTCCAACTTCACGCAGCAGTAGAACTCAAAACTTCACATGTTTCTAAGGCTTAGCCTTATAAGATAATTCGGAATTTTGACTACCGCCATGCAGAGACGTACAACCGCATTTTACCGAACCCATTACAGAAATAACAACATCACACTGCTTTGGCGTGCAATATGGCAATAAACTTCTAGTTCTTGCGTATGATACCTGTCGCTAAATTGTTTGCATGGTTTTGTTAATTGGCAAATATTAATATCAATCCTGTCAGGTTTAAATGCTTTTGTTAGTAACACCAAACACATCGGAAATGGCAACAAAGATGAACAAAAGGAATCTCGTTCCATATTTTCCGCTCAATGTGCAGGAAATATGAACGACATAATGACTCATCTTGGGGAGTCGTTGCTTATGTAGATTGATAGGTTGATAAGGGAACACGGCGTGATTGAAGAAATTTCACTGAATTTAATCAGAAGATAGAAAAATAACTCATGAAGACAAACTAGGCTTCCCTTAATTGATAAAATAACTTTGACTTTTCGCGGAATGCAAAGATGTCTTTTTCGGTTAGAGGATTGTTCACGAATATAATATGATAAAACATTTACTTTTACGGGGCAAAACCAAATGCAAAGAATGACGAAAAACTGACATTAAAAAAAAAACATTTCGAGTCAAGTAAAATTTTCCAAAAAGCCTTTATGTACTACATAGATAATATTGACTCCTTTACCCAAACTAAACATGACTCGGTAGCGTATATATAAACAAGATAAGTAAACTTTTCTGACAGGTGAATTAAAGGATCAATTTTGCGCAGCCTATCATACCTTTTCTAACTTCCACTTAAAGGGCATTAACAATCATGTTTAACTATTTAATTAGTTTAGGAAATTACGCTTATGAAAGGCGGATTAAGTCGATCCAAACAAGTAAATTAACGCGAATGATAATATCATCATTTTACCGCCTGAAGTTCAAATAAAAGTTTTGGCCGGCTCTAGAACACTTCAGAAGGTTCTATTCTTCTTGAAGAACCTCACGCTTGCAAAATCTTCTCCTTGCTGTGAAATAATCAGTTACTTCACGCGGTCGTTTTGTCGCAAAAGGTAATTTGGGGCGTCCTCATCAAAAGCTTACTAATTGAACATGCGCAATGGACAAACAAAAAGGTACGCACACGACCCGAGTGGGACCATGGGAAAGTTAGTGGTAAAGGACGCTCCATCTCCCGTTGAGCGCAAGTTCTGTTTTTCCTTTTTGTTTGCAAAATGAGAAACATCTGGGCCCTGTGTTCTAGGCAGAAGTACGCATGCTATCCATGGAAGTAGCAAATATCAGCGTTTATAATCCATCAAATCTTTTCGCTCGCGCGCGATTGGTCTAAACACGTCACGTGACCGAATACCCGAAAAAGATTTTAAGGATAATAAACACGATAGCCTCCATTTGGGGCGAAAATATGCTCGGATATTTGTCCTTGGAGTTATCTGTTCCTCGAAGCTCACAGTTTTCCTCGAGCTACGCTCTCGGAAAACTGTTCGCTTCTCGGAACAGATAATGTCCGCGGACAAATATCCTAGCATATTTTCGCGCCAAATGGGGGCTATTGTTTATTTATTATCCAACTCTGCTTCCTAGAGTACAAATATCGCGCGAAACGAGTACAAATAACAGATATTTGTACTCGCCTCATTCC